>CM077180.1:5276163-5593663 GCA_039654105.1 Coreius guichenoti | reverse complement strand
AATTTGATTAGTGCTACCACACATATTAAACATGAGGTGGCTCGAGTGAAATCATGTTATTCATTTCTGCATCAGTTATGCTGCCGTCAACGCCACTTCACCCTGAATATACGTCACGTCTGAAGCATTTTAAGGAGAAATTTATCAATCAAAAAGTTGTTTACTCGCAAGGGGTGTTGGGGAAATTATTACAAGAATGAATGGGGACTGCAGTCATTGTGATCAAATAATGACAGAACAGAAAATGTAATGAGATTAAATGCAGATTAATTGGCTGGCCTTTTGAGATTATCTGGCACAGTTATCAGTTGATATCTCAAAATGGCCAAATACCAGCCAGTTAACCAGTTAGTCTATCATTAGATTAACTCTTGGTCCCCAGAATATTGTTGTATGAAAATCTGAACAATATATCAAAAGAAAGGACAGAGCCTCTGCTTTTAAACAACAACAACAACAAAAACAATTTATTCTAATTCACAGATTTTTTCTTTATCATCACTTGAATGTGGGTACGTTTTATTAGAAAAAAAAGAGTAACATTTTGAACAAAAAGCTGAGAAAATTGTATTTTTGTCAAAGAGTTGGGGCCCTATTTTAACGATCTGAGCGCATGGTCTGAATCGCATGGCGCAGGTGCACTTAGGGCATGTCCGAATCCACTTCTGCTAGTTTAATGACGGAAAAAATGGTCCAAAAGGGTTGTACCTAGTGTCTTAATGAGTCATGGGTGTGTTTTGGGTGTAACGTGCAATAAACCAATCAGAGTCTCATCTCCCATTCCCTTTAAAAGCCAGTTGTGCTTGCATCATGGCGGATTGCTATTTACATGATGGAATATAGACACCCTCAACCTGACAAGTCAGTTTAAATACATGTGTGCATTGCCACGATTGGTCAAATAATTAGCCAATTTTGATTCATCATTACTGCAAATAGGTAATTATGATACATGCAGTTACTATCCATTATGATATGTCAGCCTGGTCTCATCGTTAATACGCCAATTTTATTTAAATTTAATTTTTTATTTTATTTCAGCTGACGATGTGTTGCTGCCGCATTTCTCTCTGGTGGTATAGTTTTGTATGAGGTACAGAGCAGAATTTAAATTATTAATCCATGAAAATGTTAATCCAGCTTCTTTCCGTGAAGGTGCACATTTGTCATTTAAAATGTACATCGACTAAAACATGACATGTCGCAATCTGTGACGAAGCAGGCGAGAGCCAATGAGCATTCGATACCATTGCCGTAAAACATGTCGTAACGCTTCTTGAGTGCGCGATTTTTAAAATTTTGAATTCATAACAAGTCAAGCGCGGACGTTTACAGTCACTGGCTGCTTAGAATGGAGATGAAGATCGCTGGATAAAGGGCTAAATTTGGCTAAATTTGGATCTGTTCCTCGCAAACATATGTATTACGCCAAACAAATAAAATTGATGTCTTTTGTGAATTTATGTTGTGTTTTGGTGTATTTTATGATTGTATTGTCACTGCATAGGAGAAATATTACAGTAAGTAGACGAGTAAACTGCATTTAATAAATGCGACTGAAAACATGTAATTGATATGACAATTAAATACAATAGAATCGAAACATTAATTCCACGATTTTAATATTCATACATGGGAACTGCTACACATTCACACGGATACGTAAATATTTTACATTTTTAGTGCTGTCAATATGTAAATAATTTACGTTTTAATGCTGTCAATACGTCAATATTGTACGTTATAGTGTGTATGAAAACGTAAGTAAATGTACGTGTTGTAGAACCAGACTTTACGTAAAAATAGACACGTATTCTCATGAGATCACGTTGGATATGTAGGTATTTTTATCTTTATGTGCACAATAATATTTTATTTTTTTTATTTGGCATGTTTGTGTGCTGCTGTTTGTTTGTGTAATAAGGAGAGTGTATGCACACATACAATACTGGGTTTTCATTTGCCTCAAAATAGCAACGTGCCAACATTGCGCCTGAACATACCTCGTTTTCAGACCAGCACGCCCATGGGCGAACAGATGCGCGTTCAATGCATTTGCTATTTAAACAATGTGGCGCTGGATGTGAAAATGATAACTGCGTCGGGCTGAAACTAGCAAAAAACACTTGCGTCGCGCCAGGAGTCGCATTGCGCCAGGTATATGATTGGGCCCTGTGTCTGGATCAGATTCAGAATGATGATCAAAACATAGATGGATTAGATCTCTTCCACCAACACCCCCAAAGCTTCACAGTCATGGGTTCAACATTTCATTCAGTAACGTTAGGCAGTTTTGATTTATATGCTGTTTAATGTTTGATGATCGTGTTCATTTACGTTAGCGTAAGCAATGCTCCTATCGCTTGTTTCTGCTTCTTCTTCACCTGTGTTTTTATCCAGAAATTCAGTACTCTTTCAGAAGATGCATAATAGCGCCCCCTACCTTATAACAGTGAAAACATGGACTGGCAGAAAATCCTGTCAATGTCGGGGAAAGAGTTAATTGCAATTTACATGCAGTGCAATTTGTCACCATACAACAGCATATGCACTAATTGCCATATTTCTGGAGAAGTGGTCATTCTTCCTATTGTCAAATCTACCATTAACCTTGTCAATGGATAGTAGATAGATAGTATAAGTTGAGTGTCTTTAGCAATTTTGTGCACATTTTATTTGCTCTAATTAAATTCGTCCACACAGCTCTGTTTTTCAAACCATAGAACCCTGTCAGAACCCCAAACTGTTCACAGACCGCCTGCGATTTTAACCAGAGGACAAAAAAAGTAATATAGAGCTACTATAGAGAGTTTAGTGCAATTTATCTGCATACAGAAGACAGAAATAGACCATAGACTGCATAAACTGGACATGACAGATTACTGTACTGTACATCCTTGGCACATGCACAAATGAGCAAACAGAAATCATGCAACACAATATACCTGCACACTTTAAAGGGAAACCACAGGGTGTTTGTTGTCATTTTTGTAATAATCCTCTATTATTACTCATTTCATTGTTCGCAGGTTAGAACCAGTATACAGATAACCGATCTCTTTGTCTCTTATTTTACTGTCTTCAATGCATGTGTGCAGATAAACACAAATAAACATACAGTTACAATAACATGACATGTTTTTTTTTATGTTCTACTGCTCACCAAGGATGCGTTTATTTGATCAAATAAAAGTAAAAACAGCAATATTGTGAATATTATTACAATTTAAAATAAGCATTTCTATATATTTAAATGTAATTTATTCCTGTGATCAAAGCTGAATTTTCAGCATCATTACTCCAGTCTTCAGTGTCACATGATCCTTCAGAAATCATTCTAATATGCTGATTTGCTGCTCAAGAAACATTTCTGATTATTATCAATGTTGAAAACAGCTGAGCTGCCTCAGATTTTCGTGGGAACCCTACATTTTTGTCAGGATTCTTTGATGAATAGAAATAGAATTTTTGTGTAACATTGTAAATGTCTTTACTGTCACTTTTGATCAATATAATGCCTCCTTGCTGAAGAAAAGTAAAAAAAAAAAAAAAAAAAGAATCTTATTGACCCCAAACTTTTGAATGTTAGTGTATTCTGTTCTTATTACATAAACAGTCAACAGTTTTATTGCGTATCACCATTGCTGACTACAGTGGTTTTCAGTGATATTTTTGACAGACTCGTGGCTATTTTAGACTACATTCAGACTGCAGTCAAAAGTAACCTAAATACGATTTTTTGGCTCATATGCAACTGGGATCTTTTTTTTCTCTCCCCATAACAGTGTGAACAGCATAAACCGCATGGAATCTGATCTTTTTGATTATGACTTGGGCGACTTCCGTATGTGGTCCTAAGTAACTCTGATACAGGTCAGATGTTTTGCAATGCAGCCTCAGTCATATCAGAATTCATGCGACTTTCACATCACTCTAGATCAACATTTGTCTCAATTCTGCGCTGATGGGAGTCCCTCCAAAGATTTTACATACCGGTGGTTCTTTGGTCACTCTGTGAATATGGAAGACGGCAGTGAAGATAGTCAATGGAGGGACGGTAGCTGTTATACTTATCAAGCGTAGCGTCAGTTCTGGCAGGTCACGTTAGTCAAGCTCGCATCAGCTGACTGTCAGCTGATCACGTCTACCTATAGGAATACGATGTCTATTACAGCATACATATATAAGCTCCTTCAGTATTATCAGCAGCTGTCGCGTTCTCCAGAGCTCATTTACCCTCCTCCATCCCCAGCTCCTCCTCTCGTCAGTCAGGATTTGGCATTCTGATTCCCCTTGAATCAGACTAAATTCCCGAATTATGTTGTACATTTAAATATTGACATTAATGATATCTGCATTACATTGTTGGTTTTGTTCTGTACCTAAGGGGGTTTATCTGCTTTCCCTGCTCTCATCCATGCTAGGCTGCATGGATGCGCAGGGAGTTCTTGCCCAGAACAGAACCATACCGCCAATCCAAACTGTATGCTAATTGTCAATCATTTTTGACAATAGTGGTCCTGACAGAAATAAATATTATGGTGACAGCTCTATACAAGCAAAATTTAAAGAATTAGTTCACTTTAAACTGAAAATTATCCCTTAATTTACTCACCCTCAAGCCATCCTAGATGTATATGACTATCTTCTTTCTGATGAACACAATTATATTAATAAATATCCTGACACTTCCAAACTTTATAATGGCAGTGATGGGGTCCATTGAGTTTGAAGCTCAAAAAAGTACATCCATCCATCATAAATGTACTCCACACGGCTCTGGGGGGTTAATAAAGGAAGGTGGTCTAGTGGAAGCTAGATATTTTACTTTATAAAGTTTTAAATATGGATATTTTTCTTACACAAACGCATCGCTTCACTTCAAAAGGAGAAATGGTGATAATGGATGTACTTCTTTGAGCTTCAAACTCGTGGGCCCCGTTCACTGCCATTATAAAGCTTGGAAGGATATTTATTAATATAACTCTGATTGTGCTCATCAGAAAAAAGAAAGTCATTTGCACCTAGGATGGCTTGAGGGTATTTTCATTTTAAAGTGAACTAATCCTTTAAGGAAAAATTGTATGAGAAAATTTTTGGTCTCTGTCGTTTGCGTTCTTCTAATCACCTGCACAATGAAGACGTAAATGCTGACTTCAGTGTTTACTGCCGTATGACAGCGTGCTGCGCACCGTCTTTGTTACTGTTCTTTTGCGTATGCCGGTCAGTTCAGGATTGTGACCTATTCACACTCTAATCAGATATTGCCCACATTTAGAAAATAGCTAATGTGAACAGCCAAACAAAAAAAATCTGGCTTGCTAATGTTGCCTTCACATGCTATTGGAAATGTCATAATTCCCACTTCAGAAATCGTGATTACGAGCTTGTTGCGTTCAAGTGTTGTCAGAATGAACAGGAATCATGGAGGACACCAGGTTTATTCTTGCCTATTTATTGGAAAAATCTTATTTAAACCAACATTATGTAGTGTCACATGCACTGACGACCATATAAACATTGACAATTCTGTAATTTTGATCAAATGCAGGCTATTTTCGCTGTGTATAAAATATACAATACGCTTCAAATGATTACTCGTATATGTAAATATGCACTACATTAATGACAAGACAAGACGATCTACTTTAGCTGTTTTGGGGAGAAAACTAATAAACCATACCTGTCACAGCAGTAGTTCTCCCCGTCACCATGTTTAAAGTTTATGGCATGCTCGGGAATTTGGGTATCAAAATTATTTATGAACTTCCCAGTGGTAAACACAATATCAGAGGGTGTTCATGTGCAATTTTTACCCAGGAAACTTGTATTTAAGATAATTCTGATAGCACGTGAAGGCAGCATAAGACTAGCAGTGTGAACATGGCCTCTTAGACAGTCTGTGGAGCGGCTATTAAAACAACCCATATGAGCTGACCGCTATAGTCACACCCAGCACTCATTTATGAGAAGATAAAGCACAAGTTTTTGACTCATGCTGCATTCCAGGCAGGTTTTTGAGCCTGTAAGTTACGACTTCAAACCGCGACTCACGACTTTGTAGCGTTCCAGGCAAAGTCACGCCAAACTGCCTGAGCACAAGGAATTGTGGTAGCTAGATGTAAACAAAGCATGGCGGACCGTACGGGGCTTATGCTCATTTACAATAATTTCTATCGCCAAAGGTGCTTACTCTTTGTTTATTTGAGGGAAACGGAAGAGAAAAAACGGCGCATAAGGCAAGAGAAGCTGTTATACCTTTTATTTTACGTTATTTGTATATTTGGAAATGTATTTGGTATTTGGTACCGCATCCATAGGGGTTGCCATTGTTGTTTCGCAGGCTATGTGATGTCAGAGTGCGTAACTGGGAGTACATCGATCTAGTACGAGTTCACAGGTGGGAAGTCACGGGTTTGACTGCCGTTCCAGTGCACTTTCACGGGTAGAAGGTTGGAAAAACACGGGTTACGGGTTGCCTGGAACGCGGCATCACAATCATATCCATGAACAGGACGCCCAGGATTCACACTCTCATTAGTCCCAGATAATAACATCTGAACCAATGGCGGGCCGGCGTTAAACCCAATCCCCCCAGATCAAATGCTCTCTATTACAGCACTAGCATCTGATTTGGACCATTCACTGTGGAGCAGATTAATTAATTAACTGCTGTAAAAAATAATTAGGATTCATCCATAATTCATCCGTGGAAATGTAAACTCATGAATCTTTCATGATTGCGCTCCAAGATACCACTGAAAATCTGTTTTGAGGGGGAAAAAATGAGAAAACGTAGGCCACCTCTAAAAGCTAGAAGATTGCTTTCTGAATCCTGAGAAAAATAAGCGCAGATAGAAAAAGGCAGCAGAAGTCTCCATCTGCGGATCTCTTATAAGACTAATCCGCATATCAGATATCTGCAGCAGTGCAAATGTTAGAGGAGGCGGACTAGATTTATGTGCCGTGTCAAAAATGCCATTATATAGAGAGGAACTCAAACAAGAGTTCATATGTCATTTGTAAGTACACTGAAGAATGTAGCCCTTCTAAAACCCAAGCAAAAGAGTATTAAAGGGGTCATTTTGTACACCTTCATAGCAGTTTTTGCCTGAAGTCTACTTATGTTTCTTGCACAAAAAAGGTAAAAAAAAATTTCTTGACCATTTTAGTTTAGAATTAAACAGGCAGCTACTGTACCTTTAAGACTTCAATATGTGTCACTATATGATTGCATAATCAATCATAGTTCACACATTCATCAGTTACAAGTTGCTGAACACAGAATAGGTGCTGATATGCTGAATGTGTTGAACTTGAAACAGCGCTGCTTAAACAGCAGCAGTGGATCTTCGTCTGGATAGACGGCATGATTGATTTGCACAAATGAAAACAAAGCTGAAAGGAATAGACATGCAGTTTGTTTAATAAGCTGGACTGTCTTAAGGATATTGGTCACGTCAGTTTTACCACTGAATTGTTTGTCTACTGTATATCATCCTTTCTTTCTTTCTTTCTTTCTTTCTTTCTTTCTTTCTTCATTTATTAATTTATTCATTAATTTATTTAATTTCATTTATTATTATTTTTTGGGAAGAAGTATTTTCAAAATTTGTTAAGTGTTATATAAATAATAATATTAATAATGATAGTAATAATGATGATAATAAATAAAAATATTTTTTTTTTTACTAAGCTCAGGCACTTTACAATCAGATTAATGCAAAGTATAAATTAAATTAAATTACAAATCTAATTTAATTTAATTTAAATAATCAAATAATTAGTTAAATAATTAAGTAATAAAATAAAAGCATCTCCCCTGACTAGGAATGATTTGTGTTATGCTTGCAGACACAAGAATAGTCACCACAGCACATTAAACATGAACAGATGAGAAAAGTGTTTGTAAATCTGACAGCCTGTGGGTGGCGGTAACTGAGGATTTCAAGTCTTTTCGTTTTTATTTTGGAATAAAACTCAGCACGTCAACTCAACACCTTGCTATATGTATTCAGCTTGCCGGGCTATCAGCTTCAACCATGTATCTCAGAGCTAATGAGCTAAAATGTTAAACACTCTTCAGGCCAAGTCACTGAGCAGTACTGATGAAACCCAGCGCCAACCTGACGTTCAAGCAGTCATGGAGCTCTGCCACAGCCGACTTCAACAACTCACCATTATCCACCAACTAACAGATCTTCTCTTTAATGTTTCCCACCAAATGGTGGATCTTCTCACTGGATGCCATGCGATGAGTGAGTCTTTCAATGTGCATGTAAAACTGCAAAGCTGGAGGCGTCCTGCCGTCTTGAATTCATGCTTTGCCAACTGAATCTACCAAAGTGTTTTTTCTACCTCCTCCTCCTCCTCAGACAGCACTTTGAATATTGCAGCTTATTTGTGTGACACTCTAAAAAGGGAGCAAAACTTCCATTTTCCCAGAATACCCTCGCAAACAGGTGTTAACCCTGAGCTAATGCATGTACTACACCAAAGTACAGTGACATTTCACTTCAACAGAACATTGCTGTGACATCTGTCCTTAAGTATATTGATCATCTAAAATGTTCTCATAAAGTCAGAGAACATTTTAAGTCCAGTTGCACATAGTATGCTTGCCAGAACTGATGGTATTCATGATATAGTACCATCCACTCTGACAAGCATATGTGGACATCTTGGCAGTCATGTGACTTCTACAGTACATGTGTGCGGATCATGTGACTTATGTGTATATTTGCCAGAGTTACTTCCTGTGTTTTTACAACTGCAGATGGTGTTTGGATGAACACTGAAACGTCTTGTCATTTCTTTTTATGTAGTCCATTTTATAACCTGGATGTTTTAGAAAGTCATGAATCTACATAGACTGATATTTTATTTGTGTTTTATCATTCTTGTGCTGTAAATGTATAGCAACACAGTCTCTTCATAAACCATCTAAACTAAGTTAGGTTGTGTTTTTATCGTCCAATAGCGCACACAATCTGTACAAATGTATAAACGAAATGGATCCATCAACAATCATGGAAATAACAAAATTCTGGAATTTCCCACCAAATCACAACCAAGAGCACTGAATTTAAAACATTAATGAAATATTTTTGAACATGGATTTATTATGTAGTAGCTCAATAATTTATTTCTAACAGAAAATCAAACAAGAAATCCTTTTCGGAATATGAAAGACAAATCTATCCTAGATAATGGAATTAAAAGAATCAACCAAACCATCTTTATATTAAATTCACACTATGTAACTTTTTGTTCAATACATCATCAGTCCTTCTTCCAAAATGTGTTTTTGTCTTACCCTGATTCAGTATGGTAAGCCTATTATAATTGTTTATATTTTAGACCTGTCGGGATGGTTTTCGCTTGAAATTGTGTACATGCGTCACTCGCCCGTGCGTGTCTCGTCATATCCGTAAATAGAGAAAAGTAGCTCCGGCGACTTTGCCGCATGTCTGGTGTGGGAGTAGCAGAGGTTAGTTGTCAAAACGAGTGAGAAAGGTTCACATGGAGCAGCTAAATCTCCAACCTCCGGAGAATCACCCGTTTTAAACAAACGCCGAACAGAGGAGAGTCTGCAATCAAAAAGAGAATGCGACAGAGCTCATAATAAAACAAGAATCAACATAGGCTTGGCTTTTCAGAGCAAGAACTGAAGGATTTGAAATGTTGTAAAAGCGACGCAGAGATTACATTTTTATTGCTCAACAGGTGAGTAAGGTATTTTACTGAAGAGATAAATTGCCATACGTAGCTCTCTAACAGAGTTCGTTGTAAAGCATTATCTGTTGTGAAGGCTCATTTCATTAAGGTTGTTGTAGTGCTGTGATGGAATTTATTTTCAAGGAAGTATCGTGTCTATTAATGGGTAAAGCTACAGTAACGTCTTCAACTGAATGTGAATGTTTTATGAGCAGTAGGATGTTTTTCTCTCTTTTTTTTAGTTATGAGAAGGAACGGTTACACATTATATTTAAGGTGTCAGTGTTACAGTGTAATTATATATTTAAGTACTGAGTAACAGTAATTAACTACATGTGCTTACTATAGGGTTAGGTTTAGGATTAGGGTTTGGATTAGGGGTACGTGCATGTAATTATGCATAATTTGTAGTTATTACTACAGTAACTACATGTAACGTGTAACAAGGACACTGTAAAATAAAGTGTTACCGAAGGAACCATATTCTGTAACACTTTATTTTAAGGTGACGTAGTTACACGTTACTACATGTACTTACTATTGTAATTACAGTAAATTATGCATAATTACAAGTAACTAACCCTAAACCAAACACTAACCCTAACCGTAACGCTATAATAATTACATGTAGTTAATTAATATTACTTATTTGAGTACTACGTCACCTTAAAATAAAGTGTAACCGCACAATCACCGAAGTGTAACCGAAGCACAACCAAAACAATGTTCTTCCGCAAAATGCATGCAGTTTGTTTTACAACTGCTAGAGGGCCAAAATGTTATAGTGCACTTTTAATTAACACACATCACCTGAGCGACTGACAGCTTTCAGTCATGGGAAATAGTCTTAAAGAATGAGCACAATTCCCTAAACTGAACACAAAGAGGGGGACACACATGCCAGTGTGTAAACAGAAAATATGTCCGCTATTCAGAGGGAGGCGGCGTAAAACAAACGTGGGGATATGGAGAGCCTGAAAGATGAAATGATTTGACTCCATTTCAACACACAGATCAGCAGTTTGATCCCACTAGCGTCTGATCTGCAGCCCCAGTGGCGGTTTCTCTGTTGCTGCGCATTTCTTTGTTGTCAGCGTTCTTTTCTCTACACACACAGAAGTCTCAAACTAAAGTGCTAAAACAAAAGACAGTATTGAAGTTTAACACGAACAACAAAAGGAAGTATAATTCCATCTGGTGGTGTTCCATTATGAAGCCATTCCCAACGGCAATACTGACACTTAGCTTTATATTTATTAAACTGTGTCTTTATTTGGCCGAAGACATCGTGAGGTGTAATTAAATTTGGTCAGCTTGTCCAGAACAATAACTATTTGTTTGTGGTGTTCAATTTTCCAAGTACTGTGAAACACAAAGAGAAGTGAGAACATTTAATTGAACAGTGATTGGTTGGATTGCCGGTTTTTGTGCGGACAGCAGTAGAGCTGTCGGATGTAGACAGTGAAATAATGGGCGACATTGTAGAGGAAGGGAGCTTTAATAAGAGTTTCCCATGTTGACATACATATCAACAAGGGAATTCATTGGCACGTCTCACAGCAGTCCTTGATTTAAAAGCAAATAGAGTTTAACTCTGTAGTTAGTAGATTTCTCTACATCCGCAACATATGGTCAATTGGTCAATAATTTAAGCCTTTTGACAAATGGCAAAACTCTGATATACATTTATGTAAGTACGGACAGGCAGACGGACGAATGGATGACTTTAGCATTTGCTCGAAATGCCTTAACCATAGCTATGTTTCCATTCAAAGTTGCGAATTTAACTTGTGCGCAAAATTTGAATATCTCATAAAACATATGCGAATAAAGAAGCATTTTTTCAAGAGAAAACTATCGTCATTTCCTGGGAAATTGGTGCAAAATATCTAATAAAAATGGAAGTAGCTGCAATTGGTGAAGGCACTGTGGCTGTTTTTACTCTGACATAAATGAGTTACGTCTCAGAGCAGCAGACGAAACGCAATAAGTCATGTTCTTTTGCATTTGGATGCTGGTGTTTGGGAACGCAATCGTGTGAGATGCTTCTGGAGGGAATGAAACCAAATCATTCTGATGACAGACTTTGGCTCAGGTGTTTCAGAACCACCAAACCAACATTTGAGGTGCTGTGCGATGCGATTGGTCCACTGGTTAATTCAGTTACCCAATCACATCCTCTGATGAGGCAAAGTCACGCAAGTTTTTTGTTGCACATCAAAGAATGTATTCGGTAATTCCATCATAGTTTATGCACATGTCCTTCTTATCGGATAAAAAAATGTATGCACAAAAAGTTTATGCACATTTTCAATTCAAAATAGGTGGATGGATACATAGCTATTGTAATAAAGTAGATTTAAATGTTTAAAATAAGATTTAATAAAGGTAAAAATCTAGTTATAAAAATTCTCAACATATTTTTACACAAAATATTTTCCATTTATATGCACCATTAAAATGACATAAATAATACACAATATTTATCTACATCTATGTTTACTAAAACATGTCACATGAGGAATTCACTGAACTTTTGAGTGATAATGCAAACAAATCATTCAAGAGCTGATTCACTGTTACAGACCATTTGTGCTGATTCACAGAAATTACTCCATTTTCAAAAACTGACCCAGTTTTCTTACTTCATATTTGTTTGTAGTTTGCATTTGTTATTCTAAATGAAAATAAAAATAAATAAATAAAATATGCAAAAGATTCGATACGTTGAAAAATGAGATGCCAACAGATTTTTATATTGACTTTAAATCATAGAAACTATTAAAGTATCTCTTATGAGCTTAAGTATTGAGACTAATTTTTAGAAATCTTAAATGCCAAATAAAATTCATATTTACAGTATTACTTAATTTCATCAGCTAGACCCAAAGAGTAACATATGCATACATCTATCAACTAAACTTTCAGCATCTCCTCTGTGAAATATGGACAGATAGCACAAAAAACTCTGACATTGTTTTAACTTGAATTTTGTGATTAATCAAGGAAAATAACCTGTTTCTGAAGTTGCTAAGTGCTTGAAAAATTCCAGTTATTCCTTCATCTTAAAGTTTGATTTGCATTTAAATGGTGGTGGACAGACATGGCACTTACAGCGCTGATAAGAGTATTCAACGGCATTTCATGTGACATTTTCTGACAATTACATTTTCTCAGGTAAATTACAGAAGAGGACCTCTCTTTCAGCCTTTTCTGACCATGAATAACCAGATTCATAATTCACCAGAAATTAGCTGCTTGAAAGAGAAAATCTGTAAAGTCATATAAAAGATGAGGGTGAAATAGCGCCATAGGCTGATTTTACCTCATTCAGCTTTAACAGAATATCCTGAGTTATTTTCATCTTAATATCTGGTTACCGCATCTGTGGCATACTGCTGCTTATACAGTCAGTAAATTCAACGGGCTTCTCAGTGTGTATAAATGAAAGCATTTACATTATATGCTTACAACAGAAGCTCAGCTGGTGAGCAAACATTTATAATATGCAACTGTTTTGAGAGTATAATCATAAAATAACTTGACTGATGTTCTGAAAACTTTTTTTTTTTTTTTTTTTTAGTTTTTGTTTTGTTAAAAATATAAACTGAATAATTCTGCACAGAAGTCTCTGGGTGGCATTTTACAAATTAAAAAATATTTTGTTAAACTGCTGTACATGATTATATTCTCTATGTTGTGTTGTATGTATTGTAAATGAACTTTTTAAAAGTTCATTTAACAGAAATCCCTTTTAAAAGGGTCATGAACTGAGAAATCAAATTTTCCTTGAGCTTTTGACATATAAGAGGTCATCATACTATAAGAATATCCTGTAAGTTTCAGAACTGAAAAATTACTTGTTCGTCCAAAAACAGCTTTTATTGAAACCAAGCCCGGAGAATAATTCGTTGTGGAATGTGCCGATCTTAGATGCCTCTGCAGAAGAAGATCAATGCTTACTTCATCATTGCAACTTTGGCCCCGCCCACTGGGGTGTTAGTGAGATGATGAGGAGAGAAGAGCGGAAAATAACATTACCTTCCAAAGGATCCTAATGCTAGGAATGTGGTTATTTATTTTCAACAATGTGAATGTCTCAGTTGAGCATTATTTGTTTGTAGGCGGTACATTTCACTGTGGATTCTTTGATAAATCAGTCGCAATTTCGGCGCAGGCTTTGCAAACAGACTTTTACGATATGGACTCGACAGTATTGCCACAACATGTAAGTAACCGTGTTAATTATAATGCCTGATCTGTGACCAGTGATTTCTGATATGTAATGATATGTACATGACAGATGTACTGTCAGATGTTCTTTGTCTATGTGTCAGTAAATCAAACCAGTGAATAAGTGGTCAACTTCACATTGTTTCTCTTAGTAGGATGAAAATAATCTGTTTTTTAAACTGTGATTAAATTATCTATAGAAAGCGATCAAACAACGATCTCTTTACAATCGCTGGAGCTGTCAATCAAACACGCGTGAGTTTATCAGTTTACTCGTGTCAAAACTCCCATAATAACAAAACAAATCTCTTATTTATATTGTGTTTGCACTGTTAGTAATGATGAAAGCATTCGTTAGTGTGCAGAAATTAGAAGATCACTGCATTAATGCGCTCAACAGACATGTCTGTGATCGGCTACAATGCTCATCACTGCAATATTTCATGCCACGATCTAAATATAATGCTATAATCAACACTTTTCACGATTAGTTATCCTTGAGAGCTGTAATAGTAAAAATGTGCTAAAAGTTTTCGAGAGAGTTCCACATGTAATACTTATAGCTATTTCATATGCAAAGATGTTAGCCAATCACAGCAGTGGGTGTTTACACTGAAGTCTCACAGCAGCCAATCACAGCAGTGGGCGTTTACACTGAAGTCTCACAGCAGAGACACGCCCCCTTCAAACAGAGCATTCAGAGCAGAGGGCTAAAATCAGGGTAGGAAAAATGCCTTTTATTTCTAAATTAGAACAATTTCTAATGTAAAAATCATACTAACATTATAAGAGCACCACAGGAAGCATTATAAAACAATAAAACAATGCAGTTCAGGACCCCTTTAACTGACATGACCAATCCCACTTATTTTTCATCAACACCCTCCTACTATACCATAGAGACACTTATGAAGTTATGGAAAATACAGTCAAATATTCATGCAAGTAAAAGCTAGTTATACTATACTAGTTTATCTGTGTATACAGGCTGTACAGGTTATACTGGGTCACCCTGGATCCATAATAATCAGCAAAGAAGCTAATCAGCAAAGTGAGGCTATGGATTAACAATGTGCATTTTCCAAACATTCTCATCTATGCTTTATGAGAGAGCAAATCTGTTAGCCTATCTCCTGATTCGAGATTGCTACGGCTGCTAATCCATTTCTATAACAACAAACAGGGAAGCAGTGGATAAATCTAAAGTTCAGCCCTACCTCCATTTAAAAAGGAATCGATCTGTTGTCTCAATACAGAGTCATGTGATGAATTGCATGAGGATTTGAGAGTAACCTCAGAAGAGGAACAGAAAATTGACTCGGCCTCATTGTTGACATGCAGCAGAGCAATCATGAGCGCAGAGGTTATGAGAGACAATACGACAAACTGGACTTTACAGACAAAAAGAATCAATGGGTCTGCCACCATAATGAACAGAACGGTGAAGGGTCATTTCTCCTGTGCAGAATATTTTATTGAACTCACAGTATTTAAAGATGGATAGCAGTTTGTTTCTAGTAGTTTGTTTTCTTTCATCACAATATAAAAAAAGAACATACACTGAAAAAAAATTGCACTAGAAACAATTTTGACTCAGAAATTGCTAGTAAGTTAATAATAAAGAGCATGTAAATATGCAAGTAAATATGAATATAAAATATTTAAAATATGAATATAGAATATAAATATGACATTTTAAAAGTAGAAAGACTAAAATAATATTTTATTTTACAATAATATTTCTTTACAACTTATTTTTTTCACGTAGATCACTTTTGTGCCGATCTCTGTATGTGGAACAGTAGAAATCTCAAAATAATAATTTACACAACTTATGTGTCACAGAGTCAGCCACACCGTCACAGCCCCAATCATCACCCAATCATCAGGACCCGCCCACTTGTTCAATATCACCAGAATACTGACTCGCTGCACCTGCACCTCAACAGAGACTCACCCTTTATATTCACCGTGCACCATTCACTCCTTGTCTGGTCTCGTCTCAGCAGAGTGCGAACTATGGGGGAGCTAGGGGGCGCTCGGCTCCCCTTAATAAGACATGGGCTCCCCTGAAAACATGATTTGTGGTCTCAAAAAATATTGACAATGTGTTATTTTGAAGTGCAATTTCAGTTTTGTGTAATGTGATCATCGTGGATTATTATGTGTAAAATTGCAAAAATATAATTCATTCATGCATGATGGCGATTTAACCCTAATTCACTTCAATAAAGATAACTATACATGCTATTCTTGTCATGAGCATAAAGGTGTGGTGGTGCTGCGGTGCAAATTCCACTCATGTTTAGTATATGTTAACTCAAAGATTTGTAGAAAAAATATAAACAAATATCCACTTCTTGGATTTCTGGACAAACAGCAAAGGAAGCTGACCCCAGGCCTCTGTGGTTGATTCTGTGTTAAGGTAAGGCATGTTATTCCAGTTATGTGTTGTGGCTGGGTTGATATAGGTCTGTGTAACCCTGAATATGCTACTGTCATCTATTGTGAGGTTGTAACATAAATAACACACTTCATCCCAATGGTCAATAATTTCAGCGGAGAATCGATTGGTTGATGGGTCGTGGAAGGGTTATTGAGAAGGTCCAGAAAACAATTTAGATAATGCTAATAGACCATCATAACTCTAAACCCCAGTGTATCCAAGAATGAAGAGCATCCATTTTAAGGCAGCACCTACTATTTAAACTTACTAAATCAAACTATATGCCTTGAGTTTTCAACATTGCACATTTGAGTGACGTGAGTCTTGTGTATTTGCAAACTTTTATCAAACTATATACAGTATACTTGATTGAACAGATTGTGGCAGGCAGGATGTAATGTCTCCGTTCCCTCCTTTAGGGAACGAGGGTTACAACAGTAACCGAGACGTTCCCTATCAGTCAATCACGTTCAACGCTACGTCAAAAGATTGACGTTGTGGGGTCCCTATGGAAAGCGCCCTGTGTAATTCCAACAGGCCTCTGTACCTGGTGGGACAGAAGGACAGAACTTTCCAAGGGGAAGGTCGATATCTAATGTTCCTATCTGTTTCACCCAATTCAGCCACGACTGGTTGGATAACACTGGGGAAGCGTGCCGAATCCAGATGGAAAGGGACACTACGGAGACCACATCCTGCCTATAGGGAGGTAACATGTGGAAATACACATATGGACTGACCCGTGGGGCAGTGCTACATATGGAAGATCTCTGCGGTAGGTTCTCCCTAGACAGGGATGGAACCTTTACCGACACGGGGCAGAGTGAAATCTGCAGAGGGAAAGACAGGGAAAATTTACCGTGTAAGAATACACATATGGGATTACCAAGAGGGAATCACAACATATGCGCCATCTAGCCCAGTACAGGGGCTGACCAAGCTGACCAAGAAACATGGGGGGAACAGAATCCAACAGTGAACAATCCAGCTGTCGGAATCCCTTCCCCCACCCCCATGATAAGAACTGTTGATATAGTGGCTTAAAAGATGCTGATTCTATCGTGTGTGGATGGAGCTTAACCAGCATCAGTTTAATAAATATTAGAACGTCCTGGAGTAAGAAACATGAGGGGAACAGAATCCGACAGTGAACAATCCAGCTGTCAGAATCCATTCCCCCACCCCCATGATAAGAAATGTGTCATAAGTCGCACAGGTATATTTGTGGCAATAGCCAACAATACATTGTATGGGTCAAAATTATCCATTTTTCTTTTATGCCAAAAATCATCAGGATATTAAGAAAAGATCATGTTCCATGAAGATATTTAGTAAATTTCCTACCGTAAATATATCAAAAATGTATTATTGTTAATATAGTAATAAGAAATATGCCTTGCTAAGGACTTCATTTGGACAACTTTAAAGGCGATTTTCTCAATATTTAGATTTTTTTGCACCCTCAGATTCCAGATTTTTCAAGAAGCTTATTTATTCAGATTTCATATGATATATAAATATCAATTTCAAAAAATTGATCCTTATGACTGGTTTTGTGGTCCAGGGTCACAAATGTTGATGTAGTGGCTTAAAAGATGCTGATTCTATTTTGTGTGTGGATGGAGCTTAACCAGCATCAGTTTAATAAATATTAGAACGTCCTGGAGTAAGTGCAGTGGCGTTGTGTGTAAACATGATGGTAAATGCATTTCTAGACTAAATGTGAGCAGGCATTTATTCATCTCACTTTCACAAAAACATATTCAGTATTTCTCAAAACCAATAAAAGCAATGAAACGCAAACTCAGAATATTACACAAACCTGCAATAACTAAAAATGTTCAATTACACAAATATACTTTATGTATTTAATCTTACTTCATTAACCAATGTATTTGCTGCTGACCTTCGACGATCCAATTCAACCATACTAATAAGCAAAAACTGACTGTATAAACATCATATTTGTGTTTCACTTTTTAATTTTTTTTATTGCTGAAGTAAGAGGCTGCATCCGGAAAATTGGAAAATGCTGCCTTCAGAGGACACATTTCAAGGTAGGAAGGCATCAAGGCACATCCGAATCCAATGTTAGCTTCACTTCCTGTCTCCTGAGAGACCTTCATCTGATCATTTTTTGAAGGCAGCATAGATGTATCCTTTGCTGCCTTTGATATCCCACAATCCTATGCATTCCATTCGGTGATAGTTGAGCTAGAAAAAGAAAGATGGCGTCTGAAAGTTGCGGTTGCTGGTCAGTTTGTGTGTAAATATACATTTTTGACCAACGTTTTCCACTTCTAATGTCATTTCTAGCGAGATATTACTACTGTAGTAATTAAATATTTGTTTAGTTCTCACCAAAGCTCGCTCTATTTTGTTGTAGATCATTAAATTGTGACGCTGCCACAGAAGTCTGTCCGAAATCAGTTTCGTGAGGTGCCTTCGTGTGAAAACACTGTCTGCAGAGTCATTGCCTGATAAGGCAGCGAGGCAAAAAATCAGCTGCCTAAGTTTTCGGATGCAGCCCAGAGTTTTTAACATTCTTCTTCTGCGTTCACTTCTTTTGCATTCCAGAATGGGAGCACAGCTGAAAGGTTTGTTTGAGTTGCGCCCTCTACTGTACAGGTGTGAATTTGCATTTCCTTCAGCCTGAGGCTTATTCATTTCACTTTTGGTGTGAAAGGGCCTTTACACTTGCCAAAAATAGAATGTTTTTTTTTTTTTTTAAACAAATAAGTAAGCCCAGCCCAGGTGAGGAAAAGTAACATAAAGTAACGTAGCATTACTTTCCATAACAAGTAAATAAGTAACACAATTAGCTACTTTTTAGACAGTAACACAATATTGTAACACATTACTTTTAAAAGTAACTTTCCCCAAAAATGGTTTTATGTCATATTTTGCACATAAGTTAAATGTGCAACTTTGGATGGAAACATATAAGAAAGATATAAGCTGCTTGTGCTACTTACTGATGTTCTGCTATTGAAAGTACAGAAATACTACTGAGGTTACTAACGTCTGACACAAACGTCAGCTCAGAATCAGTGGTTGAGGCTTGTAAGTAAGGTGATGTAATTATTTCAAAGTTAAAATACCTTTTTTGTATTCCAGCCTAATATGCAGAGAATAAGACTTAAAACAGTCATAGAATGCTACAGCAAGACCGTCTAGTCATTTGATGCATCACACTAGCATTTTATCCTACTTACAATGCTACAATGTTTTCATATTTATATCCATATTTATAATATTCATTATGCAATTCTTGACAAACATCAGGACCCTTGGTTGTAGTGTATCCGAAATTTCCAAAACTCTGGATTGGACATTTTGGAGTCTTGCAGTACACTTTGTGACTTGAGACGTGAAACAGGTCTTTCACATCATCACTACACTTTCATATTTGACCTGGAGCTAGAACTATTTTAACCCTCTATGGCATGGTGTTTCCCTCAGGCAAAAAAAAAAAAAAAAACCTTTTTGGACCTTACACCGCCCCTTTAACTTTTTTTTTATATAATTTTTTTTTTTTTGTATATATAATATCATCTGACATGTTTGTTCAATGAAATGAGGGGCTGAAGTAGGTGTGACCTTTTGTTTGGGGGTGGAGCAGTCCTTTCATGAAGCAAAGCCACATGGGACACAGTGCCACCAATTGGTAAGATAAATATCAATTTTTAACATATTTAAGTTGAAATAACTTTATATAAAAAAAAATATATGCATGTGCATCTGTCACGGCCCACCAACACCAACGCATCGTCACCAGATCTCCACGATCCACCCACTCGTTCACAGTCTCCTGAGTACTAATCACCCGCACCTGCACTTCATCATCTAGGACACTATAAGAACACTCACTCCCTTCACATTATTGTCTGGTCTCGTCTATACGTACCTAGATCCTTACCCGCTACTTACCTGAGTTTCCCGAGTCCTCATCCAGCCGTCTTCTGTCTCCAGTTCTTCGTTCCTCGTTGATCCCTTCACCTGCAACAGAAATACCTAATAAGTGACTGGTCGCAAAGTGCTTGTTCTTTACTCACCTGCATCCATCATCTGCCTGTGTTCGTGTCTCTGTTTCAATAAACTTCTGTGTTCACTTACCCCTCTGCCTCCGTCTGTGTCCTGACAGAAGACCAGACCTCATGCAGAGCGGGGATCGTGCTCCAGACCCGTTTGCCACCCTGGTCGACGCAGTGCGATCCTCACTACAACCACCTTCCACAAGCACTTCACCTACAGTCCCAGCAGATCTCGTGCACGCTGTTCGCCAAGCACTCCTGCACCCAGCACCCGCTGCTTCTTCTCCAGCTGCCTCTGTCAGTCCCATGGCCCGACCAGCAACATTCTCCGGTGTGGCGGAGGATTGCAGTGGGTTTCTCCTTCAGTGTTCGCTCTATCTGGAAGCCCAGTCTCAGCTCTTCGCATCCGAGCGCGCCCGAGTGGCGTTTGTCATCTCCCTGCTCTCAGGACGAGCGCTGCAATGGGCCCAGCCCCTCTGGGAAGCCAACGCCCCCGTAACAGCCACCATCGCCACCTTCTTCAATCACTTCCGGGAGGTGTTCGGACAATGTACCGCCGATCTCGCTGTACACGACCAACTCTTCCATATCCACCAAGGTGATAAATCTGTGAGTATGTATGCCCTCCGATTTCATACACTAGCGGCTGCTAGTGGCTGGAACGAACCGGCTCTAATAACAGCCTTTCGCCAGGGTTTGAATCCTCACGTTAAACAGTTAATGGTCATGTACGATGATACAATGAGGCTGGAGAACTTAATCCATAAGACCATCCGAGTGGCCCAGCGTTATTCAGCATGTGCACTCCACACGCCCACTGTTAATCCTCTGCCTGCCACACCATCTGTCGCCCTTCCAGCACCAGAAGCTATGCAGGTGGATTCCAATCGCCTGACTAGTGCGGAGCGTCAGAGAAGAATTCAACAACATCTCTGTTTGTACTGTGGGGGAGAGGATCATTTCATCGCTGCCTGTCCCATTCAACCACCACGCCCAGTGCTGAGTACAATCCAACTGCCTGCTCGTATAGCATCTCTCACCAGAACCACTGTGCATCTCCTGAACCCTCATGTCTGTGTTTCAGCGCAAGCCCTCATTGACTCCAGCTCCGCAGGGAACTTCATCAGCCCCCAGATTCTCCAGAAACTAAATGTACGTTGAAAACGCTGCCAACAGGATCTCTGCATCCACACTATCCAGGGAAAACCGCTGGGCCGTGGTCACATTCGACATTTCTCCCCCACACTGACGCTCCGCATTGGCTGTCTTCACACGGAGGAAATCACATTAATGGTCCTGGAAGGATCCACCGTGGACATCATCCTGGGACGCCCCTGGCTCACACAACACCAGCCGGACATCCAATAGAACACGGGTGAGATCCTCAAGTGGAGTGACAAATGTTTCACAAACTGTCTATCTCCAATCAGAAAATCTTCTTCCGACTCCAACGTCCTTCCTCTCCTCTCAACCTCCATTGAAAGTCCTGAAACTAGCCTCAACGTGGAAATTCCTCCTGAATACCGGGCATTCCAGGATGTGTTCAGCAAGCGGTTGGCAACGCAACTACCACCTCACCGGCCATGGGACTGTGCTATTGACCTGCTGCCTGGGGCTACTCTACCCAAGGGTAGGGTTAACCCATTGTCCATCCCGGAACAGAAGGCCATGGAGGAGTACGTTCAGGAGGCATTAAAGCAATGTTTCATCCGACCATCGACATCCCCTGCCGCTTCAAGCTTCTTCGTGGCCAAGAAGGACGGAGGTTTGAGGCTGTGCATCGACTACCGTCACCTGAACTCCCAGACGGTGAAATTTAGCTCTCCCCTTCCTCTGGTCCCGGCAGCTCTGGAGCAGCTACGGGGAGCTCGTATCTTCTCCAAGCTGGACCTGCGGAGTGCGTATAACCTCATTTGTATACGCCGGGGGGACGAGTGGAAAACTGCCTTCATCACATCGTCGGGACACTATGAATACCGGGTCATGCCGTATGGCCTGTCTAACTCTCCCTCCGTGTTTCAGAATTATATGAATGAGGTGTTCCGGGAGTTCCTCCACCGGTTTGTTGTGGTCTACATAGATGACATCCTCATTTTTTTCCCGGAACATGGCCGAACATCGCCAACACGTCTCCCAGGTCATCGAGAAGCTACAACAACACCATCTATACCTCAAGCTTGAGAACTGCGAGTTCCATACCACCTCCGTGCAGTTCCTGGGCTACGTCATTGACCAACACGGCATCCAAATGGACCAGGGCAAGGTGGAAACCGTCCGCAACTGGCCATTACCCACTACTGTGAAAGAGTTACAACGTTTCCTGGGGTTTGCAAATTTCTATCGTCGCTTCATCCACAACTACAGTCTTATCAGTTCACCCCTCACCTTGCTCCTCAAAGGCCGGCCCAAGTCTCTGTCCTGGACCCCATCTGCCCGAGATGCCTTCCACCAGCTCCAAGAAGCTTTCCTCACCGCTCCGATCCTGGTTCATCCGAACCCTGACCTCTCATTCGTCGTCGAAGTCGACGCCTCATCCACCGGGGTCGGGGCGGTATTGTCACAGCGGCAGGGTGATCCACCATGACTCCATCCATGTGCTTTCTTCTCCAAAAAGCTATCCCCGGCCGAGCAAAATTATGACATCGGGAACAGAGAGCTTCTGGCCATCACGTTAGCCTTGGAGGAGTGGAGACACTGGCTAGAGGGAGCAAACCATAAGTTCGAAGTGATTACCGATCACCGTAACCTGGAGTACCTCCGAGATGCAAAGAGATTGAACCCTCGCCAGGCCCGCTGGGCCCTCTTCTTCACTAGATTCAACTTCACTGTCTCCTACCGTCCTGGAACCAAGAATTGCAAGGCAGACGCCTTATCCCGTCTGTATCAACCCAATCCAGAGAGCTCCGATCTGGAACCTGTTCTCCCTCCAGCCATGATCGTCAGCCCCATCCAGTGATCCATCCACCAACGCGTCACCCAAGCTAACCACTCCGAACCCACTCCGCCGGGAGGTCCTGAAGGGCTTCTCTATGTTCCACCGGATCTCCGTCAGCCCCTCATGGACTTGGCAGTTCACGTACCCTCTCGCTCCTGCGGCAACGCTACTGGTGGCCCTCCATGACTCAGGATGTCTCCCGCTACATCAGAGGGTGCTCAGTTTGTGCCGTTGCCAACACTCCTAGGAGGCTTCCTGAGGGTAAACTGGTTCCCTTACCGATACCTCGCCGACCGTTGACACACCTAGGGAATTGATTTCATGACAGATTTGCCACCATCAAAGAACTTCACCTGCGTGTTGGTAATCGTGGAA
The DNA here is from genome assembly GCA_039654105.1 of Coreius guichenoti. NCBI lineage: Eukaryota > Metazoa > Chordata > Actinopteri > Cypriniformes > Gobionidae > Coreius > Coreius guichenoti. The sequence goes on along the minus strand of CM077180.1, from coordinate 5,569,923 downwards.
CGATTCTCCAAGGCTTGTAAACTCATACTCCTCAAGGGTCTTCCCACTGTGTTTGAAGCCGCCGAGGCCTTGTTCCACAATGTATTCCGTCATTTCGGTATTCCTGATCGTGGACCCCAGTTCATTTCCAGAGTGTGGCATGCCTTCAAGCTCCTAGGAGTGTCAGTCAGCCTGTCCTCGGGATACCACCCACAAACCAACGGCCAAACTGAGCGCAAGATCCAGGAAATCGGGAGATACCTGAGGTCATATTGCCAGCAGAACCAGGACAGCTAGAGCCAGTTTCTACCCTGGGCGGAGTATGCCCAAAATTCCCTCCGGCAGACCACCACCGGGCTCACCCCATTCCAGTGTGTCCTGGGCTACCAACCACCTCTCTTCCCCTGGTCGGGTGAGCCCTCAGAGGTTCCAGCTGTCAACCACTGGTTCCAGCAGAGCGAGAGAGTGTGGGACTCAGCTCATGTCCATCTCCAGTCCAGAGACACAAGAGGCATGCTGACGCCAGAAGGGGTCCCACTCCTCGTTACCAACCTGGCCAGAAGGTGTGGCTCTCAACACGGGACATCCGTCTCTGACTGCCCTGCCTTAAGCTGAGTCCCTGGTACATAGGTCCATTCACCATACAGAGGCAGCTCAACGAGGTCACCTACCATCTCAACCTCCCTGCACAGTATCGTATCTCACCTTCATTCCATGTTTCCTTGTTGAAGCCCCACACTGAACCCATGCCTTCTCCTTCCACAGATCCTGGTGACGATGCGGTACCTCCTCCCAACATCGTTGAAGAAGAGGCCATCTACCGGGTTCGGTAGATCCTCGACTCCCAACGATGGGGTCCCCAGATTGAATACCTTGTCGACTGGGAGGACTATGGGCCAGAAGAACGTTCCTGGGTCAACCATCACGACATCCTCGACCCCTCGCTCATCACTCAATTCCAAGCCGAACATCTGGACCGCCCTGTTCCTCAGGGTCGAGGTAGACCCCTTCGTCGTCGCCACATCCGGTCATCAGGAGCCGCCCGTGGAGGAGGGGGTACTGTCACGGAGTCACAGCCAACACACACCAACGCATCATCACCAGATCTCCACGCTCCACCAACTTGTTCACAGTCTCCTGAGTACTAATCACCCGCACCTGCACTTCATCTAGGACACTAAAAGAACACTTACTCCCTTCACATCATTGTCTCGTCTATACATACCTGGACTCCTTACCCGCTACTTACCTGAGTTTCCCGAGTCCTCATCCAGCCGTCTTCTGTCTCCAGTTCTTCGTTCCTCGTTGATCCCTTCACCTGCAACAGAAATACCTGTTAAAAAACTTCTGTGTTCACTTACCCCTCTGCCTCCGTCTGTGTCCTGACAGCATCAGTATGTAAAGAAGTATGTTTGTTGCTTCAGGGCAACATTGTGCAGTTAGGCCACTTTTGCTCAGGCAATATCATAGAGTTAGGACCATATGGTGCATTCAAGTCCTCCTGGGAAGTTCAGAAAACTCAAAGAATGTGCATTATGTGTGTCTATTATTATGCTGCCACAGATGAATGATGGGAAATGTAGTTTGGTCACGCATGCCTATCAGCTCATAAACTGGCTAAATGAGTAGTGTTTTCTGGCAAACTTTATCTCTCTTCTTCATTAACAGTACACATAATGTGTACAAACTACATTGTACTGTTTGCATTCAGAAGTACATTTATCATGACTGAAAACAATTTGCTTCTGCCATTGCTTCCCACTTGTAATTACGACTTTGTGGTGGCGTTCATGTGCATTCAACTCGTAAATACAATCTTTTTGACATGACTTGAGAGCACCAATAGTCAATGTTTTTACTATTAATACTTGCAGGAAATGGACACAAGGACATTGTATGAGGAACATGATTGAGCATGTAGGGTCATTCCTTCTTAGAGTGAGGACAGTGAGCTTGAGGAGAGTCAGGAAGACCGGATCCCTGAATCTGGTCTGAGAGACATTTAGGAGGTCGGGGGTCAGTCAGCAAAGTAACGTGTTTGTGTGTGCGCATGAGTATGTGTAGTGTGTGTGTGTGTGTGTGTGTGTTTGTTTGGTTTATATGTTTATATGCATTATATGAATATAATACATGAGGTGTTAGTTGTAATTAGTTGTAGTTTTTTTTTTTTTTTTTTTGATTGTTGGATGTTTTTTGTATGTTTATGTATGATTGTTTTTTTTTTTTTTTGTTATTAGTTGGAACCATTTGTGATTGATGTTTGTCAAAATTAAACTTTTCTGCACATATTGCTTGTTTTCCATATTCCACCTATGTAGAAAACCTTGGAGTTTTAGTACCCTCATAGCACATTGCTGCCCTGAGGCAACAAACCAATATCAAACCAAAAAATGGGGTGAAATATTTTTTTCACCCAAAAAAAAAAATATTCATGCGATAGAGGGTTAATATTTTAAACTTGATGTAGAACTGTCCAATCAGCAAACAACCTGTGTATTTTTAATTTACATGTATGAAAAAACATGCAACAACAGCTATGTCCACATTATCCTGTGATTTTAATATATCTTTCTCATTTATTATTTGATCGGACTGCCAAAAGTTGAAAATTTCGCACAAATGCTAGATAATAGTATTACTTCCAGGATGATAATAACTGGACATCACTGATATAATATAATATAATATCATTAATATCATTAATATAATATAATATAATATACAGCAGTATTCTTCTCCAATCCTGGTCCAGCCTCCAACAAATACCTAATGCTGAAATGACATTTCAGGACAATGACTGATGCATCACTGTGTGTCTGTCTTCATCTTGCTTTTGTACCACAATCAAACAGAATCTTCAAATCAACTGACAAGCTCATCAAGGTCTTTTCACTATCATACTGAGAATTGCCTGTGATGGAAATCAGTTCACCCTGCTAATCAAAAAACAAAGATGAGGCCTGACACGTAAGGGGTCATGAACAGTGGAAAAAAATCTGCACAGGCCTCTGGATGAGTTAGACTCTGGATGAGTCTGGATGAGTTTCCTCCTAATGAGGAAATGTAGGCCACAAATGTCATTTCAAGCATTCAAGTTGTCAGTCAGCCGGTTTCCCAAAGCTTTCTGCATGTAACACGACTCGTATCTTATGACACTTCAAAGCCGATTGCGCAGATCTTGATACTACAGTTAAGGCAACACCATGATATTTAAATCATGATATGTGTGTAAATATTTTATCACATACCATATGCTAACAGATATTCAAAGCAGAGAACACATTTGTTGACGTTTGAACCCTGCAGAAATGATGGCTTCATAATAACAAGAGGAAAGGGATCGAAAATACAATCTGCCCAAAATGATGCTCAATTTATGTCTTATTAATGGCTCCTCTACTGATTCTCCTGATTTGCAGGCTTAACTAGGCACACTTGTACCATCTGCCACTCACAGAACAGACTTTCCTTACGAAGAGCAATTTTCACCACCTGTGGCCCTGCTTAGAGGGATAAAAACAACTGTACCTTTAAGAACTGCCAATGCAGCAGATAGTTAAAATTGGAGTGTGACACTTTACGGTCATTCCATATGGACCATAGTGCAGCTAAAGTGACAGCTTCAGAATTCCTAATGAGGAAACAGGGTTTCCAGAAAGGGATTGGTGTCACGGTCAACAGCCTACCTGTGACAGCGCCAGGGATATGCTGGTTTTATCAGCAGGTCTATAGCAGGATGCAGTTTAGGAAACCGAGGCTTGTGATCATGGGTTGAAGGTTCTCCATACCTTTATGCTATGTTTACTTCTCCATCTGTCCAAAAACAGAACAGATGAGTCAGCTGTACTGACATCAACTCCAGCTGGAGCCTGGCCACAGTAAATAACAACCACTTATTTGCTTATTTCTGGAGATAATTTGCTCTGCTTATTCTTATCTGGATAATGCTTTAACTTTCATTAAGAACATTGACATTGACAAACATTATGGTTGAATAATTTTATTCAACCATCACTACTTATGTTTCACCTTACTTACTGTAAGGTGTTACTATTTAGAAATGAATTCAGCAAGGACACATTGATCAAAGTTGACAGTAGACATTTATAATGTATTCATCAAAGAATCTTGAAAAAATGTATCATCACAAAAATATGAAGCAGCACAACTGTTTTCAACATGGATAATAATCAGAAATGTTTCTTGAGCTGCAAATCAGCATATTAGAATGATTTCTGAAGGATCATGTGACACTGAAGACTGGAGTAATGATGCTGAAAATTCAGCTTTGCATCACAGGAATAAATTACATTAAAAAAATTTATTTCAATAGAAAAAAGTTATTTTAAATAATAATAATATTTCACAATTTTACTGATTTTACTATATTTTTAATCAAATAAATGCAGCCAAAATCTATTAATCTTTCTGACCCTTACTGATCTGACTGATATGCCATTAAACGTTGATTGTTAATTAAAATACAATTTGTTTCTTTATGTTAGTTCAGAGTGCTTTAACAGGTGATTAAAAATGGACATGTAGATAAAATTACATGAACTAAGATTAATAACAGCTGTAGTATTGTTCCTTGTTAGTTCATGTGCACCTGTTGGATGATAAAACAGATGAGAAAAATCCCACAGACTTGCACTAAAAAAGGAATTAGGGACCCAAGTCATATCTAGAGACCAGAATATCATTAAGCATCAAACAAATATAACCATCCTGCTCATATCTACGACCAGAAAAAAAACCCAACAGAAATGTGATCAGCAGCAATATGTGATGCGAGCTGTGACAGGAAATTGGTTTCATGAACTCTTGAGTTTTATTTGGTGGGAAAAAGAGCGTTCCTTTATCCACAAGCTGTCCAAATATTTCCCAGTGCCATCAGACAGCTTGAGTGAACGTGTCAGATGCGGTTTGTGCGAAGTTAAAGGCAGTGGGCTGGAATGATTTGGTGGTCACTCCCAATATTGAGCTCCTTCTTCAAGTGCTGCTGGTGACTGTTTAATTCCTATTGATTAGCAAAACAAACACAGCATCCTCTGAGCAGCTACTGCAGTCCTGCTTTAAACCGCTTCTCTGGTCCTTCTTAACACCCACGACCAGTAAGACCAGAAAGAATGTGTCAAACACGCAAGAAACCCGAAGCTTCATAAGGAAGTAATACTAGTTTGTTTTTCGGATATTACCTTTCATGTAGTGCGTAATAGAGCAGTTTGTGAATGTAAAAGGTCTGCAAAGTTTCAAAGATCAAAGTGCAGATAAATGGAGTTATTGCCTCCCAAAAGAAAGAAGTGATTCTGAACTGCTGAAACGAGTCTCACTTCCTAATTTACATAATTCCAGCCTATGGTCTTCATTGGCTCAACAGTATCTACTTTGCCCCGCCCCCAAACACTGTAGTTGTAGCTGAGATTGGAAGAGTTTGGTTCATGTTGTTCATGTCGAGAAGACGCTGTTTTCTGCTGCCAAAGCAAATCCACTTTGATGAGATTGATACGGTAAAACCGACACCATCGTTACTGTTCGTATCACTGTGGGCCCTATTTTAATGATCTGAACACATGGTCTGAAGCGCATGGCGCAGGTGCACTTAGGGTGTGTCCGAATCCACTTTTGTTAGTTTAACGATGGAAAAACGGTCTGCGCACCAGGCGCATGGTCCAAAAGGGTTGTACCTACAAACCCGATTCCAAAAAAGTTGGGACACTGTACAAATTGTGAATAAAAAAGGAATGCAATAATTTACAAATCTCATAAACTTATATTTTATTCACAATAGAATATAGATAACATATCAAATGTTGAAAGGGAGACATTTTGAAATGTCATGCCACATATTGGCTCATTTTGGATTTCATGAGAGCTACACATTCCAAAAAAGTTGGGACAGGTAGCAATAAGAGGCCGGAAAAGTTAAATGTACATATAAGGAACAGCTGGAGGACCAATTTGCAACTTATTAGGTCAATTGGCAACATGATTGGGTATAAAAAGAGCCTCTCAGAGTGGCAGTGTCTCTCAGAAGTCAAGATGGGCAGAGGATCACCAATTCCCCCAATGCTGCGGCAAAAAATAGTGGAGCAATATCAGAAAGGAGTTTCTCAGAGAAAAATTGCAAAGAGTTTGAAGTTATCATCATCTACAGTGCATAATATCATCCAAAGATTCAGAGAATCTGGAACAATCTCTGTGCGTAAGGATCAAGGCCGGAAAACCATACTGGATGCCCGTGATCTTCGGGCCCTTAGACGGCACTGCATCACATACAGGAATGCTACTGTAATGGAAATCACAACATGGGCTCAGGAATACTTCCAGAAAACATTGTCGGTGAACACAATCCACCGTGCCACTCGCCGTTGCCGGCTAAAACTCTATAGGTCAAAAAAGAAGCCATATCTAAACATGATCCAGAAGCGCAGGCGTTTTCTCTGGGCCAAGGCTCATTTAAAATGGACTGTGGCAAAGTGGAAAACTGTTCTGTGGTCAGATGAATCAAGATTTGAAGTTCTTTTTGGAAAACTGGGACGCCATGTCATCCGGACTAAAGAGGACAAGGACAACCCAAGTTGTTATCAGCGCTCAGTTCAGAAGCCTGCATCTCTGATGGTATGGGGTTGCATGAGTGCGTGTGGCATGGGCAGCTTACACATCTGGAAAGGCACCATCAATGCTGAAAGGTATATCAAAGTTCTAGAACAACATATGCTCCCATCCAGACGTCGTCTCTTTCAGGGAAGACCTTGCATTTTCCAACATGACAATGCCAGACCACATACTGCATCAATTACAACATCATGGCTGCGTAGAAGAAGGATCTGGGTACTGAAATGGCCAGCCTGCAGTCCAGATCTTTCACCCATAGAAAACATTTGGCGCATCATAAAGAGGAAGATGCGACAAAGAAGACCTAAGACAGTCGAGCAACTAGAAGCCTGTATTAGACAAGAATGGGACAACATTCCTATTCCTAAACTTGAGCAACTTGTCTCCTCAGTCCCCAGACGTTTGCAGACTGTTATAAAAAGAAGAGGGGATGCCACACAGTGGTAAACATGGCCTTGTCCCAACTTTTTTGAGATGTGTTGATGCCATGAAATTTAAAATCAACTTATTTTTCCCTTAAAATGATACATTTTCTCAGTTTAAACATTTGATATGTCATCTATGTTGTATTCTGAATAAAATATTGAAATTTGAAACTTCCACATCATTGCATTCTGTTTTTATTCACAATTTGTACAGTGTCCCAACTTTTTTGGAATTGGGTTGTATTTTTAATATTTAAAAATGTTTGTGTGCTGCTGCGCGTCCCTGTGTGTGTAATAAGCAGAGTGTACGTGCATTGTGCACCCGCCTGTAGGCGCATATTACCAGCGCGCCTTTTAAATAACCAAAAAAATACTGCGCTATTGACTTTAGAGCAGGTTTTTGTTTGGTCAAAGGCGCAGTCATTTTCAGTTCCTCAAAATAGCAACGCGCCAACAATGCACCTGAACACACCTCGTTTTCAGACCAGCACGCCCATGGGCGAACAGATGGGCGCGAGTGCATTGGCTATTTAAACAACGTGGCGCTGGACGTGAAAACGATAACCTCATCGGGCTGAAACTAGCAAAAAACACTTGTGTCGCGCCTGCCGTCACATTGCGCCGGGTGTATGATAGGGCCCATTGTATAAAGAGCTGAGGAAGAGCTGAAATTCAGATATGATGATGAGCATTTGGTTTCTGACACGCTCTGTAAGCGGTCGTCCAATCACAACAGACTGGGCCATCTGACCAATCAGTGCAGAGCAGGCTCTCAGAAAGGCGGGGTTTAAGAGACCAAATCCTTTATTAATCTGTTTCAGACACTGTGAGAGAAGAGCTGATGCTGCAATGGATATTATGAGAAAACAAAAATGTTTTTTGACCTTGGATGCACGTAAACCTATTGTAGGAGAAATTAGGAACTTTTAAAATAGCATAATTGGGGCACTTTAATATTGTTAATGAAAGTTGTTCAAAAAGAGTCCTGTAGAGCAGGAAAGAAAAAATAAATAAGATCTCTTTCATACCTACAGTGCTTCTCCTAAACCATAAAGAGATTAAATGGAGAGAAAATGAAGACCAATGATTGCGTTCAGGTCTGTGTTTCAATATGAACTCAAACATTTCTCATTACGACTAAACAGTCTGAGCAGCTGCAATCCACATTCATTTTATAGCTCTATGCTTGTCATAAATTGTCATCTCTCATCAATGGATTTTAGGGAGACACGTTTGAGACTTTCTGAGTTTCATCTGAGTTTATACCCAAGATAGCTTTCGCTCTGTTTCTAATCACCATCTTCAGCATTTCAGCCTGACAAGACACAATACGCACCCGTCTTTTACTGACCTCCCACACAGATTTTATTTATGTTTCCTCCCCGGTGGCTGTCTCTCATTAAAGTGTGTTTAATTAGGGCTCTAATAGAGGTAAGTAATGGAAAATCACATGCACTCACAACCCTTATCGCTCCAGCAATTTCCTCTCAAATTAAAAGTCATTACTGCTTCACACTTATATGAGATTGCGGTGTCACTTGACATGGCCTAACCATGACCAGACATCCCATCAACAGATTTTCAGTAATTGTCAGTTGAACATCTGCCATGATTTTGATGAAAATACAATTTTATATTAATGTCCATTAAAAAAAAATAGAATAAAGAGCACAATCCGCAGAGTGGATTCTACCACTATTATCCAAAAAAAAAAGGATTATTTTGTTTTTCACAACACCCTATTTCAGTAAATTTATTAGTGATTATTTACCAAAAAAAAAAAAAAAAACATTCATAATTTACTGATCTCAAATGTAAAGTACTTTCTCTCTTACAAAGAACACAAAAGAAGATGTTTTGAACAATGTTCACGCAACTCTTTTACATACAGTCAAAGCATACAATGACCATGCGCTGTCAAGCTCCAATTTAAATTAACTGCTTTCTATTTGAATATACACTCACCTAAAGGATTATTAGGAACACCATACTAATACTGTGTTTGACCCCCTTTCGCCTTCAGAACTGCCTTAATTCTATGTGGCATTGATTCAACAAGGTGCTGAAAGCATTCTTTAGAAATGTTGGCCCATATTGATAGGATAGCATCTTGCAGTTGATGGAGATTTGTGGGATGCACATCCAGGGCACGAAGCTCCCGTTCCACCACATCCCAAAGATGCTCTATTGGGTTGAGATCTGGTGACTGTGGGGGCCATTTTAGTACAGTGAACTCATTGTCATGTTCAAGAAACCAATTTGAAATGATTCAAGCTTTGTGACATGGTGCATTATCCTGCTGGAAGTAGCCATCAGAGGATGGGTACATGGTGGTCATAAAGGGATGGACATGGTCAGAAACAATGCTCAGGTAGGCCGTGGCATTTAAACGATGCCCAATTGGCACTAAGGGGCCTAAAGTGTGCCAAGAAAACATCCCCCACACCATTACACCACCACCACCAGCCTGCACAGTGGTAGCAAGGCATGATGGATCCATGTTCTCATTCTGTTTACGCCAAATTCTGACTCTACCATCTGAATGTCTCAACAGAAATCGAGACTCATCAGACCAGGCAACATTTTTCCAGTCTTCAACTGTCCAATTTTGGTGAGCTCGTGCAAATTGTAGCCTCTTTTTCCTATTTGTAGTGGAGATGAGTGGTACCCGGTGGGGTCTTCTGCTGTTGTAGCCCATCCGCCTCAAGGTTGTGCGTGTTGTGGCTTCACAAATGCTTTGCTGCATACCTCGGTTGTAACGAGTGGTTATTTCAGTCAAAGTTGCTCTTCTATCAGCTTGAATCAGTCGGCCCATTCTCCTCTGACCTCTAGCATCAACAAGGCATTTTCGCCCAGAGGACTGCCACATACTGGATGTTTTTCCCTTTTCACACCATTCTTTGTAAACTCTAGAAATGGTTGTGCGTGAAAATCCCAGTAACTGAGCAGATTGTGAAATACTCAGACCGGCCCGTCTGGCACCAACAACCATGCCACGCTCAAAATTGCTTAAATCACCTTTCTTTCCCATTCTGACATTCAGTTTGGAGTTCAGGAGATTGTCTTGACCAGGACCACACCCCTAAATGCATTGAAGCAACTTCCATGTGATTGGTTGATTAGATAATTGCATTAATGAGAAATTGAACAGGTGTTCCTAATAATCCTTTAGGTGAGTGTATTGTAAAATGTAATTTATTCCTGTGATCAAAGCTGAATTTTCAGCATCATTACTCCAGACTTCAGTGTCACATGATCCTTCAGAAAGCATTCTAATATGATGATTTGCTGCTCAAGAAACATTTATGATTATCATCAAAGTTGAAAACTAATTTCTTTCAAAAAGAGTTTTATTGACCCCCAAATTTTAACATAAATAAATAAAAATAAACCATAAAAATACCAAAAATGTAGTCAGTAACATTTGTGCAGTATATTCCAAGTCTTTTAAAACCATACATATATGAAATTGTTGAATAAAGTCGCTATTTTTGTTTGCTTTTTTTTTCGCACAAAAACGTCTCGGTTACGTATGTATGTAACGAGATGCTGCGTCGAAACGCTGTGAGAATGCCTCTGCGTGTGTGCGTCATGAAGCACGTATGAAATCAGTCCAATGGCGTGATGGAACGTCATAGGCGGGTGACGTCATCGACCGGAAACCATAAAGCACACCCACACCAAACAGCATTAGCTTCTGAAAAGCCTGAAGCAAGTTGATTACGGGCATGCCGGGAGTATGGCAGGGTGACGCAGCGTCTCGTTCCCTATTCAGGGAACTAAGGTTACATACGTAACCGAGACGTTCCCTTTCAAGGGAACTCGAGCTGCGTCGAAACGCTGTGAGAACGCAGTACCCACATAGCCATAAGAGCAAGTGTCCGTCCGTGTGAAATCTGAGCGCACACTAAGACACAAGCACCTGCACCCCTGGAGTAGAGCCTAAGGCCAGTTCGTAGAACCTGATGAATGTATGCGGTGAAGACCACCCTGCCGCATCACACACATCTTGAAGAGCCACTCCTGACAATAATGCCTTAGAGGCAGCCATACCCCTTGTAGAGTGGGCCCGTACAGCCAAAGGTGAAGCCTGGCCGACCGACTCATAAGCAAGTGAGATAGCCTCGACCACCCACTTGCTCATCCTCTGCTTAGATGCGGGGTACCCTTTCCTAGGTGACCCAAAGCAAACGAACAACTGTTCTGTTTTCCTCCACAGGGCAGCTCTGTGGACATATGCATCTAACGCCCGAACAGGGCAGAGCAGATTCAATTTCTCTTGGTCTGATGTCACAAAAGGAGGAGGACAAAAGGCCTGCAGAATGACTGGCCTTACTGTATTAGTAGGAACCTTAGGAATGTACCCCGGTCTCAGGTGCAGAAAAGCTTTAACCATACCAGGAGCAAATTCCAAGCACGAGGGAGAAACTGAAAGAGCTTGAATGTCTCCAATCCTCTTAAGAGACGAAATGGCGAGAAGAAAAATAGTCTTAAGAGTCAACATTTTCTCAGACACCTCCTCAATGGGCTCAAACGGAGCTTGAGATAAGCCTTGAAACACAATGGTCAAATCCCAGGCCGGCACCCTCGTGTGGACTGCAGGCCTAAGCCTCAAAGTTTCACGAAGAAAACGTGTAACAAATGGGTGTCCCACCAGTGACACACCAGCAATAGGCGCATGATAAGCCGCCAAGGCCGCCACATACACTTTTAAAGTGGAAGTGGATAACCCAGTGGATAATCTCTCTTGCAGGAATTCCAGTACTGCGCTAACAGGGCAATTAACAGGATCCACCTGTTGATTTCCACACCATGAAGTGAACAATTTCCATTTCAGGGCGTACAATTTCCTCGTGGAAGGAGCTCTGGAGTGTAGAATGGTCTCTACAACCTCAGTAGAGAGACCTGAATTAATGAGCTGGGCCCCCTCAGAGGCCAAGCCCACAGTTTCCACAACTCTGGGCGGGGGTGAACAATCGACCCGCTCGCCTGAGAGAGTAGGTCCCTCCTGATCGGAATCTCCATAGGAGAGCCGTCGAGGAGAGACACTAGGTCGGAAAACCATACTCGGGCCGGCCAGTACGGAGCTACTAGCAGAAGCTTAACCCCGTCCTGCCGAACTCTCTCTAGAACTCCTGGGAGCAGAGCAATCGGGGGAAATGCATACAGACATTGCCTCGGCCACGTCTGTACCATAGCATCCAGTCCCAATGGAGCTGGATGCGTTAGGGAGAACCAAGTTTGACAGTGTGTCGTCTCTTGAGATGCGAACAGATCCACTTCTGCTCGTCCAAAATTCTCCCAAAGGGGGAACACAGAACGCAGACCCCCCTGATGGTTTATATAAGAGACCACCGATGTGTTGTCTGTACGAACAAACACATGATGGCCTCTGAGGTCTGGGAGGAAGTGCTTCAGAGCCTGAAACACCGCCATCATTTCTAGGCGATTTATGTGCCACGATTGATGATAGTCCTGCCACAGACCTTGAGCCGAGCGACCACTCATGATCGCCCCCCAACCCGTGAGGGATGCATCTGTCGTTAGCATGACACGACAACAAGAAGCTCCCAGCACCGGTCCCTGGGAAAGGAACCAAGAATCTTTCCACATGTCCAAGGCACGAAGGCATCGTCGCGTAACCTTGAACGTGCGGAGCGGATTTCCCCTTGGGGAGAATCTCTTGGTTTTGAGCCACCACTGCAATGGTCTCATGTACAACAGGCCAAAAGGTATCACGTTGGACGCTGTTGCCATCAGACCTAACAGTCTCTGGAACTGCTTAACAGTGAGTGACTGGCCCATTTTTTTCTCCTTTACGGTTGAGAGGATTGATGCAATGCGGGCTGGCAAGAGCTGTGCTCGCATTGTCATCGAATCCCATATTACACCGAGATAAGTGGTCTTCTCTATAGGTGTAAGGACACCTTTCTTTGCGTTTAACCTCAACCCCAACTTCCTCATATGCGCGAGAAAGACATCTCGATACCGAACTGCTAACTGCTCCAATTGAGCTAAAATCAACCAATCGTCGATGTAATTGAGTATGCGGATGCCCTGGAGTCTCAGTGGAGCCAGAGCAGCATCCACACACTTCGTGAAAGTTTGTGGAGACAAAGCTAGGCCAAAAGGAAGAACTCGATATTGGTACGCTTCTCCCCCGAAAGTGAATCTCAGAAACTTCCTGTGTTGTGGAAGGATGGATATGTGGAAGTATGCGTCCTTTAGATCTATCGTGACAAACCAGTCCTCGGATCTGATCTGTGACACGATCTGCCTGAGAGTAAGCATCTTGAATTTTAGCTTCCCTACAGTGCGATTTAGCAGATCTAAAATTGGACGCAACCCCCCATCCTTCTTTGGAACAATGAAGTAGCGGCTGTAAAAGCCTAACTCCCTGCTGGGAGGAGGAACCCGTTCTATGGCCTCCTTTTGTAGTAGAGCTTTTACTTCCTGTTCCATTACCAGAGCCTGCTCAGGGCCACCCACTGTAGGAAGGACCCCGTTGAAATGAGGTGGACGACACCTGAACTGAATCGCATAACCTTTTTCTATCGTCTGCAGGACCCATCGAGATATATTTGGTAAAAGTTTCCATTCTGCCAGATAATCTACTAAGGGTACCAGTCTCTCGAGACTGGTCTCTGGATTTCCTTGAGCAATCAGCACAGTACCCTGAAGTGGCAAACCGGCAGGGAACAACTGGCTTGACTGCTGCAAAGCCCTCCTCAGAGGGTGCGAGCCGCCACCCTCGGGTGGAGGCACGCTGAGACTTTCCACGCCCTGGCATAAAGGCGGGGTTGGCAGAATAGTCCCCTAAGGGCACTGAAGGGATACAGGCACCGTAAAATGAGGTGTAATCAGAATCCCCCCGGAGAGGTGCACCCTCAGCTGCCTGACACCGGTGGCATAAGGACTTTTTTTAGACGAAGCCTTCCTCGCAGTAATAACGGCCCTCAGATCCGTTTTACCCTTAGAAGGCTTCGTCTTAAAGTGCCGAGCCACTTCCCAGTTCTTCTGAGGAGGAGCCCTGGTCGCGACACTTTGTTTTTGCTGCGCCCTGTGTGAGGAGCTAGTCGACGGCTGGGGGCCCGATCCCCCAGAGACGTGAGTCTTGCGGGGCATGAATTTCTGGAACGCTGCCTCCTGCTTTTTGCCCTCCTGAAACCTCTCAGCGACAGTGTTGACTGCGTCGCCGAAGAGGCCAGTAGGAGAAAGAGGAGTGTCCAGGAGAAATGCTTTCTCTTTCTCTTTCATGCCCGCAAGATTGAGCCACAAGTGTCTCTCCGTGGCCACCATAGCTGCCATAGACCGACCGACAGATTTGGCCGTCTCTTTGGTGGCCCAGAGAGAGTGGTCGGCAGCCTGACGCAGTTAGCGAATTACGTCAGGGCTGATTAGCTCACTCTCACTCACGTCCCTTAGTAGGTCAGCCTGGTATGCCTGCAGTATTGCCATAGTGTGCAAACACGCTGCGGCTTGACCTGCCGCCAAATATGCTTTACCCACTAAAGCTGAAGTAGATTTGAGAGGCTTAGTGGGTAAAGCTGGTGTTTTTAGTTGCTTCAGGAGAGAGATAGTTCGCAAGCGTCTCTTCAACCTTAGGTATCGCCCCATAGCCATTCTGTTTCATACCGCTTATATTTGAATATGTGCTTATTTGCGGGCTATATACACGGTATGAAACTGTTTTTTTCCATGATCTAGACACCTCAGTGTGAAGATCAGGAAAGAATGGCAAACACCTTCGTGAAGGCTGCTCACGAGAAGGCAGGAAGCGTTCATCTAGCTTGCTTCTCTGCCTATTCTCTTGTCTATCAGTGGGCTAATCAATGTGTAACTTAGCAACCACTCTCGTAAGCACCTCCACTAGCTCCTCACATGCAGGAGACTGAAGTGGCGAATCTTCAGTCTCTGCATCAATGCTAATAATATCCACTTCCTCAGAACTGGATATTTGCAGCATTGGTGCCTCATTCAAAGCAGAAGAAACCGCAGCGCGTGCTTCCAAACTTTGAACTGAGGCGTTGGATCTAACAGGTAAAGACTGAGATAAGGCAGAGCCCGTCTCAAGCCCCGCTGTTAGATCCATTTGCGAACCCCACGACTGAAGCCGCCGCTCTGCCTCAGCAGAAACGGGACCTGAGCCGCGAGATACGCAAGCCGAAGCACCCTCCTCAAAGAGTGCCCGGCGTGAACGCAGCGTTCTGAGAGGGAGATGCTCGCAATGTTCACATTCAGCTCCCTCGAGAGCTGACTGAGCATGCTGTTCTCCCAAACAAAACACACACAGCTGATGTGTATCCCCACCCGTGAGAAAACGAGGGCAGGGATGAACACACACTGTCTGAACTGCGGTTCACTCGCCATAATATCTCTCTTTCTTTTCTTTTTTTTTTAAATGAAAAACTCCTGCCTAGCCAGAAACTAACACAGACAAAAAACACAGAGAGAAAAATTTCACATGTAGCGCTTGCTGAAGGCACAGAAGCTAATGCTGTTTGGTGTGGGTGTGCTTTATGGTTTCCAGTCGATGACGTCACCCGCCTATGACGTTCCGTCAAGCCATTGGACTGATTTCATACGTGCTTCATGACGCACACACGCAGAGGCGTTCTCACAGCGTTTAGAAGCAGCTCGAGTTCCCTTGAAAGGGAAGTATTCTTGTCGCTTCATAACATTAAGGTTGAACCACTGTAGTCACATGGACTATTTTAACGATGTCTTTACTACCTTTCTGGGCCTTGAAAGTGGTAATTATATTGCTGTCTATGGAGGGGCTAGAGAGGTCTCAGATTTCATCAAAAATATCTTAATTTGTGTTCCGAAGATGAACGAAGGTCTTACGGGTTTGGAACGACATGAGGGTGAGTAATTAATGACAGAATTTTCATTTTTAAACTAACCCTTTAAATAAACAAATCTGACTTAGACGCTCTGAATCCCAATTTGCAGTGTGGGAGGAAGGGTCACCTTGACCGGTTCATGAGATAGTGGAGTTCATATGATCTTCAGCAGTGTGTGTGTGGGTCTGTGAGTTTGATCGAGGCTCAGCTGGATATCTGTGGTCGCACTATGGCAGTGCAGAGAGGAGATCACTGGCTACTCATTTTGGCTCTTTACCAGAGAGGAAGACAGATTTCAGCTGAGCTGCTATGAGTTCAAGGCTAGTTCGCATTTAGCAGCCCACAGATCTGCTACTGGCAAAGCCAGCTTCACACAGATGAATTACCAGCAACCCACAGCTTCCTCTGAACTACTGCTGAATTGTCAACTTACACACAAACACACAAACAACAGCCTGAGAAACAAGTGGAACACTTTCATTAATGCAAGAGGAACAATTTAGGGCCCTATGATTTCCGTGATATGGAAAACAGACAGAATTATGGAATTAAGTCATCAAAATTTAATTTACTGTATAACACGGAATGTCAAAGAATTTTGATGAATAAATCAAAAGTGGGGCTGTACACTTAATCAAGTCACAATATTGACTAGTGTCTGTGAATATTAAAAGACAAAAAGACTGCTGTTGTCTTGTACAGTAGAATACAACTCTCTAAAAATGCTGGGTTGTTTCAACCCAGGAGTCAAATATGGACAGACGTTGGGTTTAAAATTGTCATTTAAAAATTTAAACCAACGGATGGGTTTCTCCCAAGCGGCAACTTTCCGCGGTCTCTCTTGAAGCCAACACGGAAGTGACTTAAACTGCAATTCATCGACTGGCCGCTAGAGACTGGCTCCAAAAGGGAGTCAAATCTGGATCTCCCCCATGTTAAAATGCCCAACTTTACAGCAGAAAAAATATGTTTACAGCCTGGTACAAAAAGTGGTTTTGGTCTATATAGCTCTATTGCCCTTCATGACAACTGTAAGGGGGGTGAATTTTTTTATAACTCATCCATTTAAATTATAAGCCTTAAAGTTCTGCATAATTAAGGGCATGGCAATTTGAGTGACAGATGGATTGCCATTTGTCTGTTATCCCGCCTCTTTGTCCATTTTCGGTTATCCGGGAGTGACGCACTGCCAAGATGGCGACAGCTGGCTCCTCAAAAATGCTCTTCAGAAACCTACGGGTGACGTCACGGACACTATGTCCATAGTTTTATACAGTCTATGGTTTGTCCATATTTGATCCAAACATGGGTTGAAACAATCCAGCACTTTTTAGAGTGAAGTTGTCAAAGTAATAATTAAAAAAAAAAATCTGAAAAAATGAAAAATTTCATAGAGCCCTGGCTATAATCTTTTATTTGTAATTGTTAAAGCTTTATGAATTCAACTGATTAGACATGCTTTTTGATAATTAAAATTTAATTGAACCATTAAAACATGAAAAATTTTACTAATTTCATAGGCCCCTAAAAATTTACATTTGTTAAACTTTTAATAAATTGTTGTTAAATTTGATTTCAATTAAAAATTGGGTAACACTTTATTTTGATGGTCCCTTTTGAATATTATGTTGACTATAAGTAACTTTGCAACTACGTAAACTTATTCCAACCCTACCAGTCTACTAATACTCTAGTATGTAGGTGCAATGCTACTTATAGTTAACAATGTGTTAAAGGGACCATCAAAATAAAGTGAAACCAACTTAGCAGAATGTTCCAGGTTTAAAAAGTTAAGCTGTATCTGTCAAGTTTCAATGTCATGACCAAGCCGGTAAAAGTAGAAACTTTTGTGTGCATGGATATCAAAAAAGAGTAACATTTTATTTTACAGTGTCCTTGTTACATATGTTACTTACCATAGCAATAACAGTAAATTATGCATAATTACATGCAACTAACCCTAAACCGTAATCCTAACCCTATAAGTACATGTAGTTACTTAATATTACTCAGTACTTAAATGTATAATTACAGTGTAACAAAGACACCTAGAGATAAAGTGTAACCCAAAAGAGCAACATATTGTTCAGTATGTGGACATTATGCCACAAATTCTATCGCCTGAGCTTCACTTGAATTAATACCAGAACATTCCTTTAAACACATGGGCAGGAATCTGGAACAGATGGAGGAACAAGACACTACAGACACACAGGCGATTAGTGGACACGTCAATCTGAGGATTGTGTATGTAGGTGTCCAGAGAAGCTCTTTTAACATGTGAGCTACACCCACAGACACAACATGTAAAAGCTCTGGTCAAAAGATCATTCCTCTAACAAACACTTGTTTGAAGCCTCTGCTCATATCGTCTAAAAATGTAAGTCGACATCACCAGAGCATCAATCACTCGGACAGCAGCAGCTGCAAGCCAACGGGAACAGCAGGATAACCAAAGACTTGTACAATACAAGACAGAACTGACAGCCTATGAAGAATGAGGAGAGAGAAGCCATGGAAACCACAGAAAAATAAATATATAATTGTTAATGAGGAGGGAGGGGAAACGGCAAAATGCTGTACCCTTTTATGTAATGAAAAAAAGTGTCTGATTAATACATTAATGACCCTGCCGGTGAATATGATTATTCCACACTCAAAAAAATTGTTAAGCCTTTTTTTAAAGTACCCCTATTATGCTATTTTAAAGGCTCCTGACTTTGTTTTGGAGTCTCCTACAACAGGTTTACATGCATTAAAGGTAAAAAAAAAAAAACTTTTCATTTTCTCATAACATACATAACTCAGCACCACATATTTCAATGATTCTCAAATGACTCGACGGATGAATCAGTCTCTCTAAATCCCTCCTTTCCGCAAGCTACTCTGCTCTGATTGGTCTAATGTGTACAGCACGTGTTTCGGAAGCTAAACACTCATTACCATAACTGAACTTCAGCTCCGGAGGCTTCCTCAGGTCTCAGCGATTGTACACACTGCAAAGACAGTTACAATGACGTCGATTTTACCGTATCAATCCGAGCGCGAGTCCGATGATGAAACATTGGAAGAACTAGTTATTCAACCCGAACCGCCATCGCAAGGACGACTTGAGCAGGACGTTTCTCAGTGATACACTACTCAGTTTGAGGTACATTATGAGATGTTGGAGCTGTAATTCCTCACCATTAGCATTAACAAGTGTGTGTCCATCAACAAACCCATGTGTATATTTCTAATTTATTGCGGTGCACGTGCGGGAACTGTATCAATAACAGCGCATACTTTGGCCCAGCACTAACGTGAATGACTGATGTAACAAATGTTTGTGAAACAAACTTGCTCCATCCTTTATCTTGACTCAAAGTAGTAAGAACGACAGACAATCTGCATTAACAGACACAGTTTTAGGTAATAGTGGCCCACAGCTGCGTAACAGAATTATTTTAGTAAGACAGTAATAACGTGAGTTAGCCGGTTAGCTGGTCAGGCTAACGCATGATACACACAGCCTACGTTGTAGGTTTGGCGCAGAGGTATAAATCAGCCTTTACAGGTTGTGTTTCTGAGGAGCAAGCTGGCCCAAATAAACTGGGTACTGACCCATCTTTCAAGAGCAAGTGTTTTGTGAATCCCACGTAGAACTCCGAGATTTGAGAAGCAGTCATCAGTAAAGTGTTTGAGGGCGGGTCAAGTTGTTCGCGGGCTGTCAATGTACAACATAGGCCATTCCCTTGTTCCATTAAGATGTATACAAAATGGTTCCTTAAACTCTAGATTATTTGACTTATTTAAAATTCTTAATTCATAATATGAATGTCTGTGTGTGAATCGCTTGTTTCTAGTACAGCTGTTATTATAAGGTTTCACTTTTTCTGCTGAAAGCAAGAATGAATCATTGAAAACATGGATAGCTCAATTCTGTCAAGTGTACGGACTAGGGTTGTCATGATACCAAAATGTCTGTAGGTGACACCACATTTCCAAACACTCCTCTGGAGAGAAAGAAGAGATTCTTTTAGTCTAAAGCTAGCTTAAAGTTTTATGGTCTGGCAAAAAATAAATAAAAAACATTAAACCATTAAAAAATTCCTTGTCATTTGAAATAAACTTATCTTATTTCAGATACAGTAGTTTCCCACTTTCATTTAGTTTAACTTGATGTACCAAAATAAACTACAATTTAAATAAAAATGAATAAAGACTATATAGACGTAAAAAAACGAATAAAAAGACTAAAATTTAACTCAGATCGAATTGAAAACAGAAAACTAATTCAAAATATTAAACGATAATAAAGTAATACTAAAATAACTGAACCAGACTAGCCTAACCAGACTAACTTCTTCAGAAGGTTAAAGCTGTTCTTTTAGCAGGATCTTTAACAGCAACTCACGTTATCGATTTTCTTCATTATTAAAAGTTAAATATAAATATTAACAAATTAAATTAGAGACATGTAACCTTCAAGTGTTTCAATTAAATAAACATTGTTTTATCTTTAATTACTCAAGTAATTATTCAAGTAAACAATCAGTCAGTAATGAAGAACAAAGAAATCAATTACGACGAGCATCAAGTTATTTTCTCTTTGTCTTGTCAGTATTGCTTTTTGAGCAATATTAACAGCATAAGAGTCAGCGGCAGGTTACAGCATTACATTATCGAACGGCGATTGCGTAATGTGCAAAATTTTTTTATTTCTCATATCATTGATCTTGCTATACTGATTCTCACTTGCAAATGGAATATGCTCTAGGGCAGGAATCGAACCGACACCTTCCATATGAGC
Source organism: Coreius guichenoti (assembly GCA_039654105.1). Taxonomy (NCBI): domain Eukaryota; kingdom Metazoa; phylum Chordata; class Actinopteri; order Cypriniformes; family Gobionidae; genus Coreius; species Coreius guichenoti. The sequence goes on along the minus strand of CM077180.1, from coordinate 5,549,263 downwards.
ATCACAGCTCAACCACTAGAAAACAGCTCAAACATAAAACAAGATTTCTGAGTAATGATACTCTGTGTGTGTAAAATGAACACTTCATATTTCTATAAATCTAATATTCAATTCATTCCATAAATATTAATGAGCCTGCAATAAAAACAACAGTGTTTCTTTGATTATTTAATGAATAAACACAATGTGTTCTTTCCTTCACTAATTAAGCTAAAAATGCTGTGCATTTAAACAGCCTCACAAGTCATGAACAAACTGTTAATTAAACTCATCTTCAAAGAATATCTCATTAAGTTCCTCTTGTGCTGAATTAAATGTACGTAATTGGCCTGATCTGATGGAAAATTCATCTGCAATAAAAAAAACAACTTCAAAAGCAGAATTATATATTTGAAGCAAAGATATATATACTGAGAGAGAGAGAGAGAAATATGCATGCTTGCCTTGATTACTACACAGAGAGAAACAGTAGGTGTGTAGTGTTATTGTAGTAGCAGTCCTGTAAATAATAATCATTAGAAGTATGACTATTGCTATACTTGAATGATACCTCAAATTAGTGTGCTAATATTACTTGCGATTTTTGCTACGAAAAACGAGTGGGGGGAAAAAAGAATATGACAACCATAGCAACCATCTAGCACACCCTAGCAACCGAATAGCAACACCCAGGAAATCACCCATAACACAACGCTTTAAATAAATTTATATAATACTTTTCTGTAAAACAAAAAAAGTCACATTTGTATGAAATAAAAGTCAATTATAAAGATACAAGATATATGAGATATAAAGATTATGAGATATAAAGGAACAATTACCTTTTTATTTATCTACTTTTATACTCTGAGGTGGAAATGGCCTTCTATACTACCTAATATATATATATATATATATATATATATATTTTTTTTTTTTTTTTTTTTTTTAAAGTATAGGGAATTTTTTTATTTTTTTTATTTTGAAGAAAATGAATAACTACATTAGCCAAAAGAAGAATACTGCATCTCACAATGCAATGCACTGAAATATATCTTCCAAATCCAATCTGAATAAACAAGAAACAATACTAACTGTATTTAAAATGCAATTTTTTATTCATCTTGACTGTATTTGATTGAATGTCAAAAGTATTAGAAAAAGTTTTTTTACTCTTAAGAAAATATAAAATATATATTGTTTTCCTTTAAAATATATAAAATAAATATTACATTTTGTAAATATTTATTTCTGAAAAGATAACTGGATTCCACCCACTGAACTGACAAAAATGCAACCTTGTAAAGTCATCTAAACATAATGTAGCACACTATTTTTTTAAAACCTTTTTTATACTACAAATATAGTAGGTAGTATACAGTGCACTAGTATTCCAAACATAGCGGCTGCATCCGAATTACATACTTCCCTACTATATAGTAGTCGAAAAACAGTTTGATAAAAGTAGTATGTCTGAATTCACAGTACTCATAAAAGAGTAGGCAAAAAGTAGCCAGATGACCTGCTACTTCTGGCAAGATTCTGAAGTGTGCATCTGATTGACATTTTACTATCCCATAAGGCCACGGGAGAGGATTTGTGAATGGCAGTGAAGCGACACAACTGACACTGGTAGGTCATGTGATAATGACAGCATGGCGAATGTAGTACATCCGGATTACATTCATCCTACACACATTCATACTATATAGAACATACTTTTTTAGCAGTCGTGAAGTAAATACTTAGTCAAAATAAATACCTACTCAAGACAGTATGTGATTTTGGACGCAGCCAGCCACTCACTCACTCACAGGCTCCAGGGCATAAAGTTTAAAGGTCACCAGAAGCCAGTTCACACTCAATCACACACACAAAAAACTGCAAAGTCACAAAACAGACTCTGAAGCAGTAAGTCATAACAGACAAAGACGTTCCACCCGTTGTGTCTCACGGCAGCCGTCTCTGTCGAAGTGGAAAGCCACACATGACAGCTTCCCATTCGATCGCCACACTAATTGGCAGATGTACTTCACATCTGTGTGCCTCTCAGGTCAGCAACAGTCTGGCACGCGTCAGTCTGCCGTTTCTCGGCCCGCTGCGTTTCAGTTCTACACATTTTCCTCCAGATTCAGGGGCGACGGGGGCTTTGCTGTTCCGCAGCACTGCCGTTCGCACTCAACTGGACACAAAATCCAATTTCACCCACAGGGCCATCAAAGCATCCAGGCCTGAGATGGAAAGAGTGCCTTTATGTGTGCTGGAACGATTAAAGCCACATTAGACGATAAACCCAGAAAGGAAAATCCTGTCATTTATTTACTCACACTCATGTTGTTCCAAACCAGTATGCTGTTATTTTTCTTCTGTAGAACACAAAGTGAGAAATTTTGAAGAATCATTACAGTTCAGAATGTCTTGAGTCTGTCAAGCTCCAAAAAAATGCAAAAATGTACCATAAAACCACTATGACTCATATCCCAAGTCATCTGAAGCTCTGTATTAAGAACAGAACCAAAAATTAAGTAATTATTCATGGATAATCTTCCCCTCAAATCTTATTCTCCAACCTCAAACTACATATTCCATGTATGTACAGTAAATTTTAAATTTAAAGACACAATATGTAAGATTTTTGGATTAAAATATCCAAAAAACCACTATAACAGTGTTATATATTTTGTTGACTTCTGTACTTACATTATCCCAAACATTTCCAACAATGTTTAAATCCAGAGAAATAAGCAATTATAACCAAGACATGGGCCGTGTCCGTGTGTCACCTATCAATGACATCATACCCGCGTTACCCTCGATTTCCATGGAAACACCAAAGACGCTTTAATATACAGTGGGGAGAACAAGTATTTGATACACTGCCGATTTTGCAGGTTTTCCTACTTACAAAGCATGTAGAGGTCTGTCATTTTTATCATAGGTACTCTTCAACTGTGAGAGACGGAATCTAAAACAAAAATCCAGAAAATCACATTGTATGATTTTTTTAATAATTAATTTGCATTTTATTGCATGACATAAGTATTTGATCACCTACCAACCAGTAAGAATTCCAGCTCTCACAGACCTGTTAGTTTTTCTTTAAGAAGCCCTCCTGTTCTCCACTCATTACCTGTATTAACTGCACCTGTTTGAACTTGTTACCTGTATAAAAGACACCTGTCCACACACTCAATCAAACAGACTCCAACCTCTCCACAATGGCCAAGACCAGAGAGCTGTGTAAGGACATCAGGGATAAAATTGTAGACCTGCACAAGGCTGGGATGGGCTACAGGACAATAGGCAAGCAGCTTGGTGAGAAGGCAACAACTGTTGACGCAATTATTAAAAAATGGAAGAAGTTCAATATGACGGTCAATCTCCCTCGGTCTGGGGCACATTGCAAGATCTCACCTCGTGGGACATCAACGATCATGAGGAAGGTATGGGATCAGCCCAGAACTACACAGCAGGACATGGTCAATGACCTGAAGAGAGCTGGGACCACAGTCTCAAAGAAAACCATTAGTAACACACTACGCCGTCATGGATTAAAATCCTGCAGCGCACGCAAGCCAGCGCATGTCCAGGCCCATCTGAAGTTTGCCAATGACCATCTGGATGATCCAGAGGAGGAATGGGAGAAGGTCATGTGGTCTGATGAGACAAAAATAGAGCTTTTTGGTCTAAACTCCACTCGCCGTGTTTGGAGGAAGAAGAAGGATGAGTACAACCCCAAGAACACCATCCCAACCACGAAGCATGGAGGTGGAAACATCATTCTTTGGGGATGCTTTTCTCCAAAGGGGACAGGACGACTGCACCGTATTGAGGGGAGGATGGATGGGGCCATGTATCGCGAGATCTTGGCCAACAACCTCCTTCCCTCAGTAAGAGCATTGAAGATGGGTCGTGGCTGGGTCTTCCAGCATGACAACGACCTGAAACACACAGCCAGGGCAACTAAGCAGTGGCTCTGTAAGAAGCATCTCAAGGTCCTGGAGTGGCCTAGCCAGTCTCCAGACCTGAACCCAATAGAAAATCTTTGGAGGGAGCTGAAAGTCCGTATTGCCCAGCGACAGCCCCGAAACGTGAAGGATCTGGAGAAGGTCTGTATGGAGGAGTGGGCCAAAATCCCTGCTGCAGTGTGTGCAAACCTGGTCAAGAACTACAGGAAACGTATGATCTCTGTAATTGCAAACAAAGGTTTCTGTACCAAATATTAAGTTCTGCTTTTCTGATGTATCAAATACTTACACAGGTGAGCAACTGTTTGGATACATTCTAATATCAAGAATGCCTAATATCGATCTAGCTTACTGCAGTGTGCAACAAGTGTCTCGTAGCCGCCGAGCGAAGCATTATAACATAACCTTCAACACACTCAAATAATGTATCTAATATGATAAAACAGCACTGGGTTACCACACATACACATGAACGAAAGAAGCAGAAGCGGTCATCTGTGGCATAATAAAAGCTCCGCGAAATCAAAGCGCCATCAAGCCACGCCTTTGTTTTGAATAAGCGACCTTTATATAAATATATATGTTTTTTTTTTTTCACATATGGCATCATGTGAACTGAATAAACTTCTAGATGTGCATCAAAAAATCACATGACATAATTTGCTCAGAGAGAAAGGGGAAAAATTTAAAAAAGCACCTTCTCTATCAGACATGGGCATCTACTGCCAAACATGATATTTGTTGGAGCAAAATCATTTATTACATTTAATAAAAGAGCCACAATGGCTTCCCCTTTACATTTACATTTAGAACCGATTTGCACCTATTCGTTTGCAAATAGTTTATAGTTTAATAGTTTTAATATATTCCATTTTTTACACACATTAAATACACAATATGGATTACATTTTACATTTATGCATTTAGCAGACTCTTTTATCAAAAGCGACTTGCATTGCATTCAATGTATACGTCTTTTCAATTCATGTATTCCCTGGGAATCGAACCCATGACCTTTGCATTATCATGCTCATTCCATGCTGTTTGGATGGAAACATGGAAATGGAGTGTTTGTGCCATTAAAGATACAGCAGCAAAAACATCCTCAAGTGCACAGAGAAGGTGGGAAATGACCATGAGTAGCTCAATGTGGATTTCTGGTGACATAAGCTGCTTTTCCACCGTCGGGCCAAACAGTTTTACCTCTTTGTCGCCATCTCTATTTGAACCCTGAAATTGCAGTTATTTGTGGAGTTATCTTCTTTACGTGGGTTGTGCATCGGTGCAGAAGAATCTAATGTTTTGAGTTGTATGTGTGGGTTGTCTATCAACGCACCAGTTGTCAACGATGATTGTCGTTTTGAACTTTCTGGGTTACAAGCCGCCATCAAAATGACAAGTTTCCAGCTGCTGTAAGAAGAGGCCACAAACGATCCGCCACCTGCAGCATCCACACACGCGATATAGACTACTAGCCAGACTCCGTCTTTATGTATACAGACGTGACGTAATGATGCAAAGACGAACGGAGGAAGCTCGTATTTCCCACGGAAAGCTACCAGTACCACTCAAATTATAACATTATTACAAGCTTACCATTGTGAATTGGGCTAAGGTAAGGAGATCGTTTTGAACTCTGGCTTGTTATGTACTTGCTCAAAAATTGATTTTGGGTAATTTTAGTTTTGACTACAGCTTTAACCGTTCCATTCTGTGCCAATCTGGCCCAGCCGGTATGGATATGGTTTCATTCTCCACTGTGGGGCTGATAACGAAGCACTTTGGTATGTAATACAAATGAGTCAGTCATTGTCTTGGTAAGGCAAGAGTTTACAGACGATATGATATGTAAATAGCAACCGCGTTATGGAGGATGATCATATATTTATTTTATTAACTGACGTTAACTTTGCTCAAATAACGCACTTGGCCATCTACAGAGAAACTGGCAGCCAGGCAACAGACAAGTGACCAATCCTGAGTGGCGACATCACTACACGCATTCCACGCATTGTAGAATTCCGGGGCAAGAACAGTTTGTAATCGTGCCGTGCCGAACCAAGCTCAAGTGCAAATATAACTGGAACCATTCCTTCCCATTCTTAGAACTGTTCAGCCCGATGGTGGAAAAGTGGCTTAACATAAGTAGACTGTGGATGTGGATCCAACACAACAGAATAGCGGAACGATGCAACCCTTAATGGACTTTTGACTGTCATCCATACAGAAACCTCCACCTCAACTGGGGCTCCTCCTGGCATATTAATTCATAAATGTGTAATATAAACAGGTTTATGTTAAGTTATGCCTCAGGATATTTTAAACTATGCTATTGGTAGATGCATACATGTGGGTGTTTTTTTCATTTTTTCAGCAATAATGAGGGGAAGGGGAGAGTCTGTAGCATTTCCACAGAGATTTAATTACAGTTCTGGCATGACTTCATGCAGCGTTATACCTGCAATCACATCGACATTTGCAAAGGAGACTAAAGATGGCTAGTCTGTGGAGGTTTCTCATCAAGCAGCACTGTTTTTCACACAAAGCTCTCATATACAGCAGGAGTCATAAAAACTACAATAAACTGTATTTGAAAAAAAATTCTTATTTTGCTTTTATCAGGTAAAAGTAAATAATGAAGTAAATAAACAATCCTTTAATAAGAGCTAGACGTCTACACTGGTATTCAAATCAACAAGAAATCTTTGTGTTGTGTGTCAAACAGTGCAGAGGATCTTCTCCATCCCTTCACGCTATAGACTTTTGGGTTCTACCGTTCATTAATACTTTACCTCTGGTTACAGACGGGAGGATTTTAATGAGTGACGGAATAGAAGATGCATGTCAAATCAGCGGACTACGGTGCACCCTTGTGATGAACAACCTTCTTAAGCCAGTCTGAATTAATCTAATGAAGTGTCTGCTGGTGGCTGAACATCTCAATTTCAGATGAAAGTATAGGTTGGATCATTTCCATCTGTAGAGACCTAAAACAGAAAGTATTATGCCATCTTGCAGTATGGTAATCTTTACACTCAAAACTCCAATTAAGAAATTATTCTAATACACTGTTCCACTAGAAACAATGACCATGGTAACCACCATTTTCGCCAAAATTATTGTTACTACTGTAAAATCATAATAACTAGATTTCATGAAGAAAATGCCAGTGGCGTTTGCCCATGCAAAACTCATTTCCATAATAAGGTATGGTTACACACAGAGTTGTTTTCACAGAGAATGATTAACTTAAGGGGGACCTATTATGCCCCTTTTTACAAGATGTAATATAAGTCTCAGGTGTCCCCAGAATGTGTTTGAAGTTTCAGCTCAAAATACCCCACAGATCATTTATTAAAAGCCCATTTTTGAGTGGAAGGAAAAGCATACTGTTTTCGTGCATGTATCTTTAAATGCACATGAGCTGCTGCTGCCCGCCCCACTTTCCAGAAGAGGGCGGAGCCTGTACAGCTTGTGCCTCGGATACTCTGCCAAAAGCTAAAACATCTGTTTGATTTTGATTATCATCTGTATCGCAGTCACGCTCACGTTACATTGCAGTTCTTCATAATCTTGAAAGTGTATTATCAGCATGCGTTTTAAAGCCATATCAGTCTAAACTTCTGATATATGGTTTTCTGAGCGCACACACCCGAAGCACGCGCACAGAGAGCTGGATGTCAGACTGTGCATCCCGTGAGTATTAAACTAAGTTCTCTTTCATGTCTTATTGTGATAAGACCCTATTCCTCAGCTGGGATCGTGCCGAGCTCTCTAAAGCCCTTCGAAGCCCTTTGAAACTGCATTGATTTGGACCTTCAACCCGTTGGTTGCCATTGAAATACATTATATGGAGAAATATCCTGGAATGTTTTCCTCAAAAAACGTAATTTCTTTTCGAATGAAGAAAAAAAGACATGAACATCTTGAATGATGGGGGTGAGTAAATTATCAAGAAATTTTCATTTGAAAGTGAACTAATCCTTTTAATGCTCTGGTGAGGAGATAAACATGGCGGACTGTGTACAGCTCACTCAGGGCGGGGTCTATGCTAATAGGGCAGGTCAGCAGTTGTGGGCGTGGCCTAAGCATATGTGACATCACATTGCATAGAAACTGCAAATGGCTTCATACAGTGCTTGTAATTTTATTCTCCATTAAATTATTTGTTTAATCCCCAAGTGTTTTCTGAATGAAAGACTCCAAATTTGTTCCTTAGTCATCTAATAGACCTCATCAGTGTTGTGCTCCCGTTAACCAACACAGACAGCCACAACAGTAATATCTCCCCTCAAAAAATACCCATCAATGCTCTCAACAGCTACGAGAGTCAGGAGAGAAACCGCCGCAATGCAGCCCGGAGAGAGAGAGAGCGAGAGAGAAGAAAGAGCAAAGAGAAGAGTGGATGGGAAAAAGAGGATTCAGCTTAAAGTTCCTCATGTGATATTACTGAAATTGCTATTGGGTTCAGCTTATTAGTCTGTCACTTTCAGTTTCTGTCTGACAGACCTTACTGGCCACTCTCCACACACACTTCCCATCAGTCAGTGGGCAGCTTTAACACATCATTGTTATTACTTTTATCTGCACCGACACCGTCACACTCTTACACACTCATACAGCTCAGTGAGAGGCACTTTGGCAAGCCAATTTAGCTATTAATCCTCTAGCGTGCCTAGTAAAAATATGAATTATACTAGTAAAAACACTATCAGCTTGTAAGAATAGAGAGATCTGCAATTCAGTTTAACTACTGCAGTCCAGTCATAGCTATACTTTTTAACTAGCAAGAATTGCAATGACACACCATTTTAATGGAGGTAGGCCTTCATGACTAATAAAAAGTGAGTTATGGATAATGTGGGCCTGAGACTTTCACCAGTCAAAATTGCATAGATTTGTTCAATGTGAATTATTGCTAGTCAAAATGACATCACAGATCTCTGAAATTGCATTTTTTTTTAATCAAATCTGACTTACGAATATATGCTGGGGGCATTAAAACCAGTGTAAATCAGTGTAAATAAGTAAAATAAATGTCAAAGTGATGCATATCTGCAGAAAGTAGAGATTCTAAGCTTCCAAATGGTACCATATACAGTGGGGAGAACAAGTATTTGATACACTGCCGATTTTGCAGGTTTGCCCACTTACAAAGCATGTAGAGGTCTGTAATTTTTAGAAAACCATTAGTAACACACTACGCTGTCATGGATTACAATCCTGCAGCGCACGCAAGGTCCCCCTGGTCAAGCCAGTGCATGTCCAGGCCCGTCTGAAGTTTGCCAACGACCATCTGGATGATCCAGAGGAGGAATGGGAGAAGGTCATGTGGTCTGATGAGACAAAAATAGAGCTTTTTGGTCTAAACTCCACTCACCGTGTTTGGAGGAAGAAGAAGGATGAGTACAACCCCAAGAACACCATCCCAACCGTGAAGCATGGAGGTGGAAACATCATTCTTTGGGGATGCTTTTCTGCAAAGGGGACAGGACGACTGCACCGTATTGAGAGGAGGATGGATGGGGCTATGTATCGCGAGATCTTGGCCAACAACCTCCTTCCCTCAGTAAGAGCACTGAAGATGGGTCGTGGCTGGGTCTTCCAGCATGACAATGACCTGAAACACACAGCCTGGGCAACTAAGGAGCGGCTCCGTAAGAAGCATCTCAAGGTCCTGGAGTGGCCTAGCCTACAGACTTCTACATGCTTTGTAAGTAGGAAAACCAGCAAAATCGGCAGTGTATCAAATACTTGTTCTCCCCACTGTATATTATATACATATATACATAAATACCTATACAGTGGGGAGAACAAGTATTTGATACACTGCCGATTTTGCAGGTTTGCCCACTTACAAAGCATGTAGAAGTCTGTAATTTTTATCATAGGTACTCTTCAACTGTGAGTGACCGAATCTAAAACAAAAATCCAGAAAATCACATTGTATGATTTTTAAATAATTAATTTGCATTTTATTGCATGACATAAGTATTTGATACATCAGAAAAGAAGAACTTAATATTTGGTACAGAAACCTCTGAAACCTCTGATCCTCTGGATCATCCAGATGGTCATTGGCAAACTTCAGACGGGCCTGGACATGCGCTGGCTTGAGCAGGGGACCTTGCGTGGGCTGCAGGATTTTAATTCATGACGGCGTAGTGTGTTACTAATGGTTTTCTTTGAGACTGTGGTCCCAGCTCTCTTCAGGTCATTGACCAGGTCCTGCCGTGTAGTTCTGGGCTGATCCCTTACCTTCCTCATGATCGTTGATGCCCCACGAGGTGAGATCTTGCATGGTGCCCCAGACCGAGGGAGATTGACCGTCATCTTGAACTTCTTCCATTTTCTAATAATTGCGCCAACAGTTGTTGCCTTCTCACCAAGCTGCTTGCCTATTGTCCTGTAGCCCATCCCAGCCTTGTGCAGGTCTACAATTTTATCCCTGATGTCCTTACACAGCTCTCTGGTCTTGGCCATTTTGGAGAGGTTGGAGTCTGTTTGATTTAGTGTGTGGACAGGTGTCTTTTATACAGGTAACGAGTTCAAACAGGTGCAGTTAATACAGGTAATGAGTGGAGAACAGGAGGGCTACTTAAAGAAAAACTAACAGGTCTGTGAGAGGCGGAATTCTTACTGGTTGGTAGGTGATCAAATACTTATGTCATGCAATAAAATGCAAATTAATTATTTAAAAATCATACAATGTGATTTTCTGTATTTTTGTTTTAGATTCTGTCTCTTACAGTTGAAGAGTACCTATGATAAAAATTACAGACCTCTACATGCTTTGCTTTTGCAAACCTGCAAAATCGGCAGTGTATCAAATACTTGTTCTCCCCACTGTATGTATGTAATGTATATTACATATGTATATATTTTTGGACCTGGTAGGTCAGCGAAGTTTAAGAGGTTGTTAAGCTTTGTGCAGGTCCTAAAAGAAAAAGAAATGAAACGCTTTATGTGAGGACCTGCCTAAATGCTTTAAAACCATTTGTGCAATTTGGTGCGAAAGCAATCCATCTGAACTCACGGAAGTGAACCACTATGAATGACATTTGCATCTTTATAGGATGAAATCAAATCAAGCCTTGGTTCTCTAATGTCTCTTAGACCTCCTCACTGACTGTGTTTCAGCAGTGTAAGTGTTGTGTGTTTGTGTGTGTTCTTTCTGTTTAGATGTGATGAAGGGTTGGATCATGATCCATGTAGTTGGTCACGCTGTAATGGAAACAGTGAAATCTGTCAATTTTTACAATGATGGATGTATTAATGCAGCTCATCACCTGAGAAGCTCACACACACACTGTATGTTCATGGCAACAGATGACCAGATTATCTTTAAACACATCGCTTGTACTACAGTGACCCTAAATATATAAATTAAAACAAAATCACAACAGTTTTTAAAGAACAGAAAGAGATTAAAGAAATAGTATTTACTGGAAATGATACACCTTACAAAAATGGCATGTTTGACTTTTGTGTCCACTGACCTTTGGATATGAGTCAAACATTTAAGTCTCATGTTGATATTGAAATCCAACACAAAGAAAAGTTTGCTGACCTACGGTTAGCTTAAGATTTCTTCTCCTAATGTTTTTAAAATGACTGGCAATCTAACTTTATTTTATAAGCTATTTACTTGAAATTATGGCAGCCAATAAAATACTAGCATGTATTTTTTATTTCTCAGCATGTAATCCTCATCATTCTCATACACACACACACACACATGCTGCTAGATGCTTTTAACTTAGAGATGTAGTAGTTCTTACTGTTCTATAAATGGTTCGCATAACTTCATATTCCACCCACTCTTGTTACAAGAGTTACACACTGCTGCTGGATGCTTATTACAGAAGAAGAATATTCTCAATTTTATTGAAGCATCTCGTCACCCTAGGAAGCACACTCGTATCCTATGTGCAAAGAAAGTGCAATTTAAAGAGAAAAACAAAACAAATAATTAAACAAATATTGTTTAATTTCCCTGAAATGAACTTCAAGGTTTCTTAAAACAAAAGATGAAAAAAAAAAACTGTGACCCAATCATAGAAAATAAAATTTCTTTCCATTAAATGCACTTCAAGGTTTCTTGCACTAAAACGTATATTTTATATGAAATATTTACGTACACTTTTATTGTAAAATTGTAAAAATAGACGCAAAAAAGTGCAATTTATGGACGAAATAATAAATATTTAAATACATTTATTTATTTTTTCCCATGAAATGCACTAGAAGTTTTTCAAAAATGTATATTTAATTTTTATTAAATCTTTATATTATTTTATATAAAAAAATATTCATCTTTGAAAATGTAATAAAAAATGCTAGCAAACAAAGCACAGCACTTTGACTCTGAGAATAAGCTGACGATGAGGAAAAGTGACGCGAAAGTAAAATTAAAATCAGTGTTTCTTTCTATAAAAAGTAGCAATGCAATTAGTTGCTTTTTAATGTGTAGCACACTTTTGTTATATGTAACTGTTCCCCAACACCGATCCTTACAAGTACTCTACAAACTGAAGCACAATCACACTCCATCTACACCGAGACCATGAACTATGAATCAAACCGCAAGCAGTGCAGACCGACGGAAACTATCTGAACAGGGCAAGTTCCTTCTTCCCGTTGCGCAGTTGGGCCACAAATCTGGCAACAGAACAGCCGCCGCCTGTAATGAAATGCGAACATGCCCGCAGGTCTTCTGACTGCGCAGCTGACACACAATCACATTTGACAGAACTGATTGATCATTCATTTACATCCTCTGCCACCAGTCAAAAGCTGTTATGTGTGAGCAGTCTTTGATTTATTTCTCCTACACTTCAAAACAAGATATTCCAGAAGTTTCTGCCAAGAAACAAGGCAAGAACAAGCGAACAAAACTTCTTGAATCTTTCATACAGGTTAATCTGTTCCTCCATTAGATCTGTCCGGATCAGTGCTTTGATATGCAGGTTGGCATGAGGAAATGGGAAAACAGTAGTTGGGAGAACCACTTGGGAATGATAACGGACAATGAGAGAAGTGATGTTGTTCCCATGTTTACGATTCCCCTCAAACCATCATTAAATGAAATGGGATGGGATGTTTTCTCTGAGGACAGACTATCAACGCTTCTTAAAATCCCAGCATGACTCACAATGGTCGTGCTGACTGCACCAGCTAACTTCAAACCGCAGATGATCCGTCACGGTGCCACAATTCTGCAATGTTGGAAAAGGTTCAAGTTCAACAGCAACATGAGCCAAGTTCCCATTACACACTCTTGTCTGACTGGGAGGTGCGAGTCTTTTAAGAGCTGATGTTAATGAACTGCATTGTGGTTTTTACACACATCATAAAGTACATGGCAAACAAGAGAAGATCTCCTGGCCCTGAACACCTTGGGCCGGATTCACTAAACATTCTTAAAGGGATAGTTCACAAAAACAAATGAAAACTCTGTCATGGTTTACTTACACTCACGTCGTTCCAAACTTATGGCTTACTTTCTTCTGTAGAACACAAAAGAAGATATTTTTTGTCCATACAAGAATAAATGAATTGTCCATACAATGGTTTGTTTACTAACATTGTTCAGAAAATATCTTCATGTTTGGATTTGGAACGACGAGTAAATTATGATTATTTTAATTTTGGGTGAACTATCTCTTTGAGCATAAATATTCTTAACTGCTATTTTCTTCTTAAGTTCTAACTCAAGAAAACAGTTATAATATTTAGAATTCCCCAGAACACTTGTTAAGAATTATCTTTTTTTCTTAAGATTGTTCATCAGACAAAACTTCAAGAATTAAAATTCTTGAATAGAATGTTCATAAAAATCATAACTTCTTTTCAAGAAACAATCTAGCATGTAAACTGTAAACCCAAATAAGTTGGCAAAACTTCGAAAAAAAATTTTAGGTAATCAGTTACATCAAAATTTTTAAATTAAGAAATTAAAAGTTTAAGAAAGCAGAACTATTTTTTCTCATACATTTTAATTTATCTTAACTTGAAATATTTGAGTAAGCTAATTCGTACATTTAACTTAACATTATCATGTAATATCAACTTAAATATGTTTAGTAATGGAAACTTAGTATAACTAGATAATTCAATAAATGCTAACTTGCTAATTGGTAACACAATGCTTTGATAGCATTAGCATAGCGTAGCAATGAGTACGACAATATAGAACATTTAACATACAATAATTGCCAAAAGTTTTGGAACGCCTGCCTTAACATGCACGTGAACTTTAATGACGTCCCATTCTTAATCTGTAGGGTTTAATATGGAGTTGGAGCTTCAACTCTTCTGGGAAGGCTTTCCACAAGGTTTAGGAGTGTGTTTATGGGAATTTTTGACCATTCTTTTAGAAGCGCATTTGTGAGGTCAGGCACTGATGTTGGACGAGAAGGCCTGGCTCACAGTCTCTGCTCTAATTCATCCCAAAGGTGTTCTATCAGGTTGAGGTCAGGACTCTGTGCAGGCCAGTCAAGTTCCTCCACACCAAACTCGCTCATCCATGTCTTTATGGACCTTGCTTTGTGCACTGGATGTTGGAACAGGAAGGGGCCATCCCCAAACTGTTCCCACAAAGTTGGGAGCATGAAATTGTCCAAAATGTCTTGGTATGCTTAAGCATTAAGAGTTCCTTTCACTGGAACTAAGGGGCCAAGCCCAACTCCTGAAAAACAACCCCACACCATAATCCCCCCTCCACCAAACGTAACACTTGGCACAATGCAGTCAGGCAAGTAACGTTCTCCTGGAAACCGCCAAACCCAGACTCGTCCATCAGATTGCTAGACAGAGGAGCGTGATTTGTCACTCCAGAGAACACGTCTCCACTGCTCTAGAGTCCAGTGGTGGCGTGCTTTACACCACTGCATCCTATGCTTTGCATTGCACTTGGTGATGTAAGGCTTGGATGCAGCTGCTCGGCCATGGAAACCCATACCATGAAGCTCTCTACGCACTGTTCTTGAGCTAATCTGAAGGCCACATGAAGTTTGGAGGTCTGTAGCTATTGACTCTGCAGAAAGTTGGTGACTTCTGCGCACTGTGCGCCTCAGCATGCGCTGACCCCGCTCTGTGATTTTACGTAGCCTACCACTTCATGGCTGAGTTGCTGTTGTTCCCAATTGCTTCCACTTTGTTATAATACCACTAACAGTTGACCGTGGAATATTTAGTAGTGAGGAAATTTCACGAATGGACTTATTGCACAGGTGGCAACCTATCACGGGACCACACTTGAATTCACTGAGCTCCTGAGAGCGACCCATTCTTTCACAAATGTTTGTAGAAGCAGTCTGCATGCCTAGGTGCTTGATTTTATACACCTGTGGCCATGGAAGTGATTGGAACACCTGAATTCAATGATTTGGAGGGGTGTCCCAATACTTTTGGCAATATAATGTATATCTGTTCTCAAGCCAAGTTAATGCTTCATTGTCACCATGATGTTAACCCCCCCACCCAAAAAAAACAACAACAACATAACAGAAACTCTTCTAAATTAGCATAGCAAAACATTAAACACTACTAAATCTCCCACTTAACATTAATCTTGCACATTATATAACACTTAATTTTAGCATTTACTACTTCTCTTTCGAGTGTCATGGCAAAGCATGCTGGGAACTAGAAACCCCAGCCCAGTTTCAGTTACATTTAAGTTTGTCTAAATTAAAAGAAACAAGTTCATAAAACTCAAACCAATGAAACAATTCAGATTACTTAACATGCGTCAGTTTTGTGAACTGAAAAGGAACATAAAGTTCTGAATAAAAATGAATTTGGTTGAATTAATTTGTTTAATTTAAGTTTACTATACTCAAACCAATGAATTATTTTCAACATTAGGGTTTACAGTGTGTACTTCACATAAAAATAAAAATAAATGAGTGTCAAGTGTTAATAGATTGACAAATATTTACATTTTCCCAGTGTAAAGTTTTGAATTTGTTGTATAAGACAAGTCAAATTCATAAACTGGATAATAAACAACATCAAAGCCTGTCATTTTATTATTAAGAATGTTCGTAAGGAAATATATGAGAACTTAAGGAATTGCACGTACAAACTTCTAACTATTTATCTTCACTTTTTTCTTAAGAAAATGAAATCCCTGCATGTATCTGTCTGGCTGTTTGACAGGTAACCGTGATTTTGCCAAGCAGCACATGCTTCTGTCAATCAAACACAGTCCTAAGTAACTAAGGAGGTCAATTATACCTGGAGGAAGCCCTCCACTAGCATTCACATTTATCTCAATGAGAGCATGCCTGATGCTTAAAATGCTATGTAGTTTGGTAGCTCACAAAAGGTTTTTAAACTGAGCTTTTTTCATCAGAGACTCAGCAGTGATGTTGAAAGCAATTTATCACTAGCACAAATACTGGAATAGACTAATTCTGAATTTTAGATAAAGCAATTAAGGCAGCATGATTGTGCCACTTACTCTTTGGAACAGACTTTGTGTTGGAAGCACTACTAAAAGTGGGTTCACACTCCCCCAACAAACATGTCGGACAACTTCTGAATGTGTAATGTTGGGAAAGACAACAGTCATGTTCACACTGCCTCAAACTTACATCTTTGTGTGTGCCATCATCAAGTTTAACGCCATTATTTTCAAAACAGTTCATATCTCAAAATTTGCAAAGGGGTAATTAAATATAACAAATTAATATTTTATCAACATTTAATCTTTTAAACAACTGAGAAGATAATATTCAAACTACATTTTATAATCACCTGTCATATTATATTAGATCAACATATGAGTCAAATTGGATGACTAGGGACTCAAAAACAGTTCATCTATTGACAAAATTATGAAAAAAAAAATTTTATGAACATTTTTAAAAAAATTATAAAAATGATTTTATGGTTCAATTCTTGCTATTAACTAGTTGCTTATTAGCATGCATATTACTAGGCTATTGGCTGTTTATTAGTATTTATAAAGCACATATTAATGCCTTATTGCATGACCTTATTCTACATCCCTTAATCCTACCCAATACCTAAACTTAAACACTACAAAAACTACCTTACTAACTATTAATAAGCAGTAAATTAGAGTTTATTGAGACAAAAGCCATAGTTAATAGTGAATGTGTTCCTCATACTAAAGTGTTACCAAAAACATAATTTAAGAGTAGAAAATTATTGAATTTTCAAAATCAGGAATGTCAGGAATGTCAGAATCAGGAGCGGTTTTGATGCACAAAGTTGTTTTTATTGTCTCGTATGACAAAAAATATTTTATTTAAGCATGAAAATGCAGATGCTGTTGTAAGTAATAATGAAAATCTTGACAATTAACTGACTTAATTTATCATTCCAACAAATTAATTCTGAGAATTCAGTTAAAGGACAGCAGCAGAAATAGATTTGCGTTGAGTGTTTCATGCAATCTGAAAATCATCCACACAAATTGATGAACTGAATACATTAAACATGGTCACTATAAAAAACAATGTGAATAACTTTGATTGACAGCCCTATTTCTCCTGCTCCACATCGGTTTCTATGCAGTTGTCAGGGACGCATACCTCATCGTCATAGCAATGGTTCGCAATGATGTCAGAATATGTCAGGGTTTGTATAAAATCATATCACATTGCTTAAACATTCTAAGACCGGTAAACAGACGCTAACAGGGTTAATTCACTGATCCGTTGGATGTTGACAGTGTGAATTAGCCTTAAAATACTGACTTGGGAGATTGGAAACAGAGCCATTAAAGATGGCTGTGCTCTCATTATAAATGATATGATCCAGGTTACTGTCATTTGTCATAGATCAAGACAGAGGTTTGCCTTTCAGATTCTTTCAGAGTTTTTACTCAAAGTTTTGAACATTTTTGTCAGCTTGAGTCCTCAGAATCTGTGACAGTAAGCTCTTTTTCTTCCATTCAAACACGTCACCAATAAATGTCACAGTCTTCTCTTTTCTCCTGAATTATGCAGTTCCAGCAGCACTCCTGATAAAAGAAAAAAAAACAAGTGTGAAGCTAATCACAGAGCTAACTGAAAGAGGCCTTTGAAAGCATGAAGAAAGGGAAATCTCTCTGAATGCATGGCTCTTTCGTCCTTCTTCAAGATGGAGTCCTAAATAAATCCTTCTTTTTTGCCTAATAGGGCCATCTGCTGTGATCGGGACCCGCCGCTAAGAGACACGCTCCCCGAGGGGAAGGAAGCTCTCTTCATTTCTGCTTCCTTCAGCGATGATGAAGATATATTGCTGGTCACTCGCTTTAAATCAGTGTGAGTGACTGATATAAGAACCTTTCATGCTCAAACAGTGATTGTGCTTTTATTGCATTTCATTTATCTGCATATGAACGCCATCTGCCTTAAATGACACTGCACATATTACGCTGGGAAGTCTGGTAAGAGATTTAACTTTGTTTACTCTGATGTTTGGCCACAACATGCATCCACACTTGACTGTGCAATTGTGAAAAATAACACATTGCCTGAGCAACTAGTTGACTAAATAACATTAACATATTAGCCTTATAAAATTTTGTTCACGTGACCCCAAAAGGAAACACTTTTGCAATGCAATGACACAGAATGTGAAGCATCTCAAGTAAAATAAAAATGAGCATTCCACTCAAAACACATTTATTAGATTAAAATGCATATATGGGTGTAAGAAACATGCATGTTGAGTGTAAACAGAGCCTCGACGATAATACAGCATATTATTACAGTGTATTATGACCTGGACGAGCAATGCCTGGAGTCACTTTTACATATTGTGTTAACAGGATATTTATAACTGTATTTTTATACCAGAAATGTCAAAACAATTGGACTTCTGCATGTTAAGGTGTGCATTTATTGACTGCTTTATTTATTGCCTGTATTTTTTAATTCATGAGTAGCGTGATATTTATGCAAATCATGTGTGCAGAGTGCATGCACTGTTGGAGCCTCATGAAGTGTTTTCAATTAGATCCTTAAAAGGAAAATAGCCGAGACTTAAATATTCAATTACAGTGTTTATTTTAAGCACATCTCTCTCTCTTTCTCTAACTTGAAGCCTTTGGAAGTTTCCATAGACTGTACCATAGACAGTCGAAATATAAAAGCTACCATAGTTTCCACATCTGTCAAACTCCAAAAATGACAAAAAAGCACCATGACTTGTGCAATATATTCTAAATCTTCTGATTTTGCTTATAATATTGCCCTCAAGGGGGCTTTTAACTTGAGAACTGGATCATTGAGCAAGTGAATCAGAATGCATTAACTGAATCAGTTTTAAGCAAATCAACTAGATCAGAGCGATTCAGTTCTCGAGTCAGCAGCTCACTGGAGGGGAAGTTTATCAGCAAACAATGATTTAATTTACATTTTTTACAAATCTGTTCTTCACAAAAATCTGTATTTTAGAGAAAATATTTTGCACCTGGTGAAAACTACACTGTTGGCAGAAAAAAAAAACAGCCACATCAGTTGCATCATAAGTTGCATTTTATTTTACGATTCAGAACAGAAGGAGAAACAAAACAAAAGTATGATGAGTATGTAAATAAGTCGCAGGATCTTCTGAAGGATAAAATACAGCATCTTATATTTCAGAAAATACTATACTTTTATGTCCCTTTTCCTTCCAGTAAAAGATGTAGCTACTATGAACCAGAAAAGATCTATGTGAAATTCCTCCGTTTGTTTTCATACGGATTTGGAGTGACATGAGCATGAGTAAATAATGACAGAGTTTTAGGTCTATTCCTCTAGTCCCAAAGCCATTACGCACAACAGATAGTACGTAAAAGATTTGAAGGCAAGTTCAAGGGTTGTGCTCAAACCTTTGGCTGTGATCAGCCCTTGAAGCTCTGCTCTAATCGTTCGGCGTTCCCTCTCCTGTAGCACGAGGAGATGGAAAAGGAAAGCAATTACCAGGCCTCACTGAAACTCCCTCACAACTGATCACAGTAGAAATGAATCAGACTCTACTGCAAGAGAGGCTTCAAAAACCATTATTGCCACGCTCTTGATGGAGGGTGTGGTATTCTGCTTGTGGTGAGGGCGTGTGAACCTCTCACCCTTAATCTACCCCTAGACCACAAAACATGTTGGTGATGGATGGGTCAGGCACCTAGAGATGCTTTCTGCTGGAGCATCACCTCGCTGGAGAACCTATAGTGACTCCAAATCAAACTCAAATCATCCAGGACGAGCTAAAGTCAAAAACAAGGTACATAAAAAGGCCACTGCTCTGAGCAAAGAGTGGTTTCTTGTAAACCATTCATACTGCAAAACAAAAATAGGCTCATGGACATGCTGACATATGCAGTGTGAATGCTGTAACCCTTTTAATATGGGCACCAAAACAAAATGCAGACACAAGATGTGTAAAACAAGCTGTAGTGAACAACTACTGTACACCTGGAATTAACATCTGTATCGTGATGTAGGATTACAAATGGACAATGCTAAATATAGATGAAAATGGGATTCAAATAGGAAAAATCTCAAGAACATTTCTCAAGACAAAAAAAATAGAAACTGTATTTCGCATTAAGAAAAGGCCTATTTTGAACCATAAAAATATTTTTTTTCATGACAATTATGCATAACTACTCTAAAATTTTCATTACTGTAATGAAAATATATATTATATGTTATTTTTTACAGAATTTTATATATATATACAGTGGGGAGAACGTCTCGGTTACGTATGTAACCCTCGTTCCCTGAAGGAGGGAACGGAGACGTACGTCGGAACTGACCGACGAATTGGGATCTATTTTCAGAGATCTACTTTTATAAACGAGCCAATGAAGATTGGCATGCGGTTGACGCATTCCACGATCCGCCCCGCATCGCGGGTATAAATACGGAAGTGGAAGTACCGCATATCGCTTTTCAACTGAGGAGCCGAGATGAGTGACTCGGGCCTTCAGCTGAAGCACAGCACCTGGCGACGGGACGTACGTCTCCGTTCCCTCCTTCAGAGAACGAGGGTTACATACGTAACCGAGACGTTCCCTTTCAGTCGGTCACGTTCGACGTACGTCGGAACTGACCGACGAATTGGGATCCCTACCAACACGCCAGGGATGCTGGCCCTTCCAGCGCCCTGCCTGAGCTCACTGGACCACACCTATATTGGAGTGGGAGTCAGGGCTCCCGGCAGGGAAGGCCAGTCACTGCTGTTCCTGCAAGTCCCACTCAGTATGACTATTGGATAACGCTGGGAAAGCGTGCCCGTCTCGTGGAGATGGTACGCTGCAGAGCCACGTCCTTCAATGGAAGGAGAGGTGGCGGAATACACATAAGGACTAACCTATCAGGGTAGTACTACATATGGCAGTCTCTGGGGTGGATCCAACCTGATCCCAGGGGGGAAAGAACACCACCAGAGACGACAGAGCGGGCTCTGTCAAGGGAAAGACATGGGGCTAGCCAAGTAGGGTAGCTACTAGGGAACCGCTACATATGGACCCCAGCCTACACACACGTTCCACAAGCATACGGGTGCAGGCCTGGCGTCAGACGGCCGCAACGTCTGACACCGAAGGGGTGACGGAGGAGCTCGACAGGGTTAGCCTTTTCCGGGGAACACAACTGGAGATAATAGACGCACGTATCCGGCCCAGGGGGCGGGAGTGGCGTTGCAAGCCGACACTAGAACGGGCACTTAGCGCTATTGGCCACTGGGGGCGAGGATGCGGGAAGATACCGGCTCTACACGGAGGCTATAGAATCTAGCGAACGTGTTAGGTGTCGCCCAGCCCGCAGCTCTACATATATCTGTCAGCAAGGCGCCTTGAGCCAACGCCCAGGAGGAAGCTACACTCCTTGTGGAGTGCGCTCGCACCCCGAACGGACAAGGCACGTCTTGGGACTGGTAAGCCAAGACGATAGCATCCACTATCCAGTGGGCTAACCTCTGCTTGGAGACAGCCTTTCCCTTCTGCTGGGAAAGGCTTTCCCTTTCCCTTCTTCGCCAGTAGGACTGCGATCTCCGCACGCAGGACATGGGCATCTGCAGCATTCACCGAAGTGAAGCGGACGCCCATGAACCTGGGGGGACGCCGGGCGAACTGAATTGCATAGCCGAGCCTGATGGTTCGAATGAGCCAGCGAGATGGACTGGGGAGCGCTAGCTAGCTAGCTATAGAATCTAGCGAACGTGTTAGGTGCCGCCCAGCCCGCAGCTCTACATATATCTGTCAGCAAGGCGCCTTGAGCCAACGCCCAGGAGGAAGCTACACTCCTTGTGGAGTGCGCTCGCACCCCGAACGGGCAAGGCACGTCTTGGGACTGGTAAGCCAAAACGATAGCATCCACTATCCAGTGGGCTAACCTCTGCTTGGAGACAGCCTTTCCCTTCTGCTGGCCTCCGTAACAGATGAAGAGCTGCTCTGAGGTTCTAAAGCTTTGAGTTCGGTCCACGTAGGCGTGGAGGGCGCGGACGGGACAGAGCAAAGCTAGGGCTGGGTCTGCCTCCTCCGAAGGCAGCGCTTGCAGGTTCACCACCTGATCCCGGAAGGGAGTGGTAGGAACCTTGGGCACGTATCCAGGCCGGGGTCTCAGGACAACGTGAGAGTTGGCCGGCCCGAATTCTAGGCACGATTCGTTGACCGAGAGTGCATGCAGGTCCCCTACCCTCTTGATTGAGGCCAATGCAGTCAGGAGCACTGTCTTCATGGACAGGATGTTTAACTCTGCTGACTGTAAAGGCTCAAAGGGCGGACCCTGAAGTGCTCTGAGCACTAGGGCTAGGTCCCAAGAGGGTACCGAGGTTGAACGAGGTGGATTCAGTCTCCTCGCACCTCTGAGGAGCCTGACAATCTCCTGATGCACTTCCGGAAAGAAAAGTACTGAGACGGGGCGCTGAGAACCAGCACGGGCCGGTCCGAGATACCAATCGTCCAGCCGCGAGGGTTCGAGACACGGTGGAGGGTTCAACTCGAGCCCGACACTCGCGACGGCCCGGGCAAGCATAGCCGTGAGCTCCGGATCGGACTCGGGCAACGCTACCACACCGGAAGGAGGTAGCGCAGCCGAATCCTCATCTCTGGAGTCCATTAGCTCGTCCCCCGATGCAGCTATCGAAACCATGTCCTCAGCCGGAGCCCCGAAAGTAACAGCCGGTCCCCCGCGGGAAGGACCAGGCTGCTCTTCCGGAAGCTCCACCGGCGCAGTGGAGGGGGGAGGGGCCCAAGGAGCCTGTTGACCCGGCGGGAGTGCCCTCACAGTAACCCTCAGGTCTCCACCAAAGGTATCAGCCAAAGTAGCAGCCCTCTGCTTTGCAGCGGGAGGACCACTAGATCGGGGGATGCGCAATGGGACTCCACCCCGTCTGAGGTATTCGAGTCTAGACCTTAATACTGCGATGGTCATGTTCCCGCAATGGGAACATGAGTCATCCACGAAAGCCGTTTCAGCGTTCTGAACGCCCAAACACGTGAGACAGCGATCGTGTCCGTCAACTGGGGACAGATAACGACGGCATCCAGAAACACACGGCTTGAATGACATCTTGAAAAAGATGCAGGGTCAAACTGTGTTGCTCTTTTAGAAAAGGAAAAAACCGCTCCGATCAGTGCCGAGGCACACAGGGAAAATGACCGCGGCTCGCAGTGGTTCAAGGGTGCAAGCCCGCTGAGAGCACTCACAGGAAAAATGCCCAACGAGCTGTGAAAACAGCTGTTTGTTTCCTCCTCGCGACCACCACTGTAGGGCACCGTCACACCGACACCGGAACTGGAGCGATCCTCTTCACGAGACTCAATTAGAAACACTCTTCGTAGTAACACACACAAAGGTACTGTTCGGCTCCGAAGTTGAAAGCGATATGCGGTACTTCCACTTCCGTATTTATACCCGCGATGCGGGGCGGATAGTGGAATGCATCAACCGCATGCCAATCTTCATTGGCTTGTTTATAACACTCGAAGTAGATTGGTCTTTGAAAATAGATCCCAATTCGTCGGTCAGTTCTGACGTACGCCGAACATGACCGACTGAAAGGGAACAAGTATTTGATACACTGCCGATTTTGCAGGTTTTCCTACTTACAAAGCATGTAGAGGTCTGTAATTTTTATCATAGGTACACTTCAACTGTGAGAGACGGAATCTAAAACAAAAATCCAGAAAATCACATTGTATGATTTTTAAATAATTAATTTGCATTTTATTGCATAACATAAGTATTTGATCACCTACCAACCAGTAAGAATTCCGGCTCTCACAGACCTGTTCGTTTTTCTTTAAGAAGCCCTCTTGTTCTCCACTCATTACCTGCATTAACTGCACCTGTTTGAACTCGTTACCTGTATAAAAGACACCTGTCCACACACTCAATCAAACAGACTCCAACCTCTCCACAATGGCCAAGACCAGAGAGCTGTGTAAGGACATCAGGGATAAAATTGTAGACCTGCACAAGGCTGGGATGGGCTACAGGACAATAGGCAAGCAGCTTGGTGAGAAGGCAACAACTGTTGGCGCTATTATTAGAAAATGGAAGAAGTTCAAGATGACAGTCAGTCTCCCTCGGTCTGGGACACCATGCAAGATCTCACCTCGTGGGGCATCAATGATCATGAGGAACGTAAAGACACGGGGGGACAGGGACAGCCCGAAAGTCAGGACTTTGTACTGATATGCTCGACCCTCGAACGCAAAGCGCAGAAATGGCCTGTGTTGAGGGAGAATCGAGACATGAAAGTACGCGTCCTTCAGGTCGATCGCTGCAAACCAATCTCGGGGACGGATGCACTCGAAAATGCGTTTCTGCGTGAGTATCTTGAACGGTAGCTTGTGAAGGCTCCGATTCAGAACTCGCAGATCCAAGATTGGCCGTAACCCACCGGTTTTCTTGGGTACAATGAAGTACGGGCTGTAGAAGCCTGTCTCTATCGCGTCCCTCGCCAGTAGGACTGCGATCTCCGCACGCAGGACATGGGCATCTGCAGCATTCACCGAAGTGAAGCGGACGCCCATGAACCTGGGGGGACGCCGGGCGAACTGAATCGCATAGCCGAGCCTGATGGTTCGAATGAGCCAGCGAGACGGACTGGGGAGCGCTAGCCAGACCAAAGCGGGACCAAAGGAACGACCGGCGTACCCACCGTGGGGCAGCGGGGTGGGGCGCTGAGAACCAACACGGGCCACCCCGAGAAACCAATCGTCCAGCCTCGAGGGTTCAGGACACGGTGGAGGGTTCCGCACGAGCCCGACTCTCTCAGCGGCCCGGGAAAGCATGGCCATCATTTCTGGATCCGTATCGGGCACAGCGGATCTTCCCTAAGGAGCCCCCTGCGCTGACACGTCATCTCCCGAAAATTCTGACCCTCTCTCCGATGCAGCGATGGACATCTGATCATCGAGAGTAGCCCCGAAGGATACGGATGGGCGCTGAGAACCAACACGGGCCACCCCGAGAAACCAATCGTCCAGCCTTGAGGGTTCGGGACACGGTGGAGGGTTCCACATGAGCCCGACTCTCTCAGCTGCCCGGGAAAGCATGGCCATCATTTCTGGATCCGTATCGGGCACAGCGGATCTTCCCGAAGGAGCCCCCTGTGCCGACACGTCATCTCCCGAAAATTCTGACCCTCCCTCCGATGCAGCGATGGACATCTGATCATCGAGAGGAGCCCCGAAGGATAAGAATGGTACACACCTCGTGGGTGGCCCACTGCGTTCCAACGGCAGCTCTACTGGCTGCGAAGTGCGGGAGGGGTGAGGGTTCCCCGGGGGTTGGGTCCCTGGGGGAAGCGTGCTCACCGTAACCCTCAAATCACCCGTGCTACTGCCTAAAGTAACCCTCTGTGGAGGGTTAGATCGAGGCAGAGGCACGGGGACTCCACCCCTTGCGAGATGGAGTCTCGACCGCAACTCCGAGATGGTCATGTTCCCGCAGTGAGAACATGAGTCATCCACCAGCGCTGCCTCAGGGTGCTGAACGCCCAAACACGAGATACAGCGCTGGTGACCATCCCTCGGTGACAGGTAACCACAGTATCCAGAAACACACAGATAGAATGTCATCTTGAAAAAGACGCAAGCTCTATCTGTGTAAGCTCTTTTAGAAGGACGCTCTCCTTGGTGCTGAAGCACGCAGGGGGAAGGGTCGCGGTGACACAGTCAGGGAATAGTGCAGCCTGACGTGCGCGCTCTCTCTCACGAAGGCGCTCTCTTACCAGCCGTAGGAACGGCTTTTCAGCGCTCTCCACCTAGCGTACCGAACCAGCTGTGAGAACAGCCTTTGTGTTTGCTCTATCAAACAAAAAAGAGAGATGATCAAAGAACCACACGACCCGCTGCAGCGCTGTCACACCAACACCGACTGAAGAGATCACTTCAAAAAGGCCGGCTTCAGTCAGTTCCACTGCGTAGAAGAGAGTGATATCTGGACGAACCATTTACCACTCGGCTCCGAAGCAAAAAGCTAATTTGATGCACCTGTGTCTCATTTATACCCGCGCTGCGTGGCATGAGCACCTGGTGCAATCATTGCATGCCAATGTGCATTGGCTCGTTTAGTTACACTCAAAGTAGATTGGCTCTCGTGAGCAAGATTCCTATTCGTCGGTCTCCGAAGTGGCGTCGGAAGTGACCGACTGAATGGGAACTAACAGGTCTGTGAGAGCCGGAATTCTTATTGGTTGGAAGGTGATCAAATACTTATGTCATGCAATAAAATGCAAATTAATTATTTAAAAATCATACAATGTGATTTTCTGGATTTTTGTTTTAGATTCTGTCTCTCACAAGACAAAAGTGTACCTATGATACAAATTACAGACCTCTACATGCTTTGTAAGTGGGCAAACCTGCAATATACATATACATATAATTCTGTAAAATATGTATATATATTTCAATTCTACATCATAGAAGTCGCATTGTGGTATTGCATTTAATTTATGATGACTTATTTCAACAATCACTGTATTACCATAATAAAAATCTGATAAGAATCAATGAGAATAAAAAGAAATACAAAAAAAAGCTTGAATGCATTAAATTACTGCAAGTTTTCCTCAAACAGGGGTTCACAAATACATAATTAATTACATAAATACATAATTAAAATAAAAACAATTAACAGACATCAGAGAACTCTGAACATGCAAGTGTTGTTAAATTATTGAAAAACTTGAAGAATGAGAAACTTAAAATCTCAGGGGGATTTCAAAAAAATATTTCAGGTCAAAGGGGCTGACAAAAAAAAAAAATTCTGAATCCCTGCATTACTGAGAATGTGAGGGTATTAATCACATAGTCAGACCTTTGACCAAACGGCATAAAGTATAGTCTTTATAGCAGTTTATTCTGGTCAGTCACCACCCACTTAGACAGGAAGCGATTGTTTGACTGATATTTAAAATGGCAAACGGTCTAAGACTAGTGTTAAATGTGCTTAACTCTTTCCCCACCAGCGTTTAAAAAAAAAAAAAAGTTGCCAGCCACCGTCAGCGTTTGACCAAATGGTTTGACCATTTTCACAAAATTTTCATGGCCCCCAGAATATTTTGTTGTATGAATATCATAATCTGAACATGTCAAAACACAGATGGAGTAGATGGAGTCCATCAACACCCCTAAAGCTCTAATGTTGATGACTGTGTTATTTTAAATATGCATATGAGTCTATATGATATCGCTTGTTTCTGCATCTTCTTTTCCTGTGTTTTGATCTGGAGATTCAGTCCTCTTTCAGAAGATGTGTCATAGCGCCCCCTACGCCCTACCGTATAACAGTAAAAACACAGAAAGCCGGAAAATTACGTCAATGGCTGGGAAAGAGTTAATTGTAATGAAAATAAGGTCCTTATGTAAAATTAACAAAAAAAAAAAAAAAATCTTAATGGTCCAAGGCTAAAAGCCTTTTGCTTTATGTTTTCTTTCAGTTTGGTGTGAAATGTTTTTTGTGAAAACCCTGTTGTGTTTTTCACTCTTGTACCACTCTTGACTGTATCCCCTGAACTAGACTTTGCACCTTAAATGAGAACTAATTAGATCTAGACCACACACACACACACGTCTGATTTACTATCTTTGTGGGGACTTTCCATAGACGTAATGGTTTTTATACTATACAAACTGTATATTCTATCCCCTTACACTAACCCTACACCTAAACCTACCCATCACACAAAACCTGCATTTTTACATTTGTAAAAACAAAACTCATTCTGTATGATTTATACGATTTTTTCCTCATGGGGACCTCAAATTAGGTCCCCATGGTGACACGAGTCCCCATGGGTCAGTGTGCATTCAGGTTGAAGTCCCCATCGGGATAGAACAACATGAACACACACACACACACATGCAAGATTCACAACATGTTGCTTCCCTGCCTCCTACTGTTGGAGCACTGCACATTTATGAATGCAAGAAAAAACACATTTTTATATATCATTTGCATATTAATAATTAGAGCTGGAAGGAATTTAATCATATAACAATGGAAGTCAATTGTGTCTGCGTAACTCAATCAGCATTCAGCACATCAAGGAGTTTTATTTCATGGAAGAACAATTACATTCAGCACTCGTCTGCATGCTCATACATATGTGAAGTTAAAGTTTATGTGTGTTATGTACTCTTTGCTTACTGCAAGCACACACAGGGTCAAAGGTCAGGGTCGAGAGTCTTATCAGTTTCACAAAGGGGAGCAAGCTAGTCATGTTACCATGCCTCTGAAGCAGCACTGAACAGGTCAATAATATTAGGTTATAGTTCACAAATGTCCATGTGTTAGTGCTGCCCGATGTGTACATTTTTTACTTATGTGGTCCTCAAGATAAGAGAAAATAAGGCAGAAGTACAATGAAAGTATCTAAAGTAATTTCAGGATGTTTGCTATCATTTTAAATGATCAGAATGCATCTATGACAAAGGGTTCTAAAAATATGGCTTCTTATAAAAAAGTGTTCCTGTGGCTCAATTTACCCCAGGTTAGGGGTAAGTTGATCCGAGTTAGTGGGTAAGTTGCACCATCTGGGTGTAAACGGACCATCTAACTGAATCTGAATCAAACCAATGTGAAATTGTAAAGATAATTTACCTCTTAAAACACCTTCAATAATCAAATTTACTTTTACAAATAGTCATATTTCTTTTCTTAAAGCTAACTTAAACAACATAAAACCAACCAAATGAAGTTGAAATTTCAATTTTAATTTCAAATTTCTTTAATTGTTTGCATTTCTGAAACAATGTTGAACACCAAAGTTGTAACCTTCCCAAAAACAGACTAAACAGAGTTTGAGTAAAATTTAATAAAAATTAAATAAAATAAAAACAAAAAATTAGAATGAATGAATGAATGTCATTGAAACTAATAAACAGTTTAGTCAAAAGGTTCTTGGCATGGTAGTTTTTCTGCAATATTGAACATATTAGGTCATTAGGGACTACAGGTGGAAAGATATTATGATTAAGCATCTTCTGGTTCTTATCAGAGAAGGATTTGGTGTACTTGTACATTGTTCCTATCAAATAAACTCAAACTAAAAAATTTTTTTAAGAAAATGATAAACTAAACCAGTTGTGTAGCATTACATTGAAATTATACCTGTTTATACTTCAGAGATTTAACTCAACTACAGTGCCTTATGGTGGGGTAAGTTAAAACGCTGGCTCAATTTACCCCATAGCATTTGGCTCACTTTGCCCCATAGCTGCCATTTTGGATAAAACTGGTTAGCTTATCAATTCAGGCTAATATTTAGCTAAATGATTTGCATGGTTTTATACATTGCTAAATCACCAATATGGGTCATAAATACTTTAGACCTGTTCAGACAAATTTGCTTTGATGCAACAGCAATTACATCTGTTATGCTAAAATTTTACTTTGACAAGTCAAAAACAGTTTTTAAAGTAAATGGGTGCCTTCCACTCCTCCCATGTGCTTTTCATTTTCACAGTCTGGCAAAAATGATGGGTGGTTCCAAAATATATGGTCACATGACAATAAAAGTGTACAGTTACCAAGATAAAGGGGGTGGGTCAACTTACCCACTGCCTCATCTTACCCCACTCTCCCCTAAGCATGGCCTCTACAGACCCCATAAAAACAAAAACAGAATTTTACAGCTTTTAGCTCATAAAAATGTGAGTAGTTTTAACTGAAAAAGAATATTATACTGCTCAAAAACATTCACTACTAAGCTTAAGAGAAAAAAACAGTTTAGATGAAAAGGATCTCAAGCTGACTAGCTGAAGACGTTACTGTAGCTTTACCCATTAATAAACACAATTCTTCCTTGAAAATAAATTCCAGCACAGGCTACAACAACCATAATGAAATGACCCTTTACAATAGATAATGCTCTTCTGTTAGAGAGCTACAAATGGCAATTCATCTGTTCAATAAAATCTCTTAAGGCGGGCATACACTGTGCAATTTCCGTACGATTTCAGCAAGGGTAGATCGCATGCAATGCAAAGCCAAAGCTCTAGATTTATGTGCTCACACTATACGGTCCGATCTCAAGCTGCGACTTGACTGCTCACATATACGTGTGAAATATGCATGATAAACCCCGATAGACCATGATATCATGTATTCAGAGATACTGTCAAAAGCATCAGCTATCGATATCAAGAGGATTTAGCATTTCCAATTTATGTATAAAATTATTATTATTATTAATAATATTTTTATTAGGGTAGGCCTACTTTTACAATTATTAAATCACAATAATTTCATAGCACATCACCGCATGACCAACACACTTTGAGGATAATGAAAGATTAGAAAGATTAGCTTACTCCTCATTAATTTTTTTTTTTTTTTTTAAAACATGTAGGTCGATTGCACAATGAACTATAGGCCTATAATTAAAATTATTAACATGTCCAAACACTGCAATAATCAGTCATGAATGAAAATTAAGAGCAGCTTTATTTCAAAAACATATCCACTGACTCTGAAAAATTTCCAATATTGCAACGTGACGTTTTTTTTTTTTAATATATATATATATATATATATATATATATATATATATATATATATATATATATATATATATAACCAATTGCCAAATGATGGACAATGGTTCACATTTCCCGTGATAGTAAAATTAAGTAAATATTTAATAAATGAGTAAATAAAGTGAAAGTGAAAAGTGAAACAAGTAAATTAATAAAAGAGGTGCCGGTGTATATGTACACGCAGGTGGCTTGAAAGACGTGGGCAATATGGTTTATCCATTTTGCAACACAAACTGGAGGTAAGCAACAGTTTGCTGAATTGCAGCTAGTTTAATAGCTACAGAACTTAAAGATCTCCCTCTTTTAATTTTCTTTCTTGCTGCATTAAAGATGAAATGGTTTAAATTCTGTATTCGCACAGGCGCAGTGAGGGAAAAACACGGTTCGTAGCTTTGCTTCAACTGTACGATACCCTCACTAGGGGCGACCAAAATTTCTGACATGCTAGAAATTCATCCAAACATCCGATTGTCGGTCGGGAGAGGTTAATCACCCTTCGTTGATCATGATGATCACAATGACACAATGATCATGATGATAACAAATGTTACAAGTCTCAAATTAAAAAAGGAACATTTATTGTTATATTATTATATATTTTCATATATAAACGTTGATCAATTGCCATTACAATTATCTCACAAATATTTGCTAACTCAATGTTTTTTACTGTTGTTTTTAACAATGGGGTAATTTTGTTGCAATAGCTTACACATAGCACAAGGAAGCTTGATAATGATAATGATAAATCTATCAAATTTATCAAATGATAAATTGAATTTAAAAAAGACAAGTAAACTGTAATAAAATAAGAATAAATAAACAAATGACTAGCAATAGCACAAATAAATACAATAGAATAAAGATACAAATCAAATAGACTGTTTTTATTTTTTCAGGTATTGAGGTAAGAAACTGAATAAAGAAACAAAGTAATCAAATTTAAAATAACATTAGATAATCTTCATTGTAAAAATGAAATGCAGATTAATTTATAAGTTAATCAGTCAAGAGCAGTGATTTCCTCCTTGTCTTTTGTTATTTGAGTAACATTAACAACAAAGAGAGTGGCACGTTTATTAGGCTGCCTGTGCCTTTAAGACCTGACGCACGCACTGATCCAAAACACTGTTCCTGTTACACGTTCTTTCTGAACAGTTTACGACTGTGTTTACGTTAATACTCAACAAGATGGCCATTGTGACATTATTTTTGAGTGTATTTGACCATAAATAAGCCGCGAAAAATAGCTAAATTTGGCGCTTGTATTTCAGCAGCGGCTTTATTATGTGTGTGCGCGTAGGATGTGAGCGCAAAGTCTGTAATGACTGGAATTATATGCAATCCCGCGCAGAAATTCAGACCCGGTCACACAAGTACTATCTAACCGGAGTGAATGAGAGGAGGCGGTGCGTGTCGCTGTCGGACAGGAGAGCAAGAAAGCGCAGCTGTTATCCGTGTATTGATACTGCAGAAAGGAGTATTGGAATCGTTTCAGATATTTCAGTATCGATACATATCGAAATATCGATATTTTTGACTACACTAGTTTCCACTTTCAAAGTGTATGGCAATATTTCAGCTAAGTCAAACAGTTAAAAGATGCTTTGAAAGTTTAAAACGTACCAGATTCCAGCACTCTGCTAGTGGGCGAGGGGCAGTGCATGGTCTGCACGTGAGCTGCAGAGTCTACAGCAACACAGAGCTGCCTGTGGACGCCTGTCTGTAAATAATGCCGGCGAATAATAACTATCAGCGAACGCAGCAGGGCTGTATCACTAGTCAGAATTCGGCTTAAAATCAGATGAAATAACACGGTGTATGCCCAGCCTTACTCACCTGTTGAGTAATAAAAATCCCTCTGTTCTTGCCATCTCCGACAAGCCAAGCCTATGTTGATTCTTGTTTTATTATGAGCTCTGTCGCGTTCTCTTTTTGCCAGCTGTCTCCTCTGTTCCTCTGTCCCTGGGTGACGTCAAAGTAGTCAAAGCAGCCGGAGCAACTCTGTCTCTATGTTAACTTAAAGGTTGATTGTAATAGGTTGGCTTATTCTTCAAGTTGGCTCAGCTACTTTTTTTAGTTGCCCTTGACAAGAATTTTTAAGTTCAAAGGCTACCGATTGCTCATTAGATGAATAAAAGTATTTAAAGGGGTCCTATTATGCCCTTTTACGAAGTCTTGATTTTGTTTTTGGGGTGTACTGGAATATGTTTTCATGCTTGATTGTTCAAAAAATGCATTATTGCACATATTTTACATTATTACAGCATCTCTCTCCCCACTCTGGGTCGAACGCACCGTAAAGTTCCTGTTTCGATGAAGCCCCTCCTTCTGAAATACGAAATGTGCTGTGATTGGCACCGCTTAGCGCTTGTTCGGGAAATGTCCCGCATCTCCATAACAGCGAGTTCTGCTCTAGTGTAAATATTAAGCATGGCGTCAGTTTCAGACCAGTTCGAGCCTGATTCAGACCCTGACAATGTTAACAAACAAGAGGATCGTCCAGAACAGATTCATGCACGGACTTTGCAAGCACGGATTTCACAGTACATTTCAGAGTGGTATGTTTTTTGTAATTTTCTTATACATTATAGATGTTATCCACCATTTAATCGTGATATTTGTCGGAAAACTAAGGTAATACAAACAGTAATTGATCACAAAAACAAGGTTAATTTTCCTAAGGGGCGGTGAACAGTCTTACAAAAGCAAGAGCTTACAAAAGCAACAGAAAACAAGCTGTTCGCCATAAAATGTGCAGCGATAGATAACTGTTGGGGTTACAATGTTCAGGAACAGTGTTAAAAAATAAAGTTCATCAGCCTCAGGAAGGTCAAACAAATGAGTTTTGGAAACATGGTGGAAAAAACAACGTCTCTTTGACATAGCGACAACACTGTCTTCTCTAATGCAGCTCAACCAGGCCCTTTTTTCGCGTATTCCGTGGACGGGGATTATTTAAATGAAGGACATGATGACTTCATAAGATCCGGAAAAATCACAATGTAGTCCAAACGAGCCGTTCCGAGGGATTCTGTTCAATAAAATATCTCCCTTTGGAGTGGACTTTGAGCTTTGTAACCCTGCAGATTTTTTTTTATTCTCAAGCAGCAACATTACACACTAACTAAAGTTGAAATGGAAAAGCATAATAGGACCCCTTTAAGTTGACTTTAATTGGAGCAAATTAGTTGAGTTAACTTAAAAAGTTGAGTGTGGTAGGTTGCCTTATTGTTTTAAGTTAGCTCAACTTTTTTTTTTACAGTGTAATAGCACGTAGTAACAGCAAGCAGTAAAACATGGTTTTACCATGCTGTGATGTAAATTAATTTGGCTATTAAAAAAAAAAAAAAAAAAAACCTTCACTGTTCCACCCCAACTTCCTGTTTGAATTGGAAATATCTCAACATGAAAACTGTTTCAGTTAAATCATGTTAAACACCACACAGCAGCTGTAAAAATCTATTGAATCTATCCTGTAAACAAAGTCAAGACAAAATGCACCGCATTACAGCTAATGCACAGCACAAGCTGCTTTTAGTGCATCGCATAACTATAAGCTACACTTTAAAAGTGCATTCTCCACCCACAGCCATCTTTGACAATATCAACACATAAATGTTGTGAGTCTAGAATCAGGTGAGAGAATTCAGCATACATCATCTAATTCCTTAAAGGGCATATTGCAGGTTAGAGCACCCAGTGAGTCAATGTATAGAAAAATAATGCAGAAAATGAATATACTTATAAATATGCTACTAAGGCTTCTGGAGTCGTTTTTGTGAGAAAATTGAAAAAAATTGAAAAAAATCGAAAAATGCCAAAAACAGAAGTGACGTAACGGAAGGGAGTGCGGTCAATTTCAACAATAGGAAAACAATGGATCGCAATGACAGTTCGGACACTGATGAAATTATAAATGTTTATTAATGCTCATATAGCAGACCACAGCCATACAATTATGACAGACAATTAGGGACAGGCCAGGATTAGACAGATCAACGATTAGAGAAGACAAATTGAGTTGTTGTGTGAGGAGAATCAGTGGAGAACAGGGCAGGTGTCTCGGTAAGAGACTAGTGTTAGCTTATAGATATATACACGCTAGCTAACGATATGTAACACTGTGCTCAGATCACAATACTGTACAGATTATTATCATGTATCAGGCAATAGCAAAGCTGGTATTGGTCATCTAGGAGTATTTATAACTTACCAATAACAGAAACTAATAAGCTTTGATCAGGCATAAGTCACACTAGTTAATATCCGTCCACACTAACGTCATGTGATATAACGTTAGCGGTTTCTCATCATCACTGATTTGGTAGTTAGCAAATGTTTAAAAAACACGACTTAAGGTGCACAGTTCATGTTATCTTCGAGCTGCATCTCTGAGTCTGACGGATTCGTGACCATCACGTCTCCCACCGGCGGCCAAACCACAGACACTATAGTGTTATTGTATGTGTTTCATGTTATCCTTTATTCATTAGTTCTGCATGTGTTATGAGTTTATTTCCTGCCGATTCACCGATAGTGTGAGGATGTATATGACGTCATGAGTATGTAGTTGAGTGAACTTGAATGTAGCTACATACATGGCATGAATAAGATATTTACATTACCAGCTCATAATTCAACACTGTTTTGAGAAGTGTGAGACTGTATGCGTTTGTGTTAATTTACATAATTTGTATTCATCAATGTTGAAATTGATTCACAAACAACGGTGAAGAAGCATCACGTGTTGATGTTTATTCATTTAATATCATCCTTTACATGAGTATTACAATGTTGAACTCCATCATATCGCCGGGATGATAATTCTCCGGTCTAAAGTGAACGCTACACACCACCGTGTGTTTCGAAGCAGATGCAGAAGTGAAGTCCCGTCACTTCACCTGCACAAAACGCCACCCAGGCAGGTTTCCTAACTTTTTTTTTGTTAGGAAACCTGTGGACTCGATGTCCTGACAGGCTGGACACAATAATTTACCATGACGATGATACATTGAAATGGAAAAACTACCGAAAACACACTGAATCCTACTGAACACCAACCTATTCTGCACTGAGCCAACGCAGAACCCGACAGCAACTCCCTCTCGTGACGTAATATGACACGGTTAAAAAAAAAAAACGTTTTTTACAATCAGTCAACGAAACGGCCACTTTATCTACTAAATTTGTGCTCTTATGTCTTTTTAAAACATTTTAAATCCTGCATTAACTTTTCATATGGTATTTTCATACAAGGTTATATATTCATTTTGAAAAAAATTTAACCTGCAATATGCCCTTTAAGATAGGACTCCTTTAATGTGTCTTCCATCAAGGCCTTGGGTTTAGTGCTCTCTTACGTTGTCTTTCCATTCGCAGGAACTCCCGATAATGAGGTGTGCTCTGTGAGCCCCACTGACATTCTGCACAGAGGCGGAGAGCCACAGTGTTAAAAACATCAAACGCAACAACACGGGCTTATTCCCACAATAGATTAGCACAGAGGAAATGTGCAACTGAAAAGCATCCAGTGCAAAATCCTTCTGCTAAGCGTGAGCAGCTGAGCCTGGCAGTTACGAATGGGTGGTTAATTATCGTTTTCATTTTGGGGCCATGCAGAAGCAGAAAACTCTTAATGAAGGGCGTTCTCATGTGTCTGAGACTTTCAGAGACAGCTTGACGAAGCTGAGACAAGACAGAGGCCTGAAACACACTCTACACAAGTACGTGAATGCAAACGCTTCTTGCTACCCAAGTTCAATTTCACGTGTTGTTTCATTTGGAAATGTGTCAGACCGTAATTCATGCACATAGAAAGTAAGCATTGCATTCTCAGCATTTCCACAAGGGGCTCTATAGACTTCTACATCTTCTACAATCAGATTCTTGTCCTGGTGGAGCAACAGATTGAAGCAAATGCTAGCTAATTAAATAAAAAATAACTGACTTAAAAAATGCACGTCTGATCACCTCTCCTCAACAAGCTGCACAGTATGATCTATAATGGTTCAATCCTTGCAAAATCAGATAGATAACAAAAACTGTACAAAAAGCAAGTCTTCTTGCATAGGAACAGGGCACATATAGACCTCTATATCCATGCCATTTTCAAGATTCACCTAGGTAGGCAACATAGTCAAACTGAATGAGCAAAATATTGTACCATATCAAATTAATCCCACCTCCCATGTCTAGACATTTTTCAGATTTTTCCAAATTTAGGGGCCAGTTATGAAAAAAATTGTACCCTGTGGAGACTCAGAAACACTTGGACTTGAAGGGCACAAGACTGTCTATATATTTACCAATTCCTGTTATGTCAGTAATCATAATTCTTCAGATATCATATCCTAAACATGGCTTCTCAGATGCACTCTTCAGGAAGTGACCCTAACCAATGACTTATAGTTCTCAGGGCAGTAAACTAGAACATGAGAGAACATTTTAACATAAAAAAAATACATCAGCTCAACAGTTCATACCTGACATGTTGCTTATTTCCATTAGAATCATGCTTTCCTTCATCTCTTTATTCTCTCGCCATTCTCTTTCCCTGACAATGCTACTTTGAGCCACACTGCAGCCCTGAGCTATTACAGTTAGTTTAATCCAAAAACAATATTTGAAAATCACTATACTATGCATCACAACAGCATGTAATTATTCTTTACCTCAGAGATCAAGTAATATGAAATATGTACTGTGCATATGAAATCTTGTGTTCAGTTCCAAGCTTACCGATATCACGTTCTGACACTGTGGTTAAATAATTTAGCTGTGATGTGCTATATTGTGGGAGTGGGGAGGGGAATACATGAATTTCTTCATTCTAATGGCTTTTGCCCTCCAAAGGCTTGGACAAAAAACATGATTTATGCTTTTATGGGCCTCTCAGCCTCTTAACTACATTACAACTGTGTCATGCCAATGGCAAAAAAAAATATCCCACAATCGGCCAGTCAAACAACAGTTGCATCCCAAGGCTTCCGAGATGCATTAAAACAAAGGACACTAAATTTACTCTAAGTGCATTATTTAATTATCCAAACATTATCTAATGTAGCTTTTATTTGTTATTAAGTAATCTAGTAGACTCAAATTCAGGAGGACTAATGCAGTCTCTTCATGACTATGGCCCTGTCCCAAATGACACACTTGAGGTCTTGTCATTTTAGTTTCAGAAAGGTGCTCATGAGTGAATCCAGTTTGCAGCCGCTATGTGCCCTTGGTGGAGTGTGCAGTTGATGGAGAATTGCATTGCCAAAGTGTAGACTTGTAGGAGGACTTAAAGGGCTTAGTGTGCCATTTGGGACAGAGTCTTTAAAACCTACAAAACATAGTCATAAATGACAGTAAATGTTTTTGAAGTGGACATTATCTGTCATTCTAGACTTTATACATAGTTATACTGACATCACAACAGGAGATGTTAAGCTAACAAAAGTTAGCTAATGCTTACATATTAGCTAATACTTTGTTCCCTGGAGCAAAGCA
The DNA here is from genome assembly GCA_039654105.1 of Coreius guichenoti. Taxonomy (NCBI): domain Eukaryota; kingdom Metazoa; phylum Chordata; class Actinopteri; order Cypriniformes; family Gobionidae; genus Coreius; species Coreius guichenoti. Next base: position 5,510,815 of record CM077180.1, on the reverse strand, counting down.
CTTAACTCCAGCACAACGAACAACACTGTGATACTAGTCATTTTCAAAGAACTTGATCCAACAACCTTTAAATGACTAGCCTACACCTAAACTACAACTGCAACATTTCTCTCACCATTTGGGATGATCATCACAATGCATTCTGGGATTGCCTTCTGTGAAGGACACATGCTATGTCACCTTAGAATGAGGCATCTTATTAGACAGTAATTTAGTTGTCTTTGTGTTGTCTTTGTCACAAATGATACTTAAAGTGTCCCTATTATGGTTTTTCGAATATTCCCTTTCATGCAGTGTGTAATGTAGCTGTTTGTGAATGTAAATGTTCTGCAAAGTTGTAAAGTCGAAAGTGCACGATAAATAAAGTTATTGTCTCCCAAAAGAAAGAATCGACTCTGAACTGCCTATACGAGTCGTTTGTAAGTTAAATCTCACTGCGTTGCGGTTCTGCGTCACTAGAAAAGACATTTGCATAATGCTTGCCTATGTTATACGTTGTCCGCCCTCAAATTTTAATGAAAACTGCTTCTCAAATCTCGGAGTTCAAAGCGGGATTCGCAAAACGCTTGCTCTTTAAACATGGGTCAGTACCCAGTTTATTTGGATCAGCTTGCTGCTCAGAAACACAACCTGTAAGTATGATTAATTATTGATGTATATATTTTCTACCGGGTGTTCAAAATATGTAGTTTTGTGTTTTATATTGTGTACGTTATCAGCTAACCGGCTAACTCATGTTATTACTGTCTTACTCCCCTATTACCTAAAACTGTATCTATTAATGCAGATTGTCTGTCGTTCTTACTACTTTGAGTAAAGATAAAGGATGGAGCAAGATTTGTTTTACAAACATTTGTTACATCAGTCATTCACGTTAGTGCTGGGCTAACGTATGCGCTGTTATTGATACAGTTCCCGCACGTGCACCGCAATAAATTAGAAATATACACATGGGTTTGTTGATGGACACACACTTGTTAATGCTGATGGTGAAGAATTACAGCTCCAACATCTCATAATGTACCTCAAACTGAGTAGTGTATCCTGCTCATGTCGTCCTTGCGATGCAGGTTCAGGTTGAATAACTAGTTCTTCCAATGTTTCATCATCGGTCTCACGCTCGGATTGATACGGTAAAATCAAAGTCATCGTTACTGTCTTTGCAGTGTACAGTCTGAGGACTGAGGAAGCCTCCGGAGCAGAAGTTCAGTTATGGTAATGGGAGCTTAGCTTCTGAAACACGTGAGCCATTGAGCCACTGAGCCATTTGGCCAATCAGAGAAGAGTAGCTTGTGAAAAGGAGGGATTTAGAGAGACTGATTCATCCGTCGAGTCATTTGAGAATCATTGAAAAATATGGTGATGAGCAATGTATATTATGAGACAATGAAACCTTTTGACCTTTGATGCATGTAAACCTGTTCAAACCTGTCCAAAACAAAATTAGAAACCTTTAAAATAGCATAATAGGGGCAACTTTAAAATACTCTCTAGGCAGCTTACATTTGACCCATAACAAAACCAATCACAACCACACTTAAGACACATGCATTCTGATAGTTTTATTTATGCAGAGTTGAGAAATAAAGGTGTTTCTTGCCACATATCTGAAGGTAAAACCGAACGTTCCCTCTCTCTTTGTGCATGTACTGCAGAATTAAAGGTTTAAGGGCTGAACTCCAGCCGAGTGTATGACAGAGGAGGCTAGTGTTGATGTGCAACAGAAACAGAACATCTAATCCATACACATAAAATGCATCAGTGCTCTTTGCATGGAAACATCTTTAAAGGTATGGTGATGATGATGATGCTGATGATAGGGGATATTGAAGTAAATCAAGAAATATGACATTAAATGTTGAAAAAAATTAACATATTTCAGATTTAATTTATACTGGTGGTTTTCACAAATGTAATAAAAATGATATCCTGTTAATTACCCGTTTCCTACAAGTTATGTAAATGATCAACCAGATATTTGACCTGTGATTTATGACATTGAAAATTAGGCAAAAACTACAAACCAACATTTGTCCCACACTAACTATTCCCAACTGGATGACAGCTTAATTTAGGTAAATCTGCAACCCTGTTACCCATTTATGCATGCTGTTTTATTTATTATTAAAATAATTTTAATGAAATAAATCAGGGCACTTTATTTAGATCTGTTCCAAATTTGGTTGCAAATAATTTAAACCTCATTTTGCAATAAATTAAGAGGTCACACTAAATTAGTGGTTTTGAGATGGACAAAACAAGCAAACACTTTTAATTCACCCAGCATACACCACAACATATATTTTCATTTAAAAAATAATGAATAACTGTCAGTTTTACATTCAGCCTATAGCTACGGTGGCCAAGAGAGCTCAACACGCTGAAACTGAAGAAAACACATGCAAATAGAAAAAACACCAGCAAATAAAGAAAACATCTTCAACACATGCGCTGCAAAAGTCCACAACACATGCAAATACAGAAACATGCTGCAAAAGTCCATAACACATGCAAATTCAAAAACGCGCTGCAAATACTCACAACACATGCAAATACAGAAACACGCTGCAAATACTCACAACACATGCAAATACAGAAACGCGCTGCAAATGCTCACAACACATGCAAATACAGAAACGCGCTGCAAAAGTCCATAACACATGCAAATTCAAAAACGCGCTGCAAATACTCACAACACATGCAAATACAGAAACGCGCTGCAAATACTCACAACACATGCAAATACAGAAACTCGCTGCAAATACTCACAACACATGCAAATAGAGAAACGCGCTGCAAATACTCACAACACATGCAAATACAAAAACGTACTGCAAATACTCACAACACATGCAAATACAGAAACGCGCTGCAAATACTCACAACACATGCAAATACAGAAACGCGCTGCAAATACTCACAACACATGCAAATACAGAAACGCGCTGCAAATACTCACAACACATGCAAATACAGAAACGCGCTGCAAAAGTCCATAACACATGCAAATTCAAAAACGCGCTGCAAATACTCACAACACATGCAAATACAGAAACGCGCTGCAAATACTCACAACACATGCAAATACAGAAACGCGCTGCAAATACTCACAACACATGCAAATAGAGAAACGCGCTGCAAATACTCACAACACATGCAAATACAAAAACGTACTGCAAATACTCACAACACATGCAAATACAGAAACGCGCTGCAAATACTCACAACACATGCAAATACAGAAACGCTCTGCAAATACTCACAACACATGCAAATACAGAAACGCGCTGCAAAAGTCCATAACACATGCAAATTCAAAAACGCGCTGCAAATACTCACAACACATGCAAATACAGAAACGCGCTGCAAATACTCACAACACATGCAAATACAGAAACGCGCTGCAAATACTCACAACACATGCAAATAGAGAAACGCGCTGCAAATACTCACAACACATGCAAATACAAAAACGTACTGCAAATACTCACAACACATGCAAATACAGAAATGCGCTGCAAATGCTCACAATACATGCAAATACAGAAACGCGCTGCAAATACTCACAACACATGCAAATACAGAAACGCGCTGCAAATGCTCACAACACATGCAAATACAGAAACGCGCTGCAAATGCTCACAACACATGCAAATACAGAAACGCGCTGCAAAAGTTCACAACACATGCAAATACAGAAACGCGCTGCAAATACTCACAACACATGCAAATACAGAAACGCGCTGCAAATACTCACAACACATGCAAATAGAGAAACGCGCTGCAAAAGTTCACAACACATGCAAATACAAAAACGTGCTGCAAATACTCACAACACATGCAAATACAGAAACGCGCTGCAAATACTCACAACACATGCAAATACAAAAACGTACTGCAAATACTCACAACACATGCAAATACAGAAACGCGCTGCAAATGCTCACAACACATGCAAATACAGAAACGCGCTGCAAAAGTCCATAACACATGCAAATTCAAAAACGCGCTGCAAATACTCACAACACATGCAAATACAAAAACGCGCTGCAAATACTCACAACACATGCAAATACAGAAACGCGCTGCAAAAGTCCACAACACATGCAAATACAAAAACGCGCTGCAAATACTCACAACACATGCAAATACAGAAACGCGCTGCAAATACTCACAACACATGCAAATAGAGAAACGCGCTGCAAATACATACAACACATGCAAATACAGAAACGCGCTGCAAAAGTTCACAACACATGCTAATACAAAAATGCGCTGCAAATACTCACAACACATGCAAATACAAAAACGCACTGCAAAAGTTCACAACACATGCAAATACAGAAACGCGCTGCAAATACTCACAACACATGCAAATACAAAAACGCGCTGCAAATAGGCCTGCTCATAATGCACATACGATCAGAATGTTAAGATAAACAAAAAAAAACTTTCAGGTGCACACCACTGAAGAGTAAACACTGAACAATCCCAGCCAGCGATCCCAGCCAGGTACGTCACTTGTTGGTGTTCCCTTATAACACTTTCGTTGTGGTCTGTGCCAGTCCCGGCGCCAGGACAAACGATTTGGGGGGGTATTATTTTTCGTTAAAAAAATATTATTAATAAATTATTAATAATAAATAATATATTTTTTAATAATTTACTTGATTTTATGTCTCAAATCCCAGTCAATTATTCACTGCAGAAAGTTAAACTAAAACTCAGCGATGAGAGCTCTACTTAAACATGTTCTGATAACACTATTTAACCTTAATTTATTTCTTAATATTTCCCTTGTGGCCCGTAGTTAAAAAAAAATGAGAAGAGATGTAGGTGTTAAACAAGTTGGGTTTTTTTTTTTTTTTTTTTAAATGAGGAGTTAGCTAATCTTATTACAGCGCGTTGGTTATGCGTGATGCGCTATAAATTATTGCAGGGCAAATTAAAATATTGATTTAATTTTAAAAGTAGCCTCATCATCATCATCATTATCATCATCATCATCATCATCATTCAGATCATCGCAGAAGGGGCTTGAGATCGCCGGGCCTGGTATGTGCTGTTTGCATTTGCATGTGTTGTGAGTATTTGCAGCGCGTTTCTGTATTTGCATGTGTTGTGAGTATTTGCAGTGCGTTTCTGTATTTGCACGTGTTGTGAGTATTTGCAGCGCGTTTCTGTATTTGCACGTGTTGTGAGTATTTGCAGCGCGTTTCTGTATTTGCATGTGTTGTGAGTATTTGCAGCGCGTTTCTGTATTTGTATGTTGTGAGTATTTGCAGCGCGTTTCTGTATTTGCACGTGTTGTGAGTATTTGCAGCGCGTTTCTGTATTTGCATGTGTTGTGAGTATTTGCAGCGCGTTTCTGTATTTGCATGTGTTGTGAGTATTTGCAGCGCGTTTCTGTATTTGCACGTGTTATGAGTATTTGCAGCGCGTTTCTGTATTTGCATGTGTTGTGAGTATTTGCAGCGCGTTTCTGTATTTGCATGTGTTGTGAGTATTTGCAGCGCGTTTCTGTATTTGCACGTGTTATGAGTATTTGCAGCGCGTTTCTGTATTTGCACGTTTTGTGAGTATTTGCAGCGCGTTTCTGTATTTGCATGTGTTGTGAGTATTTGCACCGCGTTTCTGTATTTGCATGTGTTGTGAGTATTTGCACCGCGTTTCTGTATTTGCATGTGTTGTGAGTATTTGCAGCGCTTTTCTGTATTTGTATGTTGTGAGTATTTGCAGCGCGTTTTTGTATTTGCATGTGTTGTGAACTTTTGCAGCGCGTTTTTGTATTTGCACGTGTTGTGAGTATTTGCAGCGCGTTTCTGTATTTGCATGTGTTGTGAGTGTTTGCAGTGCGTTTCTGTATTTGCACGTGTTGTGAGTATTTGCAGCGCGTTTCTGTATTTGCACGTGTTGTGAGTATTTGCAGCGCGTTTCTGTATTTGCATGTGTTGTGAGTATTTGCAGCGCGTTTCTGTATTTGCATGTATTGTGAGTATTTGCAGCGCGTTTCTGTATTTGCACGTGTTATGAGTATTTGCAGCGCGTTTCTGTATTTGCACGTGTTGTGAGTATTTGCAGCGCGTTTCTGTATTTGCATGTGTTGTGAGTATTTGCAGCGCGTTTCTGTATTTGCACGTGTTATGAGTATTTGCAGCGCGTTTCTGTATTTGCACGTGTTGTGAGTATTTGCAGCGCGTTTCTGTATTTGCATGTGTTGTGAGTATTTGCAGCGCATTTCTGTATTTGCATGTGTTGTGAGTATTTGCACCGCGTTTCTGTATTTGCATGTGTTGTGAGTATTTGCACCGCGTTTCTGTATTTGCATGTGTTGTGAGTATTTGCAGCGCGTTTCTGTATTTGTATGTTGTGAGTATTTGCAGCGCGTTTCTGTATTTGCACGTGTTGTGAGTATTTGCAGCGCGTTTCTGTATTTGCATGTGTTGTGAGTATTTGCAGCGCGTTTCTGTATTTGCATGTGTTGTGAGTATTTGCAGCGCGTTTCTGTATTTGCACGTTTTGTGAGTATTTGCAGCGCGTTTCTGTATTTGCATGTGTTGTGAGTATTTGCACCGCGTTTCTGTATTTGCATGTGTTGTGAGTATTTGCACCGAGTTTCTGTATTTGTATGTTGTGAGTATTTGCAGCGCGTTTTTGTATTTGCATGTGTTGTGAACTTTTGCAGCGCGTGTGTTGTCAAACTGATGAAGATGTTTTCTTTATTTGCTGGTGTTTTTTCTATTTGCATGTGTTTTGTTCATTTGCAGCGCGTTGAGCTCTCTCGGCCACCGTATATAGCCTAACGTAATAAGATCACTCAGATGTGCGTTTATCAAGTCATTTGTCTCTGTGTAAAACATCTCGTTGACTTCTCAGAAACTGCATTCACCTCCAAAGACAACATTAATCTAGACATACATTTTTTTCACTCACCGCTAATTATCAAGAAAGAATGTCATTAGAAAAATGTATTAGGAAGTGTATCGTGTTTCCTGCAAGGCACTAATTAGAGACAGCTTCAGCGTTCTCTAAGGATACAAATTCCATGTCTCAGAAACATTGATATTTTGTTAATTCGCTCCTGAACTGTTGACCCTCTCTTCTCAGACAGACGCACACATAAATTAACAAATCTATCCAATCATATATTGGGTGATTATCTTGAAGGAGTCCAAATGTTAATCTCATTAGAACCTTAAACAAATCAAAACAAAAACACATATTAACAACATCAAAGAGAACAAATAGGCTATGTGAGTGAGTCAATGTTTCCTCACAAATCAACATAATTAGTGTGATTACTGTTTGAGTGGTGACAAATAGAAAGAACAGAATGAGTGATTATTTCTAGTTTTTAATTTTCCATCTCTGATGCAGTAATTGCATGTCTGTGATATCCTCCTCCTATGCAGGTTCTCCCATGGATGAAAAAACACTATTACAAATGCAATAAATATAGATTTGCAATATGCAATATAATATATAGACTTTGACAAGGATTGCTGCATTTTATTGCCAAGTAATACCGCTGGCCAGATGGCAGAACATTTTCAAACTCTCTTGCTTCTCATGGTTGACAAAAACTGTTGTGTGTTTCTATTGGTCAGCAGTAAAGCATAATGCTATACGCCAAGGTCATTGGTTTCAATTTTTGGGAAAGCTAAATCTGTCATTTTGACCAATTCAGTAAGTCATTAAGTCGATTCAAACTCATTACTGATTCATGATTGTATTAACAGATGCATTAAAAAGACCTGCTTCATAAGACTCACACAATCACGAATCACACATTTACAAACTGTATGTTTGTTGTAAGCGTGCAGGCAAGGACAACACATGTGTGGTATAATTATTGTCTTTGTTTTATTTTAAGGCATAGAGAATTTCCCTCACGTCACATTCAGTTACACTCAAATTAATTACCCTTAATTTAATTTAAGAAAGTTTTTACAGACAATTTTCATTAGGTCAAAACACTAGTTGGTTTAGGTCATATTAATGTAGCATACTAAGTTTAAAGGGGACCTATTATGCCCATTTTTACAAGATGTAAGATGATATCTCTGAAAAGTCTTTAGTTTTATCATATTTATAAAAGACAGATACGCTGTACCGAGTCTTTCTGAATAAAACCGAGCGGCTGGAGGCGTATCGTGTGGGCGGAGCTAAAGAGTCACGAGCGCGCAGCTATTGCGTTGAGAGCGTCTGAAAGCTATGACATCCTTAGAAAACGTGGGAAAAAACGTTGTCCTAAATAAACGATGGCTATCAATCAGATTCAGCCATACATATATGATCCAGAATCAGATCCAGAGGCTGAAATTGAAGAGGAGCAGCAGCAACAACGACTATAGCAGGACGTCTCTATGTGGTATGTACTGTAACTGTATATATTTGCTTAGCGGCTTGTGTAAATTACTAATTTCTACTTTCATTATGTCGTCGTAATTTTTTTTTCTTTGCCCGTTTTAAAAGGTGTACATGTGGGAAGTGCAGTTCGAAACACACAGACATTTGAAGCAGTTTTACTCACCGCCTGCGGTTCCAACGCATGACCGTGAACCTTTATCGTTGGGACCGCTCCATCTTTCAGCATTAGACGATCTGCAAATCCGGAGTTGAACTGGGCCTTGTTAGTAAAACAATCATTGCCGAAATGCAGGGAACAAACAAAAACACTTGCGCAACTCCGTTGCTGCTCCGGAAAAACAAACTCCATCCACTGTCCCCTTAACGCTGGGTTCTTTGGGAAGCTGAACAGGGTTGTCTTGCCCTGACAACCAAAAACACACTTCTTTGGTGACATTGTTGATTTCGTGAAGTCCTGTGACCTGTGCAGCGTAGCCAACGACTTCCCTAAAGCTGAGCAAAGCGCGTTGATGGGCGTGCTTTTACTCTCTCACGCTGGTCGACGTATGCGCGCGTATCTCCTTCCGGGAGAAGTGCCCGTACAAGGAAATTACGCCCTTGTTGACGTCACAATAGGCCCATACTCGAAAAAAAACTTTCCGAAACTTGTGAGAAACCGGAAGGAGTATTTTTGCCACAGAAATACTCCATCAAACGTCCAACTTATTTTTTGAAACTTTGGCCATGTTTAGCATGGGAATCCAAGTCTTTAACAGTGTAAAAAACTCAGAATGCATGAAATAGCATTAGACCCCCCCTTTAAACTAAGTTCTCTTTCACGTCTTATTGCACTTAAACTGTCAAATACACACAAGGTTATATTAAAAACAAACAAAGTTCACCTGAACACAGTCGGCTATGTCTGCGAACATAAACAGCAGGGAAAGAAATCGCATGTGTATATTAGATCTGTGTATTAACATGAAAGCAGCGCAATATACAGTACCTACTGCTGTATATGCTGTTAATATGAATCAAACAACAAAAGAAAAACAGAAAATCGCAAATGCTGCTGTTAATGCTCTGGCGAGGAGATAAACATGGCGGACTGTGTACAGCTCACTCAGGGCGGGGTCTATGCTAATAGGGCGGAGTCTGTCAGCAGTCGTGGGTGGGGCCTAAGCATATGACATCATATTGCATAGAAATTGCAAACAGCTTATTCTGAAACACTGCTTATGATTTATGGGGATTAAAAAAAAAGAGGAGTGGGTGGATTTTTTACCATTATAGGGTGGTTGTGTACACACACTGCCGACACACATTTATGTTCAAACACCATGTAAAAGTGAATTTTGCATAATAAGTCCCCTTTAAATTACCTTTATTAGGTTTGTCAAACTAAATCTTCTTACATATGTCCAAGGTTTATTTAATTATTTTATTTAGTTGGTGCTACTTTAAACATCTCAATTGTGGTCCAACTTATATTGTTTTATTAATTTACTAAGGGTTAATTTTCTTATCTTGGTCAAATTTAAATTAGGAACTAATACTGCAAACCTGTAACTAAGCTTCTACTAATAAAAACGGTTTCATTTTATTTTGATGGTCCCTTTAACACATTCTGTTGACTATAAGTAATGTTGCACCTACATAACTCTCATTAGATTGTTAGTAGAGTATTAGATTAGGGTTAGAATAAGTTGACATGTTGCAAAATTACTAATAGTCAAACGAATGGACTATCAAAATAAACTGTTACCATAAAAACTATTAGTAGAATTTTTTTTATGAACATCATACGATTGCAACAAAGAATCCCAACAAGAACATGCTACCAGTTCTCAATTTCTAACCCTAATGACAACATTTGTGGTTTCACACAAAATTAATAAAATACAACCTCACAAAATGTTTATCTAATTTGCAGCTATTGCACCTCATTTTGAAGATAAAATTATCATAGTTGCATAAGCCTGTGAGATTTGTTTCCAGCAGAGTTTCCTACAAGGTTGCCGTTTGTGAATTTCAAGTATACCTCATGCTGAGAAGACACAAGTCCCAAAACACCAGTGAATCATACACATGCTCCACTTATCTGAGCGAGATCTTGGATCTTGCTCATAGTTAATAGCTCTACAGCAGAAAACATCATCTGAAATAAATCTACGGCCTGATTCAATTATATTATGTTCATTTTTCACGAAATAAGGGCAGCAAGATATTACTTAATTGCTGAAATTTTCAATTTCTAACAATGTCGGTGTGTTTTTCCTTAAATGAAGGTCGACGTCAAGGGGAATGATCTCATTCCATTTCCTACACATAATCAAAAGCGCAATGCACAGCCAGTAAACTCAGAATAAAGGAAAAGCGGGACTCTTGGTTTAGTGTCAGCCCACCCAGCTCTCTGACCTCTCCCCCAAGACTTCCAGATACTGTGACTTCCATTTCCATTCTAATGAGAGCGGCCAGTGCATGGAGACCGGCCACGGATTCAGAGAGAGGCCTGTGGATGCAATTCAATTCCACCCAGTTGGTTATTAGTCTCAAAGGCACACCAGATGTGAGTGTCCCAACAACACTGAAATACATCTGCATTTCTGTAGAACAGCGGGTGGACAAATAACCACAAAAGATACAAAGATGTCCAAAAATTAGCATTCTTACTCACCAGTGATGCTTAATAGTTGCATCCGTCCTCTGCCTTTTAATTGTGTAAAAATGGGCCAATTAACATCAGTCAGTCAGTCAATCTAATACCCCTTCTTGTTGTTACTGTTAACAAACTAAACTATTAAAAATAATTTCTGTTGGTTGAAATAAAATAATATAAAAATATACAATATATAATAACATAAATATATAATATATTAAAATCAAATATAAATATTAAATGAAAAACTTGCTAACAACTTCCTTGCCAACTAACAAAAAAAAACTCCCATTATAATTTTGTGCCCCATGCAGTGCCTATCCATCTGATTAATCAGTTTGCAGCTCTGCATGTAAATATTTGAAATAAATGTGTTTTATTAATATATAAAATAAGTGTGAAACAATAAATACATGTTATATATGTAAATAATGGCTGGATGATAAATCAAAAGCTAGCAATGCCATAAAGATGTTGTATTTAAATATTTTGGTTGTTAAAATAATTTCTAAAAAAAATAGTCAGACTTTGGATAAACACGGCTAAATGTCCAATTACTCAAACGAGTTGGCATCACGCCTGCACACATGAATATATCCAGACCTGAATTCTCGACATATCCAGAAGTTGTGAATAGTAAGCATCATCTATCCTGAAATTGGACGGATGGCAGCTTGAATAATATCTTCAATTGCTTGGTAGCCAGTGAAGCATTGACAGGAAAGAGCTGCAGAGGATTGACAGGTGCCGGGTGGCAACAGCAGCACAAACATTCAGAGATCTTATTTCAGATACATGCTGCAGCCAACACTACTGAAGACTGACTCGCGTCTCTCTGCTGCACTACCAGAGACACATGTGAATGTTATATGATTGACTACGCGGGGAAGAAGAAGAAAAGGCGGAGGACAGTGGCATACAGATAAGATGGCTGCCTGTCTCAAAATTCAATAACTTTTGCCTAATATTAAACTTAGCATTGGACTGCTACTGGATTTTAATGGTTTAACTATAACAATGAATATTTTCATGTAAAAATGATAATATATTATGATTATTCTAAAGATCCCTCCCATTGATGAACATGTTAATATGGCCTTCTGAAGTTAAGTCAGCAAGTCAAAAGTAGGGATGCACAATATATCGGCCAGCATATCAGTATTCTGCCGATATATGTTAATTTTTAATGTTACTGGCCCGATAAGACAATTTAGCAGATATATTAAAGTGATAAATAATTAATTATTTCTTTTTAGCTAAGACACTTCAGATGCGAACTGTTCGCCATGATGGTTTTGAATTGCTTGAAATATGATTGGAATCACTTCAAAAAGGAAAATACAGTGAAGTGCAACATGTGCAGCACAAGTCTGTCATATAGGCTACATAAAATTATAATGAAAACTTAATTGTGTGCTTGGGACATGGTTTTTAATGGTGAGACTTTTGTTTTTGTAATCAGGCTCTCAAAAATTATATAAAAATTTGGATTTAGATTTATCGCCAATATATCGGCTATCGGCTTTCAAATATAAAGAATTATCAGTATCAGTATCGGCCAAAATTTTTATATCCCTATATCCCCATCCCTAGTCAAAAGGCTTTCTGCAGGTCAATATTTTACCACATCTACAACAAAAGTTACATCTGATACCTTTCCTCTGATAGACTGGTGAAAGCTCTACAAAAACTTCAAAGCTGCTCTTTGAAAACTGCAGTGATGACGTAAAACCGTCTCAGCGCATTAAATGCATCTGCCCTGTCGAAGACCCTCGGCATCATTTCAAATGATGGAGAGTCCCATTATCTTCAGAAAAGTGACATGTCTATGGCCCAGTTTTTGCCCATTTCTCGGGACGCCTACAGCAGATGGTAAAACAGTTTTTAAAATTGCATAATAAAATTTAACAAGCGAATGTGTGCCCTGTCAAATTTGCACAGATGTTTGCCTGGAAAAGCAAGTCTACAACCCTCTTAGATGAAGTCCTTTTCCCTGGACTTGCAGTCTCATGGCCTTCATTTGCACGTTTGTTCACAAGAGTGTCCCATTTGTTATTTTACATACCAAAATAGAAAAATGTTGAAAAGCTTCATGAAATTTGATCAGACAAATTAGATTAGAAAACCTTTCCAAATAAACAGATTTTTATCTGATTTCAAGCTATATATGTATTTATGCGCATACAGCAGAGAGCAGAAGATAATGATATTTTTAAACATTAGCTACTTAAAAGGGTACTTCACTGCGGGCAGAATGGGCTTTCAATAAAACGGCTGCTTTTGCAGTAAAAAGGTGAAAACATTTTGAAATCGGTGCTACCTGACTAGAGAAAACAGAGAAAAAAACGCTGATTGTTTTCCCTTTTGCCAAATAGGTAGGACAACTTCAACACTCATAATGCACTGGCATGTTGCCGTCCAAAGCCATTCCCATCAGTCTGCTATGGATACGCTTGACCAGAGTCAAATACTGCCTTGCTTTAGTAGGAAATACTTCTTAACAAACTTTTAGTTATAATGGTGTTGACATGTCCTTGGTGCAAGAATTCAAAGAGTAAACGTTTAGCAGGAATGAGTTACTTTCGGTTTCCAAGGATCCAGTGCATTGTAGGCAGTGGCTAAAGGCTGCAAAGGATCATGAATATGGAGAGAAAATCTGAAAAAAAAACCTCTGTGTTTGTAGTCAACATTTCAAACTGGATGACAGCATACACAGTGTTTTAGGCCAAATGCAGGGGAAAAGAAACTGCCATACTCTAAGTTCATCACATACAGGTTAGAAAGCAAAGTAGACAAAGTATGATACAATATTCGTGATAAACCTAGTCTTACAATAACTGTTCTGTTAAAGGCAGGGTAAGCGTTTTTTGTTATGCTGGTTGAAAGGCTCTTCACATCCTGATAGCAATCACTGTCTAATTGTATTTATTAGGGCTGTGCCGGTAAACGTGACAACCGCACCACTGCGGTGGCTGAGTACCGCCGGTAGTTGGTCCATTACCACCGCGGTGGTAAAAAATTGCCACGTCACAGCCCTAGTATATATATATATGTATATACATCGTCCGTGGAAGGTGTAGGACCATAAAATGTTCATCCAATCATTGCATTCGATGTCCTACCTGCCTGTCAATGTATGTATTTCCATACCTTCAGACATCACACATCATCAGCGCGTTCATGCTATGCAGAGTTAGACAGACGTCAGTCACCGAGCACAGCAGCCGAAACAGCAGCCCCTTTTACAGTTCCTCCTGAACCAAAACAACGAGCTTATGCTGCGCTCACTGCACGCCATAGGGATTTGGTTTTAAAGCGAAATGTAAAAGCGCCTATTTAAGTGAGTTTGTCATTGTACTGTTTTCTTGTTGTGTTTTTTTACATTTAGAATAATAGTGTAATGAACCCACCATTCAAGCAACTGCCACCCCCGAATTGGCGCTAATTCTAAACCGAAAGTATATGCGCACGGGTCGGCCGCACTGTCAGATCTGTGTTGGGATTTGCTCAATATAATATGATAAGTGGCAGATCAGAGGGCATGCTGCAGTTGAATATCTAAATATCTGAATATCATAGTGTAAAATACTATGTGGAGGACACAAGATAATTTAATAATTATAATATGACTGCGTGGTGAACCTTACTCATATTTAAACATTAAATATTGCAATAAATAAATGGTTTTGAAGAATATTTTTGTCAATTTAGTCAGCTTTTTCATTGAACCAGAGAGAAACTTTGAGAAGAAGGATAATGGCACAGTCTCCATGCTACACTAATAATAGTAGTAAGGCTTTACTTTGTGTACACATCCTTACAAGTACGATTTTGGCTGTATTATTTGTGTCCCCTTCAAAAATTGAGAAATGAGAAATTTTATGTTTATTGTCCCCCCCAACTGTTAGATGAAATTCAGCAGTCAGGTGGTACAGGTCAGTGCTCTTTAAGTTGTTTATGTTCATTATTATTGTAATGTTATGTGCTTTGAGACGCCGTCTCTCGTCTCGTGACGCTTTGCAAACTCTGCTGTTCGCGTGCCGTGGCGTGGCGTGGCTTTGGAGACGCTCTGAAGGGAGGGTGGGATCTCATGCTTTCAAAGCTAACGTGCACTCCAAAAATTGCCTGCCCTACCTTTAATAACCCTCTGTCGGTCCGACTGTCCGTGGGCAGGGATACAAAAATGCAGAAGTATAATCTGTAGTTTTCACGAAAGCCCTGGAGCTGTCAAACGCATTATCAGGCGGACTTCTGTTGACAAATAAAGGGGAATTTTCATCATCATTTATTCCTATTCAATTTTGCTTTATCAACATTTCATTGTTGATCATTTTATTCTATCATTTTACTGTTTTATTATAAACTATTTTTGTGTTATTTTCATCGTTTACGCTTGTGAAGCACTTTGAATTGCGTTGGATTTGTTTGAAAGGTGCTATATATAAATAAAGTTTGACAGATTGATTGATATGCACTGACTTACATCACCAAATTATCAAGAAAGTGAAGACCGCGAGGTCTGAAGGCACCATTGGGTGCCGTCGGTTTGTTTAAGTATTGCTTAGCAGGGTGTTTTTCCACAGATCCTCCAACTGGTGCGGAAGATTAATAAACATCCATAAACACACACGCTTTTTGTATAGACAGAGAGAAATCCCTGACACCTTCTATAATAGAGCACAATCCCTTTCATTTCTTCCCTCGGCTGATGATGAGACCTTGAGATATGACACAACAATCTTTAATAAAAAGCGAAATCTCGTGGCTGACAGCTTGCAGACAGAGCAAGGCTGATGAACCACTGATGGCATGTGAAGGAGACTCTCTCTCTCCCTCTGACAACCTCCCAATTAATGCTCTCCCAGCGTCTTCCTCTGTCATTCCCACAGCATGCTGGGTATGACAGGACCCTCTGAAACACAATGCATGTGTGCTGCAGGAAGGTGGCTTCAAACAAAAACAGGAAATGACATTTTAATGCATTCTTGCTCATCTGAAAAGATCAACAGAGCCTGAACATTGATTGGGTGGTGCATGTGAGTTATACTGATGGATGGAAAACAATACCTCATTTGCATAATATACAGAAAAATGTTTATGCTAATGCTATGCAAAAGGTATCCTTACCTAATTAGATTTTCTTTGTGTTGCTTTACTTCATCTGCCATAATGTCAATTTTGTTTATTTTCGTATCTATAGAGTGCAACCGTGCTCGCACACTTTTTCAGCGGCGTTGGTTCTGGAAGTATTTTTTTCCATTAATTTCTATAGGGATTTCAAAAAAGTCTTTATAAGCGTTATAAGCCATGAAACAAGTCAACCTACAAGGAGAATCATAACATTACAAACTTTGATTTGAAACAAAAAAAGTTTTTGGAAATTGGACAAAAATACAAAGGTACAAGACTGCATGCTTAACGACTTCATTCAGGAGTGAAGTAAATGGTTCTTTTTATGAAAATGGCAAATGTAAATGGTTCTCTTAACTGTGCCGCGATTCACATAAATGTGAAAGCAGCACGGACTCGGGGTCCGCAAGAAAAGTAACTTAAGCATGCATTTTATCAGATGACAAAGTATTTAGTTCAATAAAACACATGTAAGGGATGATCATGTTGATGATTTACCTTGGATACGAGCGAGAGTAATCGCGCTCTGACGCAGACCACAACAAACGTGCCCAGTGTAAAAACGCCCTGAGACTAAAACTCAAACAGAGGCATTTTTGCCTCATATCTTGAATTTTAGGGACATTCTAACTGCATTCTATAGGCTTCATCACACAGTGAGCTGTTGCCCTGCATCATATTCTTCATTAATCAACTGTATGAAATGTTAGATGACAAGTAGGTCTGGGGCGGGGCAGGTGCGTTAATTTCGTTTTTTTACCGTAACTAATTAATCTAATTAACGTGTTAAATCAACAGCCCTAATATATATATATATATATATATATATACTGTATATATATATACAGTGGGGAGAACAAGTATTTGATACACTGCCGATTTTGCAGGTTTGCCCACTTACAAAGCATGTAGAAGTCTGTAATTTTTATTATAGGTACTCTTCAACTGCGACTTTCAGCTCCCTCCAAAGATTTTCTATTGGGTTCAGGTCTGGAGACTGGCTAGGCCACTCCAGGACCTTGAGATGCTTCTTACGGAGACACTCCTTAGTTGCCCTGGCTGTGTGTTTCGGGTCGTTGTCATGCTGGAAGACCCAGCCACGACCCATCTTCAATGCTCTTACTGAGGGAAGGAGGTTGTTGGCCAAGATCTCGCGATACATGGCCCCATCCATCCTCCCCTCAATACGGTGCAGTCGTCCTGTCCCCTTTGCAGAAAAGCATCCCCAAAGAATGATGTTTACACCTCCATGCTTCACGGTTGGGATGGTGTTCTTGGGGTTGTACTCATGCTTCTTCTTCCAAACACAGCAAGTGGAGTTTAGACCAAAAAGCTCTATTTTTGTCTCATCAGACCACATGACCTTCTCCCATTCCTCCTCTGGATCATCCAGATGGTCATTGGCAAACTTAAGACAGGCCTGGACATGCGCTGGCTTGAGCAGGGGGACCTTGCGTGCGCTGCAGCATTTTAATCCATGGCGGCGTAGTGTGTTACTAATGGTTTTCTTTGAGACTGTGGTCCCAGCTCTCTTCAGGTCATTGACCAGGCCAGACCTGCCGTGTAGTTCTGGGCTGATCCCTCACCTTCCTCATGATCATTGATGCCCCACAAGGTGAGATCTTGCATGGTGCCCCAGACCGAGGGAGATTGACCGTCATCTTAAACTTCTTCCATTTTCGAATAACTGCGCCAACAGTTGTTGCCTTCTCACCAAGCTGCTTGCCTATTGTCCTGTAGCCTATCTTAGCCTTGTGCAGGTCTACAATTTTATCCCTGATGTCCTTACACAGCTCTCTGGTCTTGGCCATTGTGGAGAGGTTGGAGTCTGTTTGATTGAGTGTGTGGACAGGTGTCTTTTATACAGGTAATGAGTTCAAACAGGTGCAGTTAATACAGGTAATGAGTGGAGAACAGGAGGGCTTCTTAAAGAAAAACTAACAGGTCTGTGAGAGCCGGAATTCTTACTGGTTGGTAGGTGATCAAATACTTATGTCATGCAATAAAATGCAAATTAATTATTTAAAAATCATACAATGTGATTTTCTGGATTTTTGTTTTAGATTCCGTCTCTCACAGTTGAAGTGTACCAATGATAAAAATTACAGACCTCTACATGCTTTGTAAGTAGGAAAACCTGCAAAATCGGCAGTGTATCAAATACTTGTTCTCCCCACTGTATGCACACAATATATTTTAAGTTTATTGTAAAATATGCATATATATTGAAATGTTTAAAGGGAGGGTCTAATGCTATTTCATGCATTCTGACTTATTTACACTGTTAAAGAGTTGGATTCTCATGCTAAACATGGCCAAAGTTTCAAAAAACGAGTTGAACGTATGACGGAGTATTTCTGTGCCAAATACACTCCTTCCGGATTCTAATAATTTTCGGAACGTTTTTTTCGAGTATGGCCCTGTATGACATCATAAAGGGCGGAATTCCTTGTATGGGCACTTCTCCCGGATAAGCGCGTGTGCACATCAACCAGGGGTGCGTTTCCCGAAGCGAACTATAGTCACAAGTTCCGACGTTACCAATAGATTTCAATGGGACTTATGACCATAGTTGGCTAACGATGCTTTCGGGAAACGCAGCCCAGAGCAAGAGCACGTCCATCAACGAGCTTCGTCTGGGTTACCGAAGCCATCGGCAGCGCTGTCATTTTGTTTTTAGACCACGAAATCAACAATGTCACTAAAGAAGTGTGTTTCTGGTTGTGAGGGAAAGATAACCTTGTTCAGCTTCCCAAATAACCCAGCATTAAGGAAACAGTGGATGCAGTTTGTTTTTCCGGAGCAGCAACGAAGTTCTGCAAGTTTGTTTGTTTGTTCCCTGTCACAAGTCGAAACTGCAGGCGGTGAGTGAAACTGCATCAAATGTCTGTGTTTTGTTGGCAATCGGCAGCAAGTGCATATAATGTAAACAACATGAACGTATAGTGAATCGGAAGTTATCCAGGGATAATGCCATGATGTATTGTGTGTGTGTGTGTGTGTGTGTGTGTGTGTGTGTGTGTGCTCGTGTCTTTTTAGCTCTGCCCACTGCACGCCTTCACGAGTTCGGCCATTTTCGGAAAGAATCGGTACAGCGTATCTGTCTTTTATAAATATGATGAAACTAAAGACTCTTTGGAGATATGAAGGATGCAATATTACTCTATAGGTACTCAAGATTAACACGAGATTGGCAGAAACTGTGTGTTATGTACCCTTTAAATATTTTGAGAGTGTAGGGAGACCGACTCGATTACGTCATTCGCAGTGCTTCATGGGAGTGGGAGGGGCTAAAGAGATATTTTGGTGCATTTTGCTTGTTTCGACTCTGATTGGTGGAATCTTCTGTACAGCATCCTGGGTAATGTAGTTTTTCACCACAAATTCTGCTGTTAAACACGATAAGTTATTGTTAAAAATCAATTTCCCTATGGAGAAAATGAATGGAGATTTTACTTATGGAACCCGACTGTTGCACTCTATTATCTTTAAAGCTGCATATTTTTTTCCACAACCAATACTGATTTTTTTGTTGTTGTTGTTGTTGTTTAGGCATTCAATAACCAATGTTTTTTACCCCAAAATGCCCCTTTTAATGAACTGTTTCAATGATTCAACTAATTCAGTGATTCATTTGCATCATTACTAAACGTGTCACAGAAGCCACCACTTACAGTTCATGCTATAAAATGTTCTAGTAAAAAATATATAAATATTGCTGTATATTAACATGTATTTTTTTAAATAAAATAATTGAATAATTAAATATATTTTATTCCTCATTCATTGAGAGAAAAACAAGAATAATAAAGAAAAAGAAAATGATTTCATGCATTAAACATTTTGAATCTATTTGGCAACAATTAGGTTGCAGTTATTGAAAACATAGACTGTGTTTGTTTTATTAGGGGATTGTGGTTCTGCTCGTACAACAGAGAGTACATTTGTAAATCAGTCACATGGTGACTTTGTCTGTCTGGAGGTTTTACTTCTCTAACCTGTCAGTTTCATGGAAGTGCTCATGTGTCATTGGACGGTTGAAGAAGAAAGAACATACATCCCACTTAACAAGTGCGCCTGACATGTGAAGACACATCAAACTTTACTCTTCTGCAGATAAGAGATTTTCTTTCAGATATGGAAACTGAACTCCCCTCGCAGCTCTTACAGCTGACTTGCATCATCCCATCTCAACCGCTCATGGTGTTTCTAATTGTTTAAAACAAATAATTTATGACTGGCGGCATTATTGGCTTTTCAGGTCTCAGCACAGAAATCAATACGAAAAGCCTTTACCATCAATACAACAAACAACATGCATTCACAGCACACAAGACCTCAGGGCTATATTGCTAATGCGGTATGAGACTAGGCTATACTGTGCAACAATAGAAAATGTCAAATGGCACAGATTTTGCAATACCGTTTATAATGCAGATATGGTCAAAAGTAGCCAAAAATAGATGGTTTTTTGGACTATTTTATTCATTGAATTTCAAGCTAAAACATCTATATTCTGATATATTATAAGATAAGATACCTTTACTCATATGTGACGTACG
Organism: Coreius guichenoti; assembly: GCA_039654105.1. Taxonomy (NCBI): domain Eukaryota; kingdom Metazoa; phylum Chordata; class Actinopteri; order Cypriniformes; family Gobionidae; genus Coreius; species Coreius guichenoti. The sequence continues at coordinate 5,490,115 of CM077180.1, read as the reverse complement.
GTTTTGGTCATAACGCCCAACCATTAAAAATATACTGCAAGCCAATGCTATTACAGCATGTCAAAACTCTACTATTGGTGCTGAATATATAAGACTGTAAAACTGGCTGTACCAGAATAAAGCTGGTGTGTAAAATCCTCTTCAGAGATAGCATCTACTGCGTGAAATTACAAGCCCAACGAAACATCCAGTAAAAAAAAAAAGTGATCTCACTACAGTTCGAGGGTCCTGATGTGATTTTACCCAGTGTAACACTGACATCTCACATGTAATTTCATCAGAATTTGGTAAGGTAACATCTTGTTTCACACTTAAGTGGATAATAGATACAGACAGTAATGTTGTCTCCTGAAATTGGAATCGGCTTGAAATCATTTCTGACAGTCTGGCATTTGTTGTGGAAAAAAGTTACCCAAATTACCCTTCACTTTATGCCATCAGCGTCCAGCAGGGCCATGATTCGCGGATGCCTCTGAAAGAGGAAATAAGCACACTGCAGTTTTCTCACTCAGCCGTGCAGATGTGTTGTTTTAACTGCAGCTGCTCATTAAGAAAAAAGCCTCAGTTGATCTACGGCGCACAACTGAAAGATTCAAACTAAATGAAAGCCCAAGTAAATGCTGTGACACAGCTCTTTGAACCAGCAGAAACCATAGACTGTAAAAAAGATGGACGATGGACCTTCACTCTCTACCATTGTAGAAAGCGGCCAATATCCAAATATGGCGCTGACATCTTGGAGCCTGAGTCTGCGCAGTAGTGAGCGTGAAGTGGATCCACGATCCACTCCTGCAGAATTGGTTAGTACAGTTTACTACAGAACAACTCGTCATGTCGGTGTGAAATAAACAGTTATGGAAATGTAGAAATTAAAGTTAAAGCTCCAATCTCCTCCTGAAGATCCTGAAAAAAGTCTGTTGGTGCCTCCATGACTACTTCACTCAGAGAAGCGGTCAGTCTCCTCCATTTTTATAGCATCAAATAACTAAAACCAAACTTATTTAAAAAACAAACCACAGAAACCATTTTTGGAAAAAATGTATTTGAAGTGTAATTTTATTGTTTAGTTTGTCTGACGTCCCATTCGATTACATGGAGAGGGCGGGGTTTATGAGCTATACTGGGACCAACCACCTGGGGGTGACTTTTCAGGACTTGTGTGGCACACTTGGCAGAAACACACAAACAAACAAACACCATCCAGCCAAACCACAGAACAACAGTTGTTGTTCAGCAGTGTGGTATTCCAGAAAGCAGGTTATGTGACATACCTGGGTATGTTTAAAAGTAAGTAAGCGGATAACCTCAACTTTCGGTTCCAAAAACGGAAGTAACTTTCAGGTATGTAACAAGTAGCCATAGCAACTTAATCTCTAAACATAACCTGCTCCGGAGCAGCTTCCGTTCCAGGGTTAGTTTACTTCAGATGTTCAGCACATACGTGCCTTATTTGATGAGGATCCAGTGGGCTTAACAGATTGCACAAAATATTATATATATAGTTATATCCATAAATAAAGCACTATTAAAACAAGGTCATGTTTATTATATACACTCACCTAAAGGATTATTAGGAACACCATACTAATACTGTGTTTGACCCCCTTTCGCCTTCAGAACTGCCTTAATTCTACGTGGCATTGATTCAACAAGGTGCTGGAAGCATTCTTTAGAAATGTTGGCCCATATTGATAGGATAGCATCTTGCAGTTGATGGAGATTTGTGGGATGCACATCCAGGGCACGAAGCTCCCGTTCCACCACATCCCAAAGATGCTCTATTGGGTTGAGATCTGGTGACTGTGGGGGCCATTTTAGTACAGTGAACTCATTGTCATGTTCAAGAAACCAATTTGAAATGATTCGAGCTTTGTGACATGGTGCATTATCCTGCTGGAAGTAGCCATCAGAGGATGGGTACATGGTGGTCATAAAGGGATGGACATGGTCAGAAACAATGCTCAGGTAGGCCGTGGCATTTAAACGATGCCCAATTGGCACTAAGGGGCCTAAAGTGTGCCAAGAAAACATCCCCCACACCATTACACCACCACCACCAGCCTGCACAGTGGTAACAAGGCATGATGGATCCATGTTCTCATTCTGTTTACGCCAAATTCTGACTCTACCATCTGAATGTCTCAACAGAAATCGAGACTCATCAGACCAGGCAACATTTTTCCAGTCTTCAACTGTCCAATTTTGGTGAGCTCGTGCAAATTGTAGCCTCTTTTTCCTATTTGTAGTGGAGATGAGTGGTACCCGGTGGGGTCTTCTGCTGTTGTAGCCCATCCGCCTCAAGGTTGTGCGTGTTGTGGCTTCACAAATGCTTTGCTGCATACCTCGGTTGTAACGAGTGGTTATTTCAGTCAAAGTTGCTCTTCTATCAGCTTGAATCAGTCGGCCCATTCTCCTCTGACCTCTACCATCAACAAGGCATTTTCGCCCATAGGACTGCCGCATACTGGATGTTTTTCCCTTTTCACACCATTCTTTGTAAACTCTAGAAATGGTTGTGCGTGAAAATCCCAGTAACTGAGCAGATTGTGAAATACTCAGACCGGCCCGTCTGGCACCAACAACCATGCCACGCTCAAAATTGCTTAAATCACCTTTCTTTCCCATTCTGACATTCGGTTTGGAGTTCAGGAGATTGTCTTGACCAGGACCACACCCCTAAATGCATTGAAGCAACTGCCATGTGATTGGTTGATTAGATAATTGCAATAATGAGAAATTGAACAGGTGTTCCTAATAATCCTTTAAGTGAGTGTATATATATATATATATATATATATATATACCCAGTCAACAATTTGATCTCACAGTGAACACAAGTCCAGAACACAACTGTACAGCCAGGGTTTGAAATTAACACACGCCAAATGCGGGTTAAAATCAACAGTGGCAGGTAATATAGCGCTGTCAAATCACTAGCCAATTTAGCGGGTTACTTATTATGTTTACTCACTTTGCTGGTGAAGGTCGTGTAAGCCAAATCTGTGCGGATTTAGCGCTAATATTCAACTCGTGAGTCATCATGATATATTAAATACAGCATATTGCACAGAAACTGTGCATATCTGGCTTACTTGAATATGCACGTCACTATGCAACAAATAACGCCGCTCTTGTTCTTTTGCATTGAAGTAATAGCGAAGATTAAAAAAAACATAATAATGTAGCGATACTTGCCTGGGGTAACTAACCCTAACCAAGAAAAGAAAATTAAGATTACATTTTTTTTTTTATACCAAGTGGCAAGCTGGGCGCGAGTGGCTCGTCTTTGACTCAACAAACAATGTAGCTAATGTATTGTGAGGACTGCAGGACATACGCTTTGGAAAAACACAAAACAAAAAAATGTGTTACTGGAACCAACAACTTCAAGGTAGAGGCTGTCAAAGACCATGAAAATTCCACCTAAAGTACATTTTTGTTGAAAAGGAAGAAAGAGGAATGGAGGAGATGGCTGGATGACAGGATTTTGTTTGAATAAGAAATGAATGTATGAAATCCAAATGTTATAGTATTAATATATATATACGCTACCAGTCAAAAGTTTGGACACACTTTCCCATTCTCTTTGATGGGAGAGTGAAACCCTCACTAGGGAATAGTGAATGAGGGTTTAGGGGGCGATTTCGGATTCAGCCTAAGTTTGTGTAGTTGCAGAGTTGCAGCCAGCAAATTAGGTAGTGGATTTACCTGTGCGATTAGCCATGGTTCTGTGCGTTGTAAAGGTTCGAATCTGCTCTCCTCCTCCCTTCTGCCCCAGTCTGTTCAGCCACACTTTCTTGCCTTTCACGTTCCAAAAGCTCATCTTCAGTGTATTCCGGTTCAAATAGATACGGTTCAGGATCTGCACCAAAGTAAATATCTTCTGAATCGTCTCTCACAAACGTCTCCATGGTTACAAGGCACGCTCCCTGTGCAAGCAGGTTGTCACGTTGGTTATGTTGACGTAATATCATTGCGCCTGCTGCACCCATGGTACGGCAGCAAAGTTCCTTGATTATTACGCAGGAATGAGAGTATAGTTCCTAGCCATATCGGCCTACAAAATCACAATTTTTCATTTTCCGTCGGTCTTAGTACGCGATGTAACTACAGAAGAGTCAAGTTTTAAATAGGAAAAATATCGAAACTCTTTGGTCATTTTTGAGCGAGATGCTAACGGTCTAATCAGAATCAATGAATTATGCTAAGCTATGCTAAAAGTGCTACCGCCAGACCCGGAGATCGGCTGAATGGATTCGAAAACGGTAAAACTCAACTGTTTAACTCTAGGGGAGTTGGAAAATGAGCCTATTTTCAAAAAAAGTGGAGTGTTCCTTTAATTTGATTTGATTTCTTTATTTTTATTTTTTTACATATGCATCAAATTAATCTGGGTCAGTGTTATTTTAGTAGCCTATAATTTATGTTATAGTTTTATGTTATAATTTATAATTTATGATTTTATATTTTTGTTAAAATTTTGTGTTTTTGTCATGTTGTGTTTTTTATGTCTATATAGTTTTTAAGTTTTAGATTATTAGTTTTAGTTATTTTAATACTTCAACTTAAATTAAAAGAAAATTCAATTTTCCAGCAAAGTTTCAATCATGCTGGTAATTTACAAGCCTTTGGATGAAATTCATGTATCAGTATTATACATTATAAGCATTATAGGGTTAAAAATGGCTTACTTAGTTACATCTCTTCCTAAAGCAAAATATCTGGTCTCAGAGGGGTGGTTGTTAGCTCTCTGAATACCCACAGTAGCAATCAAAGGGGATGGTTTTGCTTAATGACGCACTTAATGATGTGAGAGATATGCAGTTCTCCTCATCTCTCACACTGGCACCTTCATGTCTCTGAGCTCTGAGCCGTTCGACACAAGTGTCCCCCGGAGAGACATATGTGGATCAGCGTCACTTAACGGCCTGCCGTGGCTCTCCTGTAAGAAAATCCTATGAAACAAGTTCAGCGTGGCACGTAAAGTGTCATGCTATCTGTTATCTTAATGAGAAGCAACCAGACTGGTTTCAATTCATACTGCAGGCCAACCTCATCCATTCCATGTTTTTTGCATAAGGAATAGAGAACAGGGAGAAATTAGTTCACATGTGCTGAGTCAAATCCTCATGCTGTCACCCCTCTCAGGAACCAGTAATGCTTTCACAAGCTCCCTATTCTCTCCTTTGCTGTCAGAAATACAGTGTCAGCCTAATGGCAGGGGTGAGATGGGGGTCACATTCCTGAATCTGATGTTTTTTCTCCAGGGAATTTGTGCATCTTCCCCTTTAGGTGCTGTTTAAATACAAGTGCTTTGGTGTGTGTTGACAGATGTGATCACTCCTGAGGCTAAGACTACATCCTCTGAGACCTGTGAATTTTTCAATTCTTTAGGGTTAAAGCATGGCACATTAATATTCATGCCGCTATGTGGACACTCAAGGAAGGCTGCAGAACAACATCAGCATGGCATAATTAATATTCATGAGCTTATGATTTATTTGCATCCTGCCTCTGTTCTTCTGCTCCAACTCAGCCAATCAGACAAGAGCTGGGGCTGGGCTGACATGCTGCTCTCTGATTGGCTGTTTCGATAATTTTGATTGTGAACAGCTTCTGGAATGACTGAAATGGAGTTGTAAACATGATGATAAAGTTCTCTGTCATATGGGAACCTTAAAATTCAGGGGGAAATGCAGCTATTCTAGAAATGACATTTATAGAAGAACTAATTTAAGATTAAATACTATCATATTGTACTATAAAATAATTTTTGAAATCAGGAAATGTGCCCATGATTGCATGGATAGATCTGAGTGAAACAAGTCTTGTGTTCATTGCTTTTTCTTTATTCCTACAAATATTCATCAGTTCATCATAGATGTGTTATAGATGTGTTGTGACATTATTTATGCTATTTACACAGGCGATTTAAATGCAGTGGTGAATGTGAGATAAGTAGGAGTGCAGGCAGTGTGACTGGGTGTCCTCCGAGACTCTGAGAAAGTTAAGAGTCTGGTATCCGAGGGGAGGTAGTGACCCAAGGGAGAAGCGGAGGAAAGCGTTTCCTTGGAAACAGGAGTTTTCCAGGGTTCAGGAAGAACATGTTGACCATTGTGTGGAGGACTTGAGATTGGTGGTCACTTCTTTCCAATACTTAGGCCTAAAATTAAAAGATTTATGCATTTGAAATGCATATTAAAATTTCCATCCATTTGGTTTACACAGTTTTAACATAAATCAATAAACTTAATGTGATGCATGTAGTTGTTAGTCATGCATAAATGAAACCGGTAAGAACAGGTAAGATTTCTGTAATAGTACAGAAATCTAAATGTGAACGGAAACTGAATGCGTTGATTTTTTGATGCGGTTCACTTTATTTAAACAATTCATTTTGATTTAACACCATTGTGTCAGGTTTCTGGTTTAAATGATTGCTCTTTGACTTAACTTGATGTTTTCAGTTTGAAATAACAAGTACTGTAACCCAATCAAACAGGACTTTCACTTCACATCATGCTTTGCACAAGGTTGAGTTGGGAGAGTAAATGTTGGAATAAAGTGTTATTTTATGCATTTGTTTTCTTTAGCAAGATGAGAAAATGGAGACTTGTTAATGTTTAATGTTCTATTATGTTGCTGTTTAAAAGTTTCTGTTATGTTAGTGGTTTGGGGGGTTACCATTGTGGTGAAGTGATGAGCTTGTGATTGGCTTGAGGACCTGCTAACAAGAATTCAAATAGCTTTAATTATAAAGCAAACACTATGGTCATGCTCTGGATGAAACCTGTCACTTCTGAACACGTGTAAAGAAAAGTTAGGTTTAAATCACGAGACTAAACAAGAAGCATTAATTGTAGTATTATTTGAGTAATTCAATTTAAAGGCACAATATGTAATATTTTTGGATTAAAATATCCAAAAGCCACTAGAACAATATTATATATATACACTATATTGCCAAAAGTTTTGTGACGCCTGCCTTTACATGCACATGATCTTTAATGACATCCCATTCTGCGCATTTGTGAGGTCAGACAATGATGTTGGACGAGAAGGCCTGGCTCACAGTCTCGGCTCTAATTCATCCTAAAGGTGTTCTACCAGGTTGAGTTTAGGACTCTGTGCAGGCCAGTCAAGTTCCTCCACACCAAACTCGCTCATCCATGTCTTTATGGACCTTGCCATGTCTTTATGGATTCGTCACTCCAGAGAACACGTCTCCACTGCTCTAGAGTCCAGTGGCAGCGTGCTTTACATCACTGCATTCGACGCTTTGCATTGCACTTGGTGATGTAAGGTTTGGATGCAGCTGCTCAGCCATGGAAACCCATTCCATGAAGCTCTCTACACACTTCCGGGCCATGGGGGTCCTGGAGAGTCCAAAAAAAAAGTAAATATCTGGTGCGACCATCATTTGCCTCACGCAGTGCAACACATCTCCTTCGCATAGAGTTGATCAGGTTGTTGATTGTGGCCTGTGGAATGTTGGTCCACTCCTCTTCAATGGCTGTGCGAAGTTGCTGGATATTGGCCTGCTCATACCATAACCCCACCGCCACCATGGGCCACTCGATCCACAACGTTGACATCAGCAAACCGCTCCCCCACATGACGCCATACACGCTGTCTGCCATCTGCCCTGTACAGTGAAAACTGTCTAATCAGCATCTTGATATGCCACACCTGTGAGGTGGATGGATTATCTCAGCAAAGGAGAAGTGCTCACTAACACAGATTTAGACAGATTTGTAAACAATATTTGAGAGAAATAGGCCTTTTGTGTGCATAGAAAATGTTTTTTTGTTGTTGTTGTTGTTGACTTGTGTACTTACATTATCCTAAATGTTTCCAAGAATGTTTAAATCCAGATAAATGAGTAATTTTAACCAGGGCACGGACCGTGTCCGTGCGTCACCTATCAATGACATCATACCCGCGTTACCCTCGATTTTTCGCTTTAATATATCATGTGTTTTATTAGACAGGTGAGCAACTGTTTGGATAGAGTCATCGACAGAAAATAAATTAATGTTATACAGCTCAACACAGTCTTATTGTTTAAATCTTGTTTTCTTGATTTACCGCGGGTACCATGTTTTACCATGCCTAATATCGATCTAGCTTACTGCAGTGCACAACAAGTGTCTCATAGTAGCCGCAGAGTAGCATTAAAACATATCTTTCAACACACTCAAATGTATCTAATATGACAAAACAGCGCTGCGTTACCTCACATACGCATGAGCTGAATAAATGTAATTGATTTCACAATGAAAATGTGTGCTGATTCTAAGCCATTTGAATAAATGCTGTTTTAAATAAATATATTGAATAAAATGGTTTTATTTAAATAAAACCAGACAGAAGCAAATAGTTAATAATAAACTATGCCATGATTTTTTTTTTTTTTGAGTGCAAAAATCTTACATGTTTCTTACCTGTTTCATTTAGGCTATGCATGACTGATAAATATGCATCACATTAAGTTTAATAGTTTATGTTTAAACTGTGCAATCCAAATGCATGGAAAATTTATATGCAATTCATATACATCAATCTTGAATTTGTGCAGGAACGAGGTGAGATGAACAGGTGCTCACGATTCTCTGTAATTCTAAACGCGAATTAGTGGACAATATTGCTAGGGACGGTTCGCAACATCATCCTGAAAATCGATTAATTGCTGTCCATGGGAGACTTCTTAAGGGAAGGAAAGCACACTGACAAGTGCGTGTAGAAAAATACAACTATCAGATAAAGGAAAAGACAGATTTCTTGTGTAATAATTAAATCATTAAAAGCAATCTGTCGCCCTCTCTGCTGTAAAAAAAAAAAAAAAAAGGACCCCTGACAGTGTGGTCTGTGAAATCTGTGATTTTTATCTCTGGAGGGAGGCAGTGAAAGGGTTTGATTGTGCCATCACACTGTGCTGAAAGAATACAGAGCTCTGTGTGGGTGAGACAGGCCCTGATCTTACACACTTTTCCCCTGTGATTTTCTCAATCGTAGGAAGACTGCGAGAGCAAAAGGTTTTTCAAGCTTTTTCCATTTGCTACTGCGTTCCTGTGTCTCATACCCCACGATCCGCCCACCCTTCCCGTCTTCTGTCACTCACAGGTGACAGATCAGCCGTGACCTCCGAGTATGAATACCGAGCAAAATGACAAGCTCAAATTCACATGTAGCCGGTAATTGTTTTTCATCCAGCTCGCTGGTTCCTTTTTGGCACACGCGAAAAGCGTTACCAAATTTGCTTTTCCATTTGGGGAGACATTATGAATGGATGACTTTAATTATTTTCTACCTGGATCAGTTAAGCACGTTGGACCCGATCTGCAGGTTCGTGGTAGTGTCAGAATCCAGTGAAAGAGTCATTATCAGGCCGTGTCAGCTCTTAGCTTTAGCATACATTAGAATAAGTGTGACTGCCTGTTGCATGAGAGATAATGAAGTTGATGCAAGGAGACAGAGCACTTATACGTCTTGCAAGCTTGAAAAAGTCTCGTTTTTTTTGGTTTTCCATGTTTCGCCAGAGTCGTTCGCTCATCAAACGCATTATCTGAATGTCTGCACCCAGCGAGCGCCAATCTTACCCTTACGAAAAAGAAGTATACTTAAGTAAAATTCAAGTATATTTCAGGGTATAAATTTTTTTCCCCCAGACATGTTGCTGTCTGTGTTTCCATCACAGTCTAAAGTACCGTGAAGATTAGTCCGGTGACGTAGGACTGCGCGCGACTTTCCGGTTCCTGCTGGATTTCGTCCTCCGCATATAAGCTTAATAAAGCCTGAACCTCATTGTTGGTCCATCGGTCGTATTTTACACCTGTGGCCAATAGATGTTATTGGAACACCTGAATTCAATGATTTGGAGGGGTGTCCCAATATTTTTGGCAATATAGTGTGTGTATATATATATATATATATATATATATACAAACCCGATTCCAAAAAAGTTGGGACACCCCTCCAAATCATTGAATTGAATTAATTTATTCACAAATTGTGAATAAAAAAGGAATGCAATAATTTACAAATCTCATAAACTTATATTTTATTCACAATAGAATATAGATAACATATCAAATGTTGAAAGTGAGACATTTTGAAATGTCATGCCAAATATTGGCTCATTTTGGATTTCATGAGAGCTACACATTCCAAAAAAGTTGGGACAGGTAGCAATAAGAGACCGGAAAAGTTAAATGTACATATAAGGAACAGCTGGAGGACCAATTTGCAACTTATTAGGTCAATTGGCAACATGATTGGGTATAAAAAGAGCCTCTCAGAGTGGCAGTGTCTCTCAGAAGTCAAGATGGGCAGAGGATCACCAATTCCCCCAATGCTGCGGCGAAAAATAGTGGAGCAATATCAGAAAGGAGTTTCTCAGAGAAAAATTGCAAAGAGTTTGAAGTTATCATCATCTACAGTGCATAATATCATCCAAAGATTCAGAGAATCTGGAACAATCTCTGTGCGTAAGGGTCAAGGCCGGAAAACCATACTGGATGCCCGTGATCTTCGGGCCCTTAGACGGCACTGCATCACATACAGGAATGCTACTGTAATGGAAATCACAACATGGGCTCAGGAATACTTCCAGAAAACATTGTCGTGAAATTTAAAATCAACTTATTTTTCCCTTAAAATGATACATTTTCTCAGTTTAAACATTTGATATGTCATCTATGTTGTATTCTGAATAAAATATTGAAATTTGAAACTTCCACATCATTGCATTCTGTTTTTATTCACAATTTGTACACTGTCCCAACTTTTTTGGAATCGGGTTTGTATATATATATATATATATATGTGGTTTTTTTTGTTTTTGTTTTTTTGTTTTTTTTGACTTGTGTACTTACATTATCCCAAATGTTTCCAAGAATGTTTTTAATCCTATGTGACGAAGCAGCCGTAATCGTCACCGCTGGGGAAGCAACACTGGCACACACATATACATATACACGCACACATACCGCATTCACGCTCCATTTTCAGTTCCCCTGCCGTTTCTGCTGTCAGAGAAGCGGGTGCACACGCAATCCTGATAGCACAGGGACATGTTGAATTATCCATTCCCCTTCCTTCTATGGCGCTCCGATCGGTTCTTTAATATGACTTTGCAACATGTACTTGTCTCAATGAACGTGTCGTCTGCCACATCCCTCGTTCGTCTGCCTGAACTTGACGTCTGCATTTGCTGGAAGGGGGTTTCAATAATGTGGGAAAAAATAAACACTCTGAACCCCAAGTAAATTTACACAAACTGATTAAGTCAGAAAGTGTTATGTTGTGCCCCACTCTCCCCCTATTTACTTGTTTAGGCTATTTACTTAACTGTTTAATAATTTGCTTAATTTTATTAACATGAATAAGTCTTAAACACCAGTCTATTATTCACTGCAGAAAGTGAAAGTGAACTGACCGAGCTTTTCTGCATTAACGGCTAGGCCTATATTCTCTCAGAGACGTCGAAAAACTAATTTACTTAAACACATGCTAACGGAATATAGGCCTAACTTTATAAATTATACATTTATATAATTTTATTTTCTTAATATTTCCCTTGTGGCCCATACGTTGTGAAATGAGAAGTATTTTGTGTTAAACAAGTTGTTTTTGAAACGGCGTTTGAAAAATGCAGTTCTTAATTTTCATAAACTGATTATTGCAGTGGTCAGATAGACTATAGCCTATTAGACTGATAATAATTTTAATTAGGCCTATAATTGTCTAATAATGAGAAATTAACTTTTAAAGGCACTAAATAAAATTAATTTATTATTATTATTATTAATAGACCTAAATGATTTTAAAGCCTTTTCAAGGGCAAATAATCTCTCTAATCTTTATGATCATCACAGCTCGTGATGCCCTAAAGTATGAAATAATTGCGGTGCAAACGAATTGTAGCTAATTAGTTAAATAATAAAAGTAGCCTAATAATAATAATAATAATAATAATAATAATAATAATTTTCACTGCTGTCATTTTGTTGGGTAACTGCAAACGTTTTTAAAAATGACTCTTTTGTTAGTGTATTTTTGTTAGGGCTTGGTCAGCTATGCAATGTGTCATTTCTGCCACAATAGCGAAGCAAAGATGAAGTAAAAACTACCATCAGTCAATCCATCATTTGTTATTTATAAAGTACATAAGAGCAGTGGTCACCAACATGTTCACAACAGGATGTATTTATGTTATGTAACAGAACTACCACAATAAAAATTACAATTCATAAACGCAGGGTAATTCAATGTGTAAATGAAACATGGTCATCCGATGTGCGGAGCCAGGACTGTTTGCATGATAAGTCTTATTACACTAGTAAAACCTTCGTAACTGCAATTAAACAATAAGCCAAATAAACTACCTGTTCAATAACTAATATCTAAAGCTGAACATTGGGAATAAAAATATGCTGAAACCCTAAACCTATAGCATGCTACAAACGAAACTGCTGCTGTTACGAAAATTAAATAAATAAATAAATAAATAAATAAATAGGCCTAAAGAAATAAATAAACAAACGACGAATTATAGTAAAGTAGCAAAGCGTATAGGACATAAACTGTTTTGTGTTTATAATAGTTATAGCCTGTATTATTTCGGATATTAGACATAGGCTATTAGCACTACTATTCTATTCTATTTACAGGATCTACAGAAACAGTCTCATATCAGTTAACGCGAATCGTGATCGATATTATCTTTGTGGAGGCATTTGGTCCTCACAATGTGGGTTAAACAAGAATTCACACACACAAATATGATCACAGACGCAGACGTCACGGTATAAGACAGACGCAGATGTCACGTTCATTGAGAGGAATGAGTGAAGGGAAAGTAAATTGTGCAGTCGCTGACACACTGCACTGAGCCGTGTCGAGTAGCGTGTTATAATACGTGTTAGCGAGAAAAAAAAAAAATTATAACTTCACTGCTACACGTGATTTACGTGACGTCTGCGTGACGTCTACGTCACGTCTACGCCTCGTCTGCGACTTAAATTGAATGGAATAAATAGCAGAATAGAAAAAAAAAATTAAGACGTTGAGTGAGACGTTCATTGAGACGAGTGCATGTAGCAAAGTCATCTTTTTGACCCATTCGGAACGCCATATCCTTCAGTATCTACATCCCGGGACATTTCACACATACACACTACACTTTGTTTTATGTTTCGTACTAGTTATGTCGTTATTTTTGGTGTTTGTTTAGCGTGAAGCATGTTGGTTGACGTCCCGGCCGGGAGGGCGACTAAACCATTGTGTAATGTTAATAGGGGTACCCGTGTTTATATGTGTGGTAAAATTAAAACGTTAAATTAAAAGTTTTTGTAATGATTATGTTTATTTGTGGGTTATATATTGAGATGTTGTTTATTACTGATTGAGTGTGTATAAATGCGAGAAAATTAGAACTGGGTGAGTTTATACACATGATACTTACCTGTTATTGGAAAAGTCCCAAAAAAGGGGGGGAGTCTGGCCTATTAAAGAGGAGGCCAGACTCAAACTAGGGACTTTGTTGGTGCCACCCGCCGAAGAAGAAGAAGAAGAAGAAGAAGAAGAAGAAGAAGGAAGAAGGAAGAAGGAAGAAGGAGGAAGAAGGAAGAAGGAGGAAGAAGGAAGAAGAAAGAAGAAAGAAGAAAGAAGAAAGAAGAAGAAGAAGGAAGAAGAAGAAGAAGAAGAAGAAGGAAGAAGAAGAAGGAAGAAGGAAGAAGGAAGAAAGAAGAAGGAAGAAGGAAGAAAGAAGAAGGAAGAAGGAAGAAAGAAGAAAGAAGAAAGAAGAAAGAAGAAGGAAGACGAAGAAGAAGGAAGAAGAAGGAAGAAAGAAGGAAGAAAGAAGAAGGAAGAAAGAAGAAGGAAGAAAGAAGAAAGAAGAAAGAAGAAGGAAGAAGAAAGAAGTAGAAGAAGGAAGAAGAAGAAGAAGAAGAAGAAGAAGAAGAAGAAGAAGGAAGAAAGAAGAAGGAAGATAGAAGAAGGAAGAAGGAAGAAAGAAGAAGGAAGAAGAAGAAGGAAGAAGAAGGAAGAAAGAAGAAAGAAGAAGGAAGAAGAAAGAAGAAAGAAGAAGGAAGAAGGAAGAAGGAAGAAGAAGGAAGAAGAAGGAAGAAGAAGAAGGAAGAAGAAGAAGAAGGAAGAAAGAAGAAGGAAGAAGGAAGAAAGAAGGAAGAAGAAAGAAGAAGGAAGAAGAAGGAAGAAGAAGAAGAAGGAAGAAAGAAGGAAGAAAGAAGAAGGAAGAAGGAAGAAAGAAGGAAGAAGAAAGAAGAAAGAAGAAGGAAGAAGAAAGAAGAAGTAGAAGAAGGAAGAAGAAGAAGAAGAAGAAGAAGGAAGAAAGAAGAAGGAAGAAAGAAGGAAGAAGGAAGAAAGAAGAAGGAAGAAGAAGAAGGAAGAAGAAGAAGGAAGAAAGAAGAAGGAAGAAAGAAGAAGGAAGAAGAAAGAAGGAAGAAAGAAGAAGGAAGAAAGAAGAAGGAAGAAAGAAGAAAGAAGAAGGAAAAAGAAAGAAGAAGGAAGAAGAAGGAAGAAGAAGAAGAAGAAGAAGAAGGAAGAAAGAAGAAGGAAGAAGAAGGAAGAAGAAGGAAGAAAGAAGAAGGAAGAAGAAGAAGGAAGAAGAAGAAGGAAGAAAGAAGAAGGAAGATAGAAGAAGGAAGAAGGAAGAAAGAAGAAAGAAGAAAGAAGAAGGAAGAAGAAGAAGGAAGAAAGAAGAAGGAAGAAAGAAGAAGGAAGAAGAAAGAAGAAAGAAGAAGGAAAAAGAAGGAAGAAGAAGGAAGAAGAAGAAGAAGAAGAAGAAGAAAGAAGAAGGAAGAAAGAAGAAAGAAGAAGGAAGAAGGAAGAAAGAAGAAGGAAGAAAGAAGAAAGCAGAAAGAAGAAGGAAGAAGGAAGAAGGAAGAAAGAAGAAGAAGAAGAAGAAGAGACTTGTTAACCAAGTCAAAGCAAGAGTGCTACTGTGGTGCCTTGAGCGAACCCTAAACCGTTGGTATGTTGTGGATACGACTATATATATTTCTTCCTTTATTTATTTTGTTTTTTTTTTTGTTTTGTTTTTTGTGCACCTGTATATATACCCTTCACCGTTGGCCTGTATATATTCTTTTGGTTTCCCTGATGCGCCAGTTCCTAAATGCACAGCAGCAGAGAAAGGAGAGGTATCTGCAGGAGCTCCGGGGGCTACGCGAGTCTATCCGGCAGTCGACTCGACCTGCTGAATCTTTGTCCGACAGTGAGAGCCTGCGGATGAAGCTACCAACGCCAGCTGCACAAAGGGTATCCGCACAACTCAGAACACATGACAGAGATTCCCCAAGTGCTTCTGGGCAGAGAGAGCCGATGCAGCGAGCTGAACCGAAGTTGCCGATCTTCCAGCAGGGGGAAGACATTGAAAATTATCTTCGGTGGTTCGAGCGGCTGGCCAGGACCTGGAAGTGGCCTGAGGAGGAGTGGAGCTATCTGCTTGTTCCGTTACTGACAGGGCAGGCGCTGGAGGCGTACCTAGCAATGGACGAGGAGCAGGCGGAGATATATGCTGATCTAAAGGAAGCACTGCTGGAGAAATTTAACATCTCACCAGAAACATACCGCCAGCGCTTTCGAGCTCTGTTCCATCTGGAGAATCGCCGACAGAGACCTACCATCGCTTAAGGAATCTGTATCGACGATGGGTATCATTGGGTATCAGCATGAGCCAACGTCGGGACTAGCGGCAGCGAAGCTGGC
Organism: Coreius guichenoti; assembly: GCA_039654105.1. Taxonomy (NCBI): domain Eukaryota; kingdom Metazoa; phylum Chordata; class Actinopteri; order Cypriniformes; family Gobionidae; genus Coreius; species Coreius guichenoti. Next base: position 5,474,386 of record CM077180.1, on the reverse strand, counting down.
TCAACAGTACATGAACGCTCACCGTGGAGGTCCCCGCACTCAACCACCCAGAGGTACGGTACACGCTGTTTCAGATAACTTTGGGGCTGGGGCTGAAAGGGGTCGGGTAGACCATACAGACAGTGTACAAAGTCAAAAGTCAACAGCAGGCAGGGGATTAATTTGCTTTTATTGCCAGCAGCCAGGGCACAAAGCATCGGTGTGTCCTGCGCGCAAAGCAAAACTGACTGGATTTTGTTATGTTCCCAGAGAGGAAGACAATGTTAAAGACTCTGTAGGGGACAGTCAAACTCTGTGTAATGTAACTGTTAATGGACATTCCTTGCAAGCTCTTTTAGACACTGGAAGTGCTCTCTCATTGTTGAAACCCTGTTTTGTGTCAAATGTTAACTTTGAGAACACCACCTCTGTTCAGTGTGTACATGGGGATATAAAGCAGTATCCCCGAGCTGAAGTGATTGTGTGGGTACATAATCAATTGTACTTGTTAAATGTTGCCATAGTTGACAACCTACCAGCAGACGTGATTTTAGGACGGGACTTGCCAGTTCTTTGTGAACTGGCACAAGACTCTAAAACTGTTTCTGCCACTGATACCGTAAACCTGTCATGTCCTGCTGTTACTCGGGCACAAGCCAAGGCAGGTCTGCAGCCACTGCCAGACTTGGACAGTAGTCTGCTGCAGGGCGGGACCAAGGGCCCTAAAAAATCACGCCGACAGCGGCGTTTAGAAAAGTACCTGGATACCCCAGCCTCTAAGACTTCTATGGAGGGTCTGGATGTAAGTGGCTGGAGGATCCCGGAGGATATTTCCAAATTGCAAAGGGAGGATGAGTCTTTAAAACGACTCTTTGAGAAGGCTGAGCATGAAAATGCAACTAACCTGTGCAATGAAATGTATGTTGTGTTGAATGGAGTGTTACATTTGAAGACAAATGATGTTAAACGTTTGATTGTTCCAACCTGTTGTCGCCATGTTGTCTTACATTTAGCACACACTGTTCCCTGGGCTGGCCACCTAGGCTAGCAGAAAACGTTTGCACGCATTAGCTCACGCTTTCATTGGCCCACACTATATACTGATGTACAAACATATTGCAAAACATGTGCCATCTGTCAAAAGACCAGTGTTGTGTCCCAGCGGGGTAAAGCACCCCTGCACCCTCTCCCTGTCATCTCTGCTCCTTTCAGGCGCATCACCATGGACATCGTGGGGCCACTTGAAAAAAGTAGTGCGGGACATCGGTACATCCTGGTGGTCAGCGATTATGCCACAAGATATCCAGAAGCCTTCCCACTTCGATCCATCACCACACCCAAAATCATTGATGCCCTCATCTAGCTCTTCTCCAGGGTAAGCATACCAGAAGAGATCCTGACGGACCAGGGAACCAACTTCACCTCGCGGCTAATGGGGCAATTACACCAGCAACTGGGCATCACCGCCATCAGGACCAGTCTGTACCACCCACAGACAGACGGCCTGGTGGAAAGATTCAATCAAACCCTGAAGAACATGCTGCGGAAGTTCGTTGCAGACACAGGACGTGATTGGGACAAATGGCTACCTTTTGTGCTTTTTGCATATAGGGAAGTACCTCAAGCCTCAACTGGTTTCTCGCCGCTTGAGCTCCTCTATGGCTGGCAAGTGCAAGGTCCGTTGGACCTGCTGCGAAAGAGCTGGGAGGACCCTGCATCCAGAACCGAGGAGAAGGGCATAGTACAGTATGTGCTGAAAATGAGAGACCGACTTGAGCAATATCGGGAACAAGCGAGGGAAAACCTACAAGAGGCACAGCAAGCTCAAAAGCGGTGGTATGACCAACATGCAAGACTTCGACAGTTCCAACCAGGGCAAAAAGTGTTACTCCTGTTACCAACATCATCTAACAAACTTTTGGCCAAGTGGCAAGGACCATACACTGTGGTACGGAAGATGGGACCAGTGACTTATGAGGTCCACCACCCTGACAAGGGGAAAGCCAAACAGACTTACCATGTAAACCTACTAAGGGAGTGGAAGGAGGCACCTGGTAAAGCCACCGAATCATCACTTCTGGTACGGAAGGTGGAAGATGTGGAGGATGAGGGTTCGGAGGCAAGAGTGCAGAGACCGCCGTCAGTGGTGAACTTGAATCACCTAGATGACACAAAGAGCAAAAATCTGCAACACCTCCTGAACCAATTCCCGGCTTTGTTCCGCCAGAGGCCTGGGCGGACTGAGTTGACTCAGCACACCATACACCTGACCGACCTAACACCATCGAGACAACGGCCTTACCGGGTACCTGAGAGGCTGGTGGAACCTTTAAAGGAGGAGATCAACATGATGAAGGAATTGGGAGTAATAGAGCCCTCTACGAGTGAATGGAGCAGTCCCGTGGACACTGCGTGTCTGCATTGACTTCCGTAAGCTGAATGCACAATCAAAGTTTGATGCTTACCCAATGCCGTGAGTGGATGACTTGTTGGAGAAAATTGGACAAGCCCAGTTTATCACCACCCTGGATCTCTGTAAGGGATATTGGCAGGTGCCCCTTGATCCAGCCACCAGACCATACACAGCATTCCGGACCTCAGTGGGGCTGTACCAATTTATGGTCCTTCCCTTCCCTTCCCTTCCCTTCCCTTCCCTTTTTTTTTTTTTTTGTAGTACTAATAATAATAATAATAATAATAACAACAACATTAATAATAGTAGCAGTAGTGGTAGTAACAACAATAATATTCATGATAATAGTAATAGTTGTGGTAACATTTGTAATTTATAATAACAATAGTATTAGTAGTAGTAATAATAATAATAATAATAATAGTAGTAGTTGTAGTAGTAGTGGTAGTAGTAGTGGTAGTAGTAACAACCAATAGTATTCATGATGATAATAATAATAATAATAATAATAGTAGTAGTGATAGCATTAGTAATTTATAATAACATTATTATTATTATTATTATTATTATTATTATTAATAATAATACATTTAGACTAGTCAATAAAGTTATTGTAGATATACACTATTCTCTAGGTCTGGGAGCCGCTCCAGAATTGCCAGTGAGCACAACCAACAGACACCCCCGACATAGACATGGACACCCCCTCCCCGCCAGTGACACCCAACCCCAGCAGTTAACCCTCTATGCATTGCTGAGTCTTCCTCCACAAAGTATGCTGGGGCACCGTAACAGGCACCTCCAAACCAAGCTCATTTAGTCTGGTTGTGACCTGTCAGAACAGAAGTCATGTTTGGGTGCCCCTTGGCAACTTTGTTTTTGTTTGTTTTTTTTGTAATCTGTGGCTTGGACCATGGTGTGCACCAGTTAGCTCCCCAGCCAGAGACACCATATCCAACCCAGATATTAATCAAACACAATTTTACATGAGAGGAGGGATTGGGGCAAAGGCGGTAAGAGGGAGGGGCCAGTCAACCCAATCACCGAGTCTGTGATGACCATGTCTACAGGATGTGCCAGTCGCACCCACCGACAGCACCTAGAACCGCGCCTGACCTAGACCATTTTATAAAATAAAATATACAAATTGTAAATATTTATATGTAATGTTTTCTGAAATGTTATTTATTTAGACTAAGCAAATGAAATAAGACAAATAGTTTTATAACGTCAATATCAATACCAATACCACCATCCCTATACTACCATCATCATTAATAAAAGTAAATAGCAATTGCAATAATATGCAGATTTTACATATATAGATAATAAATTAAGAGAAGTATAGAAAATTTTTAATATATATATATATATATGACATTTATCAATAAATAATTGTAGAATGATGTATTCAATAATACTCAATAATAATATTCAATAATAATAATGTATACAATAATATAATAATAATAATAATAGATTATTTATTATAAATTTGTGAACATGTGTTTGGGAGAGTGCATGGTTCCGGTTCCAGGTGATTTATATGTTAGGAATGGTTTCCAAATATCAAGAAATGTAGATATAATATTCTTGTTAGTGTATGTTATTTTTTCTAATGTGATGTATTCTGTAAAAAGATTGGTCCAGTGATTGATATGTATACAATTTTTGGATTTCCAATTTAGCAAAATTACTTTCTTAGCGATAGTTAGTGAAATGAGGAGTGGGTTTTTATATTTGACTGGGAGATTATCGACTTCTATGCTGTTATTGAGTAAACAGAGTGATGGAGATGGAGGGATTCTACAGCCCATGATAATGGAGAGTTTTGTGGTCACTGATATCCAGAATGAGTGAACTGGTTGACAGGTCCATGTGGCATGAAAGTAGTCGTCTGTGCTCCCCAATGTGCATTGTGAACAAACATCTGTGTCCCCCAAGCCCATTTTAAACTTCTTTCTTTCGGTGATGTGAGTCCTGTGAATAATCTTGTATGACTGTATGAGTCATACAAGTCATACAAACTGTATGAGTTGGAGGTTTGCGTTGTTAGTCATTGAAAAAGTATTGTTGCAGATTTCCTTCCAGAGGTCGGTGTTGAGGGAGAAGGCTAAATCTTGTTCCCGTTTGGTCATGGGTATTATAATTGTTGCATCATTATTTGATATAAGTTTATGTAGTTTGGAAGTTAATTTTTTGGAGTTAGGGATTTTCATTATGTCTTCCATTTAACTGAGAGGGATGAAGTGGGTTATTAATTGTTTATTTTGGATTTAACTATAGATTTTATTTGTTGATATTGGAGAAACTGCTCTCCCCCAAGACCGTACCTCTGGGCTAGTGTTTTAAATGATGCAAATTGGTTATTTTGAAACAAGTGATGGAGGTGAGTAATTCCTTTTTGTTGCCATGATGGAAAATTGACAGGTTTATTGCATAGTTGGAAATCAGGGTTGGACCAGATGGGGGTGTGTCTACATGGTGTTAGTGGTAAATTAATAACTTTGTTTACTTTCCACCAGGCTGTCAGAGTTGATGCAATTGTAATGTTGTTGAAATAGTGCATTATGGTCCTTCCTTTTGGCCTGCATGGGGCACCTGCCACATTTCAACGGTTGACGGATCGAGTTCTACAAGGCTATGAGGAATGGTCTGCCGCCTACCTCGATGATGTAGTAATCCACAGTAACTCCTGGGCAGAGCATCTACAACATGTGCGGCAGACCTTAGAGAGGATCCAAGCAGCAGGACTGACACTGAACGTGGCTAAATGTGAGTGGGCGCATCAAGAAGCCAGTTACCTCAGGTACTACCTGGGCAACGGCCAGCTGCGACCACAAGTGGACAAAGTGGAGGCAATAAGACAGAGCCCAAGACCCAGGACAAAGAAGGAGGTGAGGTCCTTCTTGGGGCTAGTGGGCTGGTACAGGAGATTTTTGCCAAATTTCGCCTCCATTGCAGTACCCCTGACCAACTTACTGAGCAAATCAGTAAACAACCCAATTCCATGGACTGAGGACAGTGAAACTGCTTTCAACACGCTAAAAGAAAAGATGTGCTCCAAGCCGGTCCTGCAGAGTCCAGACTTCTCTCAGCGTTTCCTCGTGCAGGTGGATGCTTCCGCAACCGGAATTGGCGCAGTCCTCATACAGGGAAATGCAGGAGAAGAGAAGCCAGTTGTCTTCCTTAGTCGAAAACTGTTGCCCAGGGAAACCCGATACTCTGCGATAGAAAAGGAGTGTCTCGCTATCAAGTGGTCCCTCGACAGTCTACAGTACTACCTCCTCGGCCGAGAATTTGATCTGGAAACGGATCATTGAGCACTGACCTGGATCCATTCTATGAAAGATCATAATGCCAAGGTGACAAGATGGTACCTGGCCCTGCAACCTTACAACTTCAAGGTATGGCATCGACCTGGCAGACAGAATGTGGTCGCCGACTACCTGTCCCGGTACCCAGTCAGTGCGCGGCTTGGGGAGGTGATGTGACGAAGCAGCCGTAATCGTCACCGCTGGGGAAGCAACACTGGCACACACATATACATATACACGCACACATACCGCATTCACGCTCCATTTTTCAGTTCCCCTGCCGTTTCTGCTGTCAGAGAAGCGGGATCCTGATAGCACAGGGACATGTTGAATTATCCATTAATATCCATTCCCCTTCCTTCAGTATCCACATCCCGGGACATTTCACACATACACACTACACTTTGTTTTATGTTTCGTACTAGTTATGTCGTTATTTTTGGTGTTTGTTTAGCGTGAAGCATGTTGGTTGACGTCCCGGCCAGGAGGCGCTGCGCTGGCCAAACAGAGCGATCGAGCGGCGATCAGTTATGACGTCACTGACTGTGCCGCGCTGGCGCAGTGCTCAGGAGGCCGACTAAGCCATTGTGAAAAGTGGGGGGGGGGGGTTCTGGCCTATTAAAGAGGAGGCCAGACTCAAACTAGGGACTTGTTAATCAAGTCAAAGCAAGAGTGCTACTGTGGTGCCTCGAGCGAACCCTAAACCATTGGTATATTGTGGATACAACTATATATATTTCTTCCTTTTTACTTTGCTGTTGGAGGTTTTTTTTTTTTTTTTGGGGTGCACCTGTATATATACCCTTCACCGTTGGACTGTATATATTCTTTTGGCACTGTAAATAAATCTCACTTTGCACAAAAGTGCCATTGCGGACTGAGCCATCATTTTTTTTTTTACATCTTACGGACATTCACTACATCCCCAAGCGAGCTGGTGGTACTCGCTTTATCACATACTACCTCGCCAGCAGGGACTTTGAGGTGGAAATTTTTACCCGGAACTTCATTTAGACCCTGGTCCCTGCTGTCGAAACACACAGAGTACCACACCAAAGTCCCTAGTTCCTGCTGTGAAAAATGTGGCTATAGTTTACTATTTATATATTATTTTTGCACGTATACTACTATGTTCCTATTTAGGTATAAATTTGTTTATTCTTGAAATATGTTTAACTGTACTTTAACTCTTTCCATTTTAAAAACATTTTATTCTAGCTTCATGCATCATTTTTTATGACTTGAATGTGGGTGTTTCATTTTTTAAAAAAAGCAACATTTTAATGGACTTGCCTAAAATTCAGATACTAAGAATTTGGAACATATCTGTTTTCTTTATAAATCTTTTCAAACAATAGATATTTTCAAACAATTGAAGTTCATAATACAGTATGTAAAACTGAAAAAAGTAGTAATAGGCTCAATCAAAAGAGTAAAAAGTAAACACAACTACAAGCCAAGTAGGCTATAAAAAAATAATAAAAGGTGACTATACTTAGAATACTTAATTATACTTTTAAGTATATCTCGGTCAAAAGATTGAGTACATGTATAGACTAAATATACTTTTCTGTCAGTATAAGTCAAGTATACTTAAGTACTTATATTTATGTATGTTTCTGAGAAGTACATAAAAAGTAGACTGAAAGTATAGGCTACTTTCTTATTTTTAGTTTAAAAGAAGTGTAGTAATAGTAATAACACTTGAATGAACTTCTTTTTCATAAGGGCAGTCAGCAATGAAAGAGGCAAATCTCTGACATTTAATTCTTTGAGTTTCTGGATCAGCTGGAAGAGCAGATTCATGCAGATATTTGAATTTATTCTTGGGTGGTTGTATCATAGAGCGTACTGGTTGGCTGCCTGGTTCCTAATTTTGATTTAAAGCAATTGTTCTCTTCAAAATGTAAAATTTGTCATTTTTATTCACCCTCATTTTGTTCCAAACCTGTATTTTTTTTTTTAAATGTGAAACACAAAAGAACAAAATGTTCCGACATACAAACAACACAGTGATCACATCAGTCAAACACAGAAAAGGACAAATAAGCACCATAAAAGTTCCAAGTCATAGCTTTGTGTGAGGACTGTGACGTTGGAAGAATAAAATAACTAAAAAAATATAATAAAAAACCAACTGTTCCCTTCAAAATAATCTGAGGTTAACATCTCAATCATTCGATGCTTAACATCTCATAAAATGTTTTATAATTTCATGACTGAAGCTCTCAAATGTCATTTGCGTTTGTCATAATTTTTCAAAATGGCACATTGATGCATCAGATTGATATTATTCATGCCAAAATGCAGCAAAGACCAATGTAATCTTCTCCAAACGAGCAAAAGTCTTTAAAATGATAAAATTATGCAATGAATGCAGTTTTCTTCCTGCGTTACCGTATGTCCAAGAATACCAGTTGGCTTGATGAATAATTGACTAAATGAAGTCTCAGTACATGTGAGAAGGTGAAAAATGCATGCACAAGACTTAAAGAGAGCTGGCTAAACAGGATGTTAAACATGATAGCTGGCCCACAAGCCTCAGAGCTGACACAAGTCTTGCATTTGACGCATGCAGCAAAAAGTGCTTATTGCTTTACAGTGTCCTTGATCAAAGAGAAAGTTCACTCAAAAATGATAATTCTGTCAGTTTACTCACCTTCATGTCATTCCAAATCCGTTTTCAATAGTAATTTCCAAATAATGGAAATTATGAAAAGCTCTTTTCCTTAGACTTAGAACAGAGAATAAAAACAAAACACTGCAGGAAAAAATGCTGAGGATAATATTGACCTCTCATATCTATGCATGAAAGACTGCAACTGTGTGACCTTTGCACTAATCATGTCCTTTGTGGTCTGTTTTTCATCTGCATCTTATCAAAATGTGCATGAAACTACGAGGCCTTCATGGTCTGCATATGCGGCACGTTATTGTTCCTGATACATTCGCTTCATTTGCATTTAAAGCAGTTCTTTTCAACATGCTTCTCTTGAACGGGCCCAAAATATTTAAAGTACGTCCTAATATCAGAAATATGAGGACATGTATTGTTAACTAAAAGCTCACTGAGTAGGACACAAGCCCAAAGCTCTTAACCGTCCTCAATATCCAATGAAGAAATGGGTCTATTACTTTCTTTCCAGTAGTGACATTTACTATGTATCAAATGCGGCCCCTCATTCACTGCCTCCCCTACAGAGCAAATCCATTTCCTCCTATGATTAATTTCATTGTTGCCGGAGATATTATTATTCTCCTATTCTGCTCAGTCTGGGTCAGGGGATCGGGCTTGATTTGTAATTCTGCTTGGGTTTCGCTGTTGTTAGGAAGCACATGCTCGCCAGAGCTACACGGTAATAAGATTCCGGGCACTCGTTTCTCCCGTCAGAACCCAAAACATCATTCCAAAGCCAGGTTATTATGGCAACACAATGCCCCGCCGGATAGCGGGTCACAGTGGATTATTGCACAATAATGAAAGAAAATTAGAACATATCAAACCTGGAACATTACAGTCCAAAGCACACAGGTAATCATCATTTACAGCAGTTATGATTGAGCCATTTATGCAAAATAATAGTCAATGAGTTTGATTCACTTATGGGTGAGCACCCTTGGATTTACATAATAATCTCATCATACGGGTTATGCCCTAATTATTGTTATATTTTCATCTCGGGGAATGATTACCTTGTCAAATAATTGTGCTGGTTTCATGTACTCTTAATACAGTAGGACGCCGCTCAGGTGTGGTCCCCCTGACTTGTGGGGTCCCCCAAGGCTCTATTTTGGCCCCTTTATTGTTTTCTCTCTATATGCTTCCTTTAGGCTCTATTGTTGAAAAGCATGGCTTTTATTATTGCTATGCAGAAGATACACATCTTTATTTGCCCCCGAAGCATAAAAATGGCTTAGACTCTCTCAGTGCCTTTCTTTCAGATGTCAAAGCCTAGATGTTGTTACATTTTTTAAATCTAAATCAAAATGAATTCTGGTGTTTTATCTTCTTCAGTTAAATCGTGTAAAAAAACAAAACAAAAAAACCTCGGGTGTCTTATTTGATAGTGCACTAAGCAAATTAATTTAGTTGTCAAATCAAGTTTTTTTTACCAACTAACTTTCTTTCTTTTAAGCACTTTGAAACTGCGATTCATACTTTTGTTTCTTCTAGAACAGACTATTGTAACTCCCTGTATTTGGGAATAAACAATTCTTCCTTATCTAGATTACAAATGGTCCCAAATGCAGCTGCAAGACTCTTTACCGTAAACATATTATTCCTGTTTTAATGTCTTTACATTGGCTCCCAGTCCGCTTTAGAATTTATTTTAAAATGATTCTGCTTGTTTTTAAATGTTTAAATGCCCTCGACCCTTCTTACCTTTCTGACTTGTGTGAACACATAGACTGTCAAAAAAGATGGATGACGCATCTTCACCTTCTTCCATTGTAGAAAAGTGAAGCCGCCAATGTCCCAATATCGCGCAGTAGTGAACATGAAGTGGAGCGCGGTATCAAGGCCCCGCCCCCACTCCCAAAGAATCCGCTAGTACAGTTTACTGCAGAACAACTCATGTCGGTGTGAAATAAACAGTTATGGAAATGTAAAAAATTAAAGTTAAAAAAGCTCGAATCTCCTCCCGAAAAAAAGTCCGTTGGTGCCTCAGTGACAACTTCACTCAGAGAAGCTGTCAGTCTCAGCTGTCAATCATGACGTCACACCCCCTGTTTTTATAGCATCAAATAGCTAACTAAAACCTAACTTATTTAAAAAACAAACACTTGAACTTACATCAGCTTGATAAAAACTACCTTTAATGACTGAAACCATCTTTGGTTTGAAGTGTATTTGAAAATGTATTTGAAGTGTCATTTTATTGTTTAGTTTGTCCCACGTCCCATTTGATTACATGGAGAGGGCGGGGTTTATGACCTATACTGCATCCAGCCACCTGGGGGCGATCGAAACATTTTGGCTTCACTTTTCAGGACTTCGTCTGCATTTCAGTGTGCATACTATCCATCCTAAATAGTATGTGACATTAGTATATTCAATACTATTTAGGGCGGATAGGGTGGATAGTATGCACATTGGGATGTGGGGTTGGTGTCATGACAAATCTGGTCCTCCCTCGAAATCTGGGGCACGTTCAAGCTCAAACCGTTGCGCAATGTTTTGCTACAGTTTCCGGGTTGAACGACATGTTTCCTGGAAACGGTTTGCAACGGGGTTTGAGATACGTTTTCTCTTGTTTGGTGGGTGTGTCAAAAATGTCAGCCCAATCAGCAGCAACATGTATATAAACCACGTGGTATTAAAGAGACAGCTCGCACAATGGGTCCAAGTAAAGTCGTTTACAAATGTGTCCGCTGCAGCTCGGTATACGCAGCAATTGAAGATATTAGAAGACATGTTTGTCTTTTCATCCTGAAATGCGAGGCAAATGTTGGATCACAATAATTAGGAACCACAGTTTCCACAAATCCCTTGACTCGATTGGGATGTTCTCTTTTATTCTGGACGGCAAGGGCAGTGACTGTATTAAACACGTATTTATACCGATTTCATCAGGCTCTGAAAATTCTTCAAAAAGAACACAAAGAATGGCCTTTTCAGCTGCCATAGTTGCAACTCTTGCGTCATCAGAACAAGGCGTTCAACGCACCACCGTTTCCGTTTAAAAAATGTTTTGCAACGTTTTGTTGGGGCTGAACGCAGCCCTGGTCTCCCCAAACTGTCAGTTAATGATTATCCAAAGTATATATGAATGATATTAATTTAAAATATGCATAGCTTACTATATAATGCATAGGCCTACGAAAACACGTTAGTGCATAATAAAACCAATTGAGCTTAATTTCTAGTTAATTAAAGCTGCAGTCCTTAACTTTTTGCGCTCTAGCGGTTAATAAACAGAACTGCATGCGTCTTGCGGAAGAACATTGCAACCGGAGCTACTTCTCTCTGTTTATGTCTATGGCGAGTCACACAGGGACTGTGCTCCTCCGCAGCGGTACCAGACTGGTCTGAAATAGTCCCAATATAAACACTTATTATAAGTGTACCATAATGATTCAGGGTAAGACAAAAACATGGTTTGGAAAATGGATTCATGTTGTACATTCTCGTTATATAATTTCTGTAAATCTTGAACACAAAAAAAGTTACGGACAGCAGCTTTAAAAAAAATTTGTCACTACACTGGCACACTTGTGTGAACACCATCCAGTGAGAACTCTTAGGTCTGCCAACCAGAGCTTGTTAACTGTTCCAAAGTCAAAGTTAAAATCTAGGGGTGATCGAGCTTTTGCCATAGCCACACCTAAACTTTGGAACAGTTTACCGATACATATTAGTACTGCACCAACAGTACATATTTTTAAATCAAAGCTGAAAACGTATCTCTTCACTCTAGCCTATATCTTGTGATATCCTTTGTTGTCTGTAGTTGTTTTGTTTTTTATTCGTTTCTTATTTTGGTGTATTTATAATTTCTTTTTAGAATATTGTACAGCACATTGGTCAACTGTGGCTGTTTTTAATTGTCAACCCAATACACTGTATTTTACTTGTTGCTCCTCATACAGCTTACATTCACCAAACATGGCCTACATCCCTTCAAACTATTCAAACTACAAGAGGCTTATGAGCTTCAGACTGCTGTAAACCTCCAGGCTCCAGACAAGGCCAACATTCATTTTAGTAAAACACATTCTTTCAAAGTACCCCATTATGCTTTTTCATGTATTCCCTTTCATGTAGTGTGTAATAAAGCTGTTTGTGAATGTAAAAGCTCTGCAAAGTATAAAACATCAAGGTGCAGATAAATGGAGTTATTGTCTCCCAAAAGAAAGAAGCGATTCTGAACTGAAACGAGTCGTCAGTAATTCCAGTCTCACTTCCTTCTGAACCGTTTGTTTGTAACATATTTGCATAATGCCAGTCCATTGGCTGCCGGCGAACAGCGTCTGCTTTGCCCCGCCCTCAAACACTGTAGTTGTAGCTGAGACTGGAAGAGTTTGGTTCGTGTTGTTCATGTCGAGAAGACGCTGTTTTCCACTTTGATGAGATTGATACGGTAAAACTGACGCCATCGTTACTGTTCGCATCACTGTGTATCAAGAGCTGAGGAAGAGCTGAGATTCAGATATGATAATGAACGTTTGGTTTCCGACACGTGCTGTAAGCGGTCGACCAATCACAACAGACTGGGCCATCTGACCAATCAGAGCAGAGTAGACTCTCGGAAAGGAGGGCTTTAGAGAGACTGAATCCTTTATCGAATCATTTCAGACACTGAGGAAAGTGCTGATGCTGCAATGTATGAGAAAATTAAAGTGTTTTGACCTTGGATTAAGACAAAATCCATTAAAGAAAGACATTAAAGAAATGTACACAATATGATGGGCTGAAAACTTCTGCTTTATATTCATTTTTGTCCTTCTCTTGCAGAGGTGCAGTAAACACCTGTCCAATATCGGTTGATGGATAGTGTTTCCTGAAGATTGGACTGATAAGTGCAGTGGTGTCTGGCTGTCATAGCCGGAGCAGGCTTGTTAGGGCTCAGACCTGAGAGGTCTAAACGGTCCCACTTTCAATTTCCTGCTCCAGTGACCCCTGCTTTCTCACGGCAGTTCCTGCTTTCTTCTCTAGGGGTGTGTGTGTGTGCATCAGACCATCCACCATCTGCTTACTGCTACATATAGCTTTACTGTTTACTGAATACTGCACACTATACACTGCCTAGTATTTTGTTCTTTTAAATGGTACGTGAAACAGCCGGCAATATTTAATGATAAATGATCCAAACGGCTATACTGTTGTCACATGACATGTTGCGTCCATCATTCTATTTTGTTTCAAATGTCTACAAAGTCTGATAAAAAAAATTATATTCAAATATATGTTGGCTTGGAATAGCATACTATTATTATTTCTCATGTACACTCTATATACTGCAAAAATAGTAAGAGCAGTATGTTAGTATGCTTTTTTTAAACACAGCAAATGGCCACAAAGATTAAATGTGCAATCATCATAAAAATATTCTAAACAATTTGTAGCCATAACAACAAGTAATTCTATTGCAATAGATTGTAATGAACTCCATACTTGAATGGACATTCTAATGGACGTTTGACATGGATGCATTAGAGAGTTATTGTCTTATTAAAGATAGAGAGATGCAACTACTATAATAATGTCAGTGATGTTGACTTTTATTCTGAGTCATCGTTGCTTAGGTATAATGTGTTGTTCCTCTCAGTTCAGGCAGATTTTATATTCCATGTGCGTACTTGAGCCCAGGTGGTTCATTAACCTTTCCTGACCTCCATAGATGGATGTTGCACTGAATACTTACTATAAACAACATGGAATGACACTCAATACACTCACATAGGATTACATCACCTTCTGGCCCAATGAGTATGAAAAAACATACAGTAGGTGTAAAACAATAACTCATAAATATTTATAAACCTACACCATGTAGCTGAATAGGAAACCTAAAAAGTTTTGGCTATTTATTTACACGACAACAGCGTTGAAAACGGGTTTCAAAGTGCAGGTTTTTGAACATGATACGGTTATCGTCTGTAAAACGTGAATTTATAAAAAACGGTGATCTCATGCACATGCGTATTACATGTTCAGTCTAAAGGCTCGTATTGTTTCTTTACAAAGTTACATCGCCATCTACTGGTCTGGCAGCAGAAAACAGCGTTCTTAGGCGTTCTCGCGGATCCGTGTGAACGGGGATCGTTTTAACAACGTTGACGTCTGTATGCGAAAATGCAAAGGAAAAACGTTTCTATTTTTAGTACTTTGTTGTCATGTAAATGTACCCTAAAACATTATAAACATTCATTTGTGTAAATATTTATTTATTTATTTATACATAAAATATTTAAAGAATTTTAAGAAAATTCCCATTTGGAATTTCTGGAAACAATAAAAATTATCCAAAATTATTTTTATAATTTATTCTCCCCTCAATTAAGCTCATGTTTCTTTTGTCAATTGATATTTCTTATCAACACGTGCTACATAAATCATAATTTGCATACTATGCATAAGTACAGTTAGATTACAATAACACTTCAAAATAAATAAATATAACTGCAGTAATGTAATTGATGCTATACTGTCTATAAAAAACTCTTATTTGCTGTTTCAGTAATTCCACTGAGAGACAGAACGGAAATATGGCATTCATATTTTCTCAATTTACTGTAAAACCATGTTAGATAAAGTTTAAGCTTAACAGCACAATTTGAAGAGCACTTCACCATGTGCCTTAACTGTAAGAGTGACCCTGGGCTTTAAAACAGCATACTATGGGTCTCTTTAGGATGCCACTTTAATTCCAACAATGCAATATATGTTTTTTTGTTTTCTTTTGGAATAGCATGAAAGTGAATTAAAATGTTACTATATGGATCCATCGAACCAGAGAAGGTTGACATTAAATTGTGTCCCACATGACCCAGGGGAGGTGGTTCTGTATGTATGTGCACGAGATACACCGATTTAATGTGTTTCCTGTTCTGAATACTGTTTATACATCATGCATGAGGCATATACGCCAGCGAAGCAGAAAGCATTTGCACTTTCAGCGCTTCCTTCATTGCTCATTGTTATCATCCTCAAACATACGGGAGCATTGGTTTCACAGTAGCACAGTTTCTTTCTGTATCTCACATTCAAGTGATTCTGTGAACACATTTAATCTCTGTCAGCCTTGAAATTCAAACGTAATGACTTTTAAAGACACAGCAATATTGCTGAAGCTACTGTACAAGATAGAAAAAAGACAAATATGTTCCTAAATGTGAAAATTTAGCAAGTTAAGTCAAAGACTAATTACACAAATGTAACAGATACTTTTATTTATTTTTTTTTGTGACAGCCCCCCCCCCACCCCTTTTTTTGTTGCGAAAATGTCTCTAATAGGTTGTTTAATGCACAATGTGACAACAGGCCTAATAAACCTTCCCTAAGAAATTAATAAAAGTGTGACAACTAGCACCCGCACCAACCTTAATAATTATAATGACGTAATTATTAATATTATTAATAATAATATATATATAACATACATTGTTGTTAAACATAAACCATATTAAATTATGTGTAATATTAAATAAAAATTGGGTAAATATGATGACAGCATAGGCGTCTGTGCGCATGCGCGCAGAGAGACACGTGTGCAGTCAGCTGAGCGATGAGGATGTAAACACTGAGCACGTGTTCAGAGAGCGGCTAATCAATAAGCGCTGGACCTTGATCATTCAGTTAGTTATTAGTTTTGCTGTCTGTCTCCCAAGCTGTATGTGTTTGTCCTGCTGCAGACGTTTCAATGGCCCCGTTAAAGTTTTGTGCCAATATTTCATGGCTCTTCACGGAATTTCCGGAGTTCACGCAGAGGATGCGCGCCGCGGCGCGCGCGGGGTTTCGAGCGGTCGAAGCGGCGTGGATCTACAACGCTGACCTGAAAGAGTTAAAAGCAGTGAAGGATGAAACTGGACTCGAATTTGCGCTCATAAACACACCACCGGGTAAGACAAACAAACATAAAGTGAATGACAGTAGACAGACAAGCAGTCAGATAGATAGATACTTTATTTTTACTTTATTTTGCTATCCTCACTTACATAAATGAACTAGAGTGTCCTGCACCCACTAGTAAAAAAATATATCTAGTGTCTGAATAATTTTTGGTTTGACTGTAGACAGACAGATAGATAGATAGTCAGACAGATGATAGACAGATAGATAGATAAATAGATAGATAGCCGTGTTCTGTAACCTGGCAGCTCACAGTTAAAGGTCTCTGAAGGGTGTTTATCACAGACAGGAATAGAATAACTTTCAGTTCATTGGTCACAGACATAATGGTGCTTCATATGCAGATAGAACTGCTTAATGGAATAGATCCGACCTTTTTCAACTCACGGGGGAAGCATGAACCGGTTACACTGATCTGATGCAATTCTGCTCTGATGTAAGACTTGTTGCACCACACCAAATCACCATTTAACACTATTGAAATTCAGCTTTAAAATGCAGTTCTCATTCAAACAGTTTTGTAGATTAATTTCAGTTTTACGTGAGCTATCCATCATTAGGTTTCATGAGGTCCTCCACCATTTTGTGCATCAAAGTGACATACACAAAGACATACAAAAAGGGCTTTTTGTCCAAGAATCAAAATTAATTCATAAATACAGTCATAAAGAAAAGTTAGAAAATATTGCAAAGTGATATTCTGCAAACCTTTCTGAGGAAGTTCCCAATGCTGACAGAAAGCTTGGCATTTAAAATCTCCCTGATAATGTCATAATGGCTGGTAATGTCATGATGAATCTTATGTGTTATTTGTTGTGTCATTTTGTCCTCCAGGAGATTTAAATGCAGGAGATTTGGGATTGGGTGCTGTTCCTGGGAGAGAGCAGGAATTCAGGCAAGGTTTGGATCTGGCGGTGCGGTTTGCCAAAGCACTGGACTGCAGAAGGTACTGGTGCGAGTCTCTCACTGTGCTGATGTTTCATATGCATGAGGAGCAGGATTTTAGTCCAGTAGAATGCTGCAGGGATGACATATTTTTGTAGGCCAAAACCCAGAAACGACGAGTTTTAGCATTTCAGCACTTCCGGTTCCATCGTCCTGAAGTCAGTGGCTGCATCTGAAATCTCATACTTCCTTACTATATAGCAGGCGAAAACAGTATGTGACAAAAGAAGTATGTCCGAATTCACAGTACTCATAAAAGAGTAGGCAAAAAGTACCTGGATGACCTACTTCTTCTGGCGAGATTTCTGAAGTGTGCATCTGATGGACACTTTACTATCCCATGAGGCCACGGGAGAGGATTTATGAATTGCAGTAAAGCGACGAAACTGACACTGGTAGGTCACATGATAAGGGCAACATGGTGAATAAAGTACCCTTACTACACACATTCATACTATATAGAACATACTTTTTTAGTGTTTGCAAAGTAATTACTTATTCAAAATAAGTACCTACTCAAGAGAGTATGCGATTTCGGACACAGCCAGTGGGATTTTTTTAATGAGTTTTTGGTTAAATGCCTGAAATAAGTGTGCTGCACTGAAAAGTGAAGCCAAAGCATTTCGATCGCCCCCTGGTGGCTGGCTGCAGTATGGGTCCCAAACCCCGCCCTCTCCATGTAATCGAATGGGATGCGAGCCAAACTAAAAAAATCCAATTACACTTCAAATTATTTTTCCCCCAAAGATGGTTTCTGTCATTTTAGGTAGTTTGCACACAGACGTACTGTATGTTCTACTGTTCGTTTTTCCAATACGTTTGGTTTTAGTTGTCATTTAGCAACAGTCATTTAGTCATCCTGTTTTTATTAATATGATATTCTAATATGGATCTAGATTACTGCAAAGTGCAACAAGTCTCTCATACCAGCCACTGAGTGAACGCACAGAGTAACGTTATAACATAACTTTCAAAACACTCAAATGTATTGAGTATGATTGTTTTAACCGTGTAAAACAGCGCTGTGTTACCCCACATACACAACGAAAAGAGCGGAAGCGGCGACTGCAGCATAAGCATAATAAAAGCTCAGAGACTGGTGTTTGGCGCAGGTCTCTCTCATTAGCATTCACTCCCAAGGGCTCTCGGCGTGTTCTGCTTCATACCATCGTAACGCTAATAAACATTTAATACATTCGCTCATTCATGAACATGATTTCTGCCCGAGTCCGTCAGATTCCTTTCCATCGGCTGTGGAGGTGAAGAGTCAAGACTACAACTCCCATGATTCCACACTCATTCACGGCGGCATCAAACTACACCTTTGTTTTGAATAAGCGACCTCTAATGGTGAAACTTACATACTGTGCCTTTAAATAAAGACTGAAAGAGTTGTCTGAAGATTAATGGTGGTTATGTTGAAGTCATATGACTGGGATAGTTCATCTATAGCATACGTTTATCATTTTACTTCTGTATTTAGGTTTTACAATTCATAAACGTGGTAATTTGTGAAGATTATCACGATGAATTTCCGGGTTTCACTCCAGCGCTCTATGGCAATTCAGTTTGTGCTGGGAAACCCAGTGTTATGAGAAATCGAGTCCCACCGGGAATCGGGCCTCTTTTAGGACCCCGAAAGATCCCATTGGTTCAACAGACTTTTAATGGGTAGCATTTTTAGTGCCTGATTACAATTCCTGCAAAATCATGTTATGATTTATATAGTTTAAAATGCGTTATAATGACCGTTAATGTCTTTTAAATTACATGGTCCATATACTAGTATATAACTGAAGCTATAGGTTGTGGAATCAAGCATTTCTTATTCTTACTGTTTTTAGTTAGCTTACGTACTAGCATAGCATACATCTACCCGATTAGCCTGCTATCTTAGCTTATACACCACACATTTGAACTTACCCTACATATAAAGTGTTAAATGTCCAAATATTTCAGTTATTATAATACTGTGTAATATGTTTATATTATTATTCGTGTCATTTTTTTTGTATTATTATTATTAACAGGTCATCTAATAAAAAAATTAGGTATGTCATGGTTTATAGTATTTTTTCTGTATTATTTACATTCTACATTATATTACGTGATGTATTATTAACATTATATTTATCATGTGTAAGAACTTATTCTTATATTAGGGATGTTTTTGCTTCCAATATAATTCCTAATTACATGTTTCAAATGATTGACGTTTGTGTGTACTTTTGATCAGGCATTTCCGCCTGGGTCCTGAAGAAGACCCGATTCCTGGGGGGACTCGATTTCTCATGACAGAAATACAAACCAATACAAACAATGAACAAAATGAAGTGTTGGATTCACATGGAAGAGATCACTTTTATTGCTTGTTGCTTGCTGTCTGGTTAGGACACAGAATGCATAATGTAACTATAACAGGGATGCATCGTTTCAATGGGTGATTTATATTCACAGTGGATCGTTCAAAGTTCCCTTCATATTATGTAAAGCATAAAACAAGCCTCCCGCTCAAAGCGTACTGAAGCTGAGAGAATGGAAAACAGAACTTAAGCGTCTAGACATGAAGGTTCACGCTGTACCTCACAAAAATAGTTTCAGATCTGCTGAAATCATCTCCCCGGAGGCTTGTGTCGCTGCCCCACATGTCTAAATGTCTTATCTCACACATTCACATCCTCCACAGGAACCTTGTTTTCTCGATCAGCTGCGATTGTGCAGGCGGTCACGAGGCGTACGCATTAGGCGATCAGCTGAGGATGTTGTACTGCGTTTTACCTCTGCTGAGAGTAACTCATGCTAATGTTTCTCTCCAGGATCCACTTGATGGCTGGGAGGGTGCCTGCGGGGGCGGACCGCTCTGCCGTTGCCATGGAGATGGAGGACACCTTTGTGCAGAACCTGAAACATGCTGCAGGTGTCCTCTCAAAGGTGACCTCCGCCCCCTTCACTGCATCAGGGCCAGAGTGTGTGTTCATATGTAGAAGTTCAGGAGATTTTCTATGAGGGTTTCTTGAAAGGTCTCTACATTTCAAAATGACAACAGCGGTTTGGCTTTAGTGTTTTGATACAGTAGGCTAATTCCTTTCACATTTTCAAGTTGTCAGTCATAGTAGCTTGTAAAAGCAAGAAATAGTAAAGCCTAAGACAAGACTTCTGATTTGATCAGTAATCACTAATAATTCAATCAAATATAAGTAAATGAATTTATGCTCATTTATGCAATGATAGACAAATTTTTTGTCTTTCTTTTGTTATGATTTTTTCTCTAGACTTATAGTAATAACAAAAATAAAAATGAAGACTATACTAAAACATGCATATGTGCACAATATAAACATTGAAATGCACTTTGAGGTACACTACCGTTCAAAAGTTTGCGGTCAGTAAGAATAATAAAAAAAAAAAAAAATGAATACTTTTATTTAGCAAGGACACATTGAATTGATCAAAAGTGACAGTAAAGACATATAATGTTACAAAAGATTTTTAAAAAATGCCCTTCGTTTGAAAAAATATGAAGCAGCACAGCTGTTTTCAACTGATAATAATCATAAATGTTTCTTGAGCAGCAAATCATCATATTAGAATGATTTCTGAAGGATCATGTGACACTGAAGACTGGAGTAATGATGCTGAAAATTCAGCTTTGATCACAGGAATAAATGTATTTTAAAACATCAACTGTGGCTCTTTATTTTGTGTTGTTCTTCGCTGTACAGGAAGGGATTCTTGGACTGATTGAGCCAATCAACACCAGAATAACAGATCCACGATATTTCCTCCACACCCCACACCAAGGTAAGGAGGCTTTTTTCTCCATGGATGATTGTGAATTTGTTTCTGGATTATTAACGCATATGTTTTTTGTCTTTATCATCACGTCCCGTAGCTGCAGTGATTCTACAGAGAGTCAGTCATCCCAGCATCAGGATGCAGTTGGTGAGCGGAATGCACTTTCTGCACAGCTTTTTATCTTGTCATCATTCATGCAGCTTTTTCCATCCTTTTTTTTTCCAAATGCAAGAATTTACTGAATTTGTGTTTTGCGTAGTGTATTGCAATAAATGTGAAAAGACGGATGCGACAGCTTGAGCAGAATCCCAAATGTGCTCTACTACAACAACTCTTCCTCTTCTCAACATGGCCTTTGTTGCGTGTTCCAGGGGGCGGGGTATATGTAAATTTTAGGGTTAGTGATGTCACCAACCCGTGAAGAAGCTCGTTGTAGTCCCTACCAGCCGTTTGTTGTAGTCCTTAAAAAGCGATTTCTTTAAAGGAAAATATCTCCCTTTGCTTTGAACTTTGAGCATCGTAACTTTGCAGATGTTGTTTATGCTCAAACAGCACCATTACACACTAAATAAAGTTAAAAAAGTGAAATCATAATCAACCACCCCTTTAAGGTGACGTTACTACATGTACTGGTAACACTAGTTTAGGGTCCAATTCTCACTATTAACTAGTTGCTTATTAGCATGCATATTACTGGGATGCTATTGGCTGTTTATTAGTACTTATAAAGCACATATTAATGCCTCATTCTGCATGACCATATTCTACATCCCTTAATCCTCCCCAATACCTAAATTTAACAACTACCTTACTAACTATTAATAAGCAGTAGTGAGGAATTTGAGGCAAAAGTCATAGTTAATATTTGAGAATTGCACCCTAATCTGAATTGTGACCCATGTACTTACTATAGTAATAACAGTAAATTATGCATAATTACAAGTAACTAACCCTAACCATAACTCTACAGTAAGTACATGCTAATTAATATTACTCAGTACTTATTTGTGTAAGTACAATGTAACTACGTCACCTTAAAATAAAGTGTAACCAAAGTTTCAGTTGATAGCGGTGTCGTGTAAATGGCCCCCTAAACCTAAAAGTCATAATTGTGAGATAAAAAATCATGATTTTTTATTCTGTGGTGGAAACAAGCTTCCATTAAGAACCCACATTGCAATCCACAAAAAAACCCCACAAAAAACCTCAGCAACCACATAGTGAAACCACTCACGTTTTCTGTTAGAATCTAGTTATCTGCTCTTTCAACCTGTTGTGTTCCACACTTTACCTTAATTCGTGTTGTTTGTAGCAGCAGTGAGAAATGAGCATCATGTGAAGTCATTTTCACTTATCTTATTACGGAGCAGCTGCACTGCACATGCTGTCCTTTCCAGGATAATAAAATCACTTTCAGCACTCTTTGAATCCTACGCTGAATAAATCATATGAGGGGACTTTGTCGAGGGACGCCGGTGCATTAGGCAGCTGCTGTGTTTGTTTCCAGACGGTGTAGGAAGGACTTGAGTGTGTTTCTGAACGGCCCTCCGTCGCCAGCTCAGCTCCGTCTGAGGCAACATAAAACCCACAGTGCAGATGATCAACCGCAATCTAGAACAACACCAGTGAATGACTTCAGATTACACAACACTCTCACTCTCTCCTTTTGCAGGACATCTACCACTGGCAGATCATGGATGGCAACTTAACGCAAAATATACGCAAATACTTACCAATGACAGGTAAATGTGAGACTCTTAAAGTCAGCATGAAATTAGAACTTATCTTGACTCATAAAGGGATAGTTCACCCAAAAATGAAAATTTTGTCATCATTTATGCTCAAGCTGTTCCAAACCTGTATGATAGTCTTTCTTCTGTTGAACACAAAAGAAGATATTTTGAAAAATGTTGATAACCAAACAGTAGACGGTAGCCATTGACTTCCATAGTATTTTTTTCCTACCATGGAAGTCAATAGTAACCATCAACTGCTTTATTATCAACATTCTTTAAAATATCTTCTTTTGTGTTCAACAGAAGAAAGAAACTCATACAGGTTTGGAACAACTTGATGGTTAATGATGACAAAATGTTCATTTTTGGGTGAACTATCCCTTTTAGGCCAGTTCACGCCGCACTGACAGATGTTCCTGGTTTTATTGTGAACAATTCATCAATGCATATTTTTCTAAAGAAACAAAAATATCTAGTCTAGAAAGTAACAGGAATCGTGCAGTCTTATGAATCATCCTAACAGACATTGTTGCTAGTGTGTCAATCATTTCTACATCAGTGTTATTTTAGCATCATTAATATATACTATTATACACTGCCCGCTGTTTGTATTTAAATTGGCAAATGCTTAAGAGTCAATGATTGGATCATTATTGCTGTGATTATTATGTTTCTCACATGTTATATGTTTGGCAACAGTTCTTCTAACCCTAATTGATGGAGTATTACTTTTCATTTCTTAAACAACCATGTAGGAAGACACATCATGGCCATATTCCAGGATGACAATGTCAAGATTCAGCATGAAGCATGAAGAATCATTTTCACACATGAATCGGCACCTCTGAGTCCAGACCTTAAATTCATTGAAAGTCTTTGGGATGTGCTGGAGGAGACTTTACAGTCTCTGCATTGCCAATACAAGCATAAATGTTGTGATGTTATTTCCATCAAGAGGTGCATACATTTTTTTCCTGATGAATCTCGACATTCTCGTCCTGGAATATGGCCGTGATGTGTCTTCCTACATGGTTGTTTAAGAAATGAAAAGCTACACACTCCATCGATTAGGGTTGGAAGAACTGTTGCCAAACATATAACATGATAGAAACATAATAATCACAGCAATAATGATCCAATCATAGACTCTTAAGCATTTGCCTATTTAAACTTTTTTTTGGTTGGGCAGTGTATTTTTGTTTATATTTTGAATTAGATACTATTTTTATGTGTTCTGTTTTCATTTTAATTTTGGTTGAAGTTGTAGTAAATTTGTTGTGTGTTAGTCATTTTCAAGTTTTAGTTTTTTTTCAAGTAATGTAATTTTTTATGATTTTAATTTTAGTTTTAGTTAATGATACATCAGGCCAGAAACAGCCATGCATTGCAGAGGAAGATCTGTCAATCAACTCCTCACGGCTTTACCGCTGTCGCAGGTCACATCCAGATCGCTCAAGTTCCAGACCGCCATGAGCCGGACAGCGATGGAGAGCTCAGTTTCTCGTACCTGTTTAAACTGCTGGAGGAGCTGGACTATCAGGATTACATCGGCTGCGAATACAAACCTCAGGGTGAGTGGAGGAAGGCTCATAGTTTATGAGGTTTGCAATGACTGTTGTTTTTATTTATTAATTAATTTAAATGAAAAAATGTTGCACAAAAGATCTTAAATGGTTAGTTCAACCAAAAATTAAAATTCTGTCATTAACTACTCACCCTCATGTCGTTCCAAACCCGTAAGACTTTCGTTTATCTTCGGAACACAAATAAAGATCTTTTTAATGAAATCTGAGAGACGCAACTACCACTTTGACGCTTCAAAAAGTTCATAAAGAGATCGTAAAACGAATCCATATGAATTAAGCGGTTTAGTTTACATTTTCTGAGGAGACTCGATCACTGATGAACGTGATGATGAACAGATTTAATTTAGGCTTTTATTTACATATAAACAATCATCAAACACTCACACATCAGTTGTGGTAAACGGAAGTTTAAGGATGTTCGTGTGACGTGCGAGAACCAATGAGGTTCATTCTCGTGTTACGCAGAACGTTTGAGCTTCAGCGAGAACCAATGAGGTTCATTCTCGTGTTACGCAGCACGTTTGAGCTTCAGCGAGAACCAATGAGGTTCATTCTCGTGTTACGCAGCACGTTTGAGCTTCAGCGAGAACCAATGAGGTTCATTCTCGTGTTACGCAGAACATTTGAGCTTCAGCGAGAACCAATGAGGTTCATTCTCGTGTTACGCAGCACGTTTGAGCTTCAGCGAGAACCAATGAGGTTCATTCTCGTGTTACGCAGCACGTTTGAGCTTCAGCGAGAACCAATGAGGTTCATTCTCGTGTTACGCAGCACGTTTGAGCTTCAGCGAGAACCAATGAGGTTCATTCTCGTGTTACGCAGCACGTTTGAGCTTCAGCGAGAACCAATGAGGTTCATTCTCGTGTTACGCAGCACGTTTGAGCTTCAGCGAGAACCAATGAGGTTCATTCTCGTGTTACGCAGCACGTTTGAGCTTCAGCGAGAACCAATGAGGTTCATTCTCGTGTTACGCAGCACGTTTGAGCTTCAGCGAGAACCAATGAGGTTCATTCTCGTGTTACGCAGCACGTTTGAGCTTCCACAAGAGGTTTGTTTTCGCACGTCAAGCAGGTTCAGTTGAGCTTCTGTTTATGTTCACTGATCAATATTTATATGTGAATAAAAGCTTAAATTAAATCTGTTCATCATATAAAGCGATTGAGTCTCTTCTGAAAATTTCATATGGATTAGTTTTACAATATCTTCATGAACTTTTTGAAACATGTTAATATTACATAATAAAGATTTCATTTGCGTTCCAAAAATGAACAAAAGTCTTATGGGTTTAGACCGACATAAGGATGAGTAATTAATGACAATTTTCATTTTTGGGTGAACTAACCCGTCAAGATCTTTTCTTATACTGTACACCATTAACCAAAAAGGCTACTGATGTGACACTTTTGTGGGTCCTGAACTTACATTCATATCCCAATTGCAGCCACTGGGATTCGAAACTTTACAATAAATGCTATTTAACAACTCTTAAGTTGCAAAGAGTATAGAGTGAAATTTGATTCTTAGGAATTAAAATTTGTAAATGTGATTCTCCAGGTTCCACAGAAGCGGGTCTGGATTGGGTCACAAAATACTGGAAGAGTTACAAATGAGGACCAATTTAACTTCTTAAATTCCTGCGTTTTCTAAAAGGGCACCATGTATTAAAATGCCAAGACCGTCATTTTCTATGGCTTAAAACTGACTCCCATTTTCAATCATTTTATTAATATTTAACTTGTGCATGGCTGTCAATAGCTATGAAATCCTGTACATAAAGAACACTTCAGATGTTTTAATTTAAGATTTATTGTCAAGCATTTTTTCTTACAAACCTGTCTCTATTTACATAATATACAAATTACAACAGTTTCAGACATTTGAATTGCTAATTAACATTCTAACTTTTAAATAAATCTTGCTTCCAAACATGTCCAGTGTCCTTCAAGAAAACAAAACAGTAAACACATTTTATTCTTCAGTTTTTGTCAGTTAAATTATCCCGATACATTTGGTTTCCAAAGGTTTCATGTCAAAGGTTTCCCACGATCTTTGCATGTCTAGTGCCATTTCGTTAGTAGGAATAATCGTTACGCCACCCTTTATGATGAATGTACATGAAGACCATGCAACTATTTTAAGAGATTCTTCTTGATAGGTGAATATAATGCATAACTTCATAAGATAAATTAAAGGCATAAAGGCACTTTTGGGATGATAAAATGGCAGTAAAAATTATGTTGCAGAAAGTGATGCATTACGGGGCAAAAAACTATCAAACCTGCAGCAACAGGTGGTTCTCGAAGAGCACGAATGAAAACTTTATGACTTTATGTAAGCCGAATCTAATGCGCTACAGAGACATCGGTTTCCCATCAACAGCTGAGAGAAGATGGAGAATAAACACAGCACAAATGAATACTAAGACTACAGAAGGACAGTATGGCTTTGGCAAACCAGCGCAGTCTCACACGCCACTACACCCCTCCAAGTTAACCGCACTCAAATCAACAGGGCGGCCCATTTAGCTGTTTTCCTGTGCAAAATGATGGCAATTTAATTGCGTAATGCAACCTGGCCGACGCAGCACTCATTACACACACAAGATGCATTTAGTCTGCAAGTGGGAGGCTCAATCTTAGCACAAACTGATTTCAGACACTTAAAGAAACACGAGGCCACTCGCAGAGGTTTGCACATGTTCACAGCAGGCCCGTCCAGAGGTTGTAGCATGCAGTGTTGATGACGGACTCCAGATGGTGGTACATGGAGACCAGCTGCGGTGGAGGGCTGCTGCTCGGCTGGGTCTGTGCGGGTAATGGCTCCCTGAAGACAACCTTCAGACTCTAGAAGCAGAAGAAAAGAGGGTGAAACACTGCAAGTTTGACACGTGCAATGAATGAATGAACACGTCCAGGTCACATTATTACAAATAAACAAATTAATGTATAAATGTTTGTTTGTTTTTTTAGCATAAAAACTATAATTTATTCATCATAATAGTATTTGTTGTACTGCTTTTAAATGATTTAATATTTAAATAATTATGTATTTTACAATACTTCATTGTAATATAATCAAGATTCTCACTGTATCAAAATAATGAGGATAATCAAGAATAATGATAATTACAAAAAAAATACATAATGGTAATGATATTGTAATTGTAGGAGAAAATTGTTTTATATATATATATATATATATATATATATATATATATATATATATATATATATATATATATATATATACATACACTCACCTAAAGGATTATTAGGAACACCATACTAATACTGTGTTTGACCCCCTTTCGCCTTCAGAACTGCCTTAATTCTACGTGGCATTGATTCAACAAGGTGCTGAAAGCATTCTTTAGAAATGTTGGCCCATATTGATAGGATAGCATCTTGCAGTTGATGGAGATTTGTGGGATGCACATCCAGGGCACGAAGCTCCCGTTCCACCACATCCCAAAGATGCTCTATTGGGTTGAGATCTGGTGACTGTGGGGGCCATTTTAGTACAGTGAACTCATTGTCATGTTCAAGAAACCAATTTGAAATGATTCGAGCTTTGTGACATGGTGCATTATCCTGCTGGAAGTAGCCGTCAGAGGATGGGTACATGGTGGTCATAAAGGGATGGACATGGTCAGAAACAATGCTCAGGTAGGGGCACTAAGGGGCCTAAAGTGTGCCAAGAAAACATCCCCCACACCATTACACCACCACCACCAGCCTGCACAGTGGTAACAAGGCATGATGGATCCATGTTCTCATTCTGTTTACGCCATGTTTACTACCATCTGAATGTCTCAACAGAAATCGAGACTCATCAGACCAGGCAACATTTTTCCAGCCTTCAACTGTCCAATTTTGGTGAGCTCGTGCAAATTGTAGCCTCTTTTTCCTATTTGTAGTGGAGATGAGTGGTACCCGGTGGGGTCTTCTGCTGTTGTAGCCCATCCGCCTCAAGGTTGTGCGTGTTGTGGCTTCACAAATGCTTTGCTGCATACCTCGGTTGTAACGAGTGGTTATTTCAGTCAAAGTTGCTCTTCTATCAGCTTGAATCAGTCGGCCCATTCTCCTCTGACCTCTAGCATCAACAAGGCATTTTCGCCCACAGGACTGCCGCATACTGGATGTTTTTCCCTTTTCACACCATTCTTTGTAAACTCTAGAAATGGTTGTGCGTGAAAATCCCAGTAACTGAGCAGATTGTGAAATACTCAGACCGGCCCGTCTGGCACCAACAACCATGCCACGCTCAAAATTGCTTAAATCACCTTTCTTTCCCATTCTGACATTCAGTTTGGAGTTCAGGAGATTGTCTTGACCAGGACCACACCCCTAAATGCATTGAAGCAACTGCCATGTGATTGGTTGATTAGATAATTGCATTAATGAGAAATTGAACAGGTGTTCCTAATAATCCTTTAGGTGAGTGACTATATATATATATATATAAATATATATATATATAAAATCTGTTTTTGTTAGAATTCACTCAGGAAAGGGTAAGAATAAACTAGTTAACATAACATATAACATAACAACATAAAAAATAAAACTCACAGTTTTTCCTGCCTGTGTGTCCAGAAAGACGAGCACAAAACAGTCAGTAAACTTCTGGTTCAGGACAGCCTGGAAAAGAGAGAGTTTATGCTCAAACAACACACTGTTTAAACATTGCAACCAAAGATGTTTCTTTTTTATTTTCATATTGAACCCTGATCTTCACAATCCATTTAACGTAGATTGGTGTGCGTTATTAGGAAACACAGCGTTAACATTGTTTCTGTTTGTATGGAGGGTGAAATGATCATCTGAGAGTCGTCATCAGTTCAGGAAATCTACATAAACCCACAACATCTCCAATTACAGAATGAAGCATGAAGTGCCATCTGACACACTTGAGGATCTGATGATTATCAGCAGCTGAATTCTCCTCATGTTTGCTCACATTAACTAGTACAGAGGCACTAGAGGTCTCATAACGTACCACAGTTTACCACGCGTTTCACAGGCTTTGAGTAACCAAGGTCCTTACAGGACAATAATGATTTAAGAGCACTTCCTGTCTTGTAACTTACTATGACATGGCCAACATGACTTCTGCTAACATCTCACACAGGCACACAGAACGACTGTACAGCCTGAGCTTCTGAAGGATCATGTGACACTGAAGACTGGAGTAATGATGCTGAAAATTACATTTTACAATATATTCAAATAGAAAACAGTTATTTGAAATTGTAATAATATTTTACGATATTACCGTTTTACTGTTTTTTTTTTTTTTTTATCAAATAAATACAGCCTTAGTGAGAGTAAAAGACTTTAAAAAGTCTATTTACTAACAGCTTGTGCCAATGCAAACCATCTTTTGGTGTTAAAAACTACTGTAAGGATTTACTAAAGACACACAGTGAAAAATAAGCGCTGAAAAGGCGTGGACAGGGTTATTTTTGTGGCTGACCTTATTGCATATGCATTTGTAGGAGTTTCCCTTTCAGATGCAAAATTTATGGGAGGACAGTATCTAAATGAATCATGCAAGGTGATTTACTAAGGTTTGTGCTCGTCAATTTACTGGTAAATTGGCCATTATTTACTGCCCAAAAAAAGCATAAAAAAAAGCTTAAACCAGACACTAATTTGCGCTGCTCTTGGTAGATTGCGTTGGTCATTATGGAAATGATCCGGTTGCATCTGTGTTCTTTAATATGCACGTCGTCAGTAGATCACGCGCAGAACTTTCCACTCCCATCAGCGCTTTTATGTGATTGTGCTCTCATGCTAAATTTGACCTGTTTAGTAAATCTGGCCCTAAATGTCTTGGCCCTTGGTACGTTTGTGTATCTCTTACCAGGTACTGAATGCCACTGTCATCTTTAAAGTGCCTGCAGTTTTGTGGGAAGCGTGACAGCAGAACTTTGATGAGACTCTGGTACCAGGCGGGACTCATATTCAGGAAACAGTCCTAAAAAACACAAACCACAAAAAATTCATACGGTTTGGAACGACATGAGGGTGAAAAAATTATGACAGAATTTTCATTTTGCAGTTTTATCAAAGATTATTCCTTTTTTTTTTCATAACATTTAGCAAACAGACTGCTTTTGTAATTAATGGTAAAATGAAAGTAATGTAATCGGATTACTTTTGGATTCCTTCGATATACAGCTCTGGAAAAAATTAAGAGACCACTTAACATTGAGAAATCAATGTTAAGTGGTCTCTTAATTTTTTCCAGAGCTGTATACACTGATCAGGCATAACATTATGACCACTGACAGGTGAAGTGAATAACACTGATTATCTCTTCATCACGGCACCTTTTAGTGGGTGGGATATATTAGGCAGCAAGTGAACATTTTGTCCTCAAAGTTGAAGTGTTAGAAGCAGGAAAAATGGGCAAGCATAAGGATTTGAGCAAGTTTGACAAGGGCCAAATTGTGATGGCTAGACAACTGGGTCAGAGCATCTCCAAAACTGAAGCTCTTGTGCGGTGTTGCAGTGGTCAGTATCTATCAAAAGTGGTCCAAGGAAGGAACAGTGGTGAACCGGTGACAGGCTCAATGATGAACGTGGGGAATGAAGGCTGGCCCGTGTGGTCCGATCAAACAGACGAGCTACTGTGGGTCAAATTGCTCAAGAAGATAATGCTGGTTCTGATAGAAAGGTGTCAGAATACACATTGCATCACAGTTTGTTGCTTATGGGAAAAAATGGTTCAGGAATGGTTTGAGGAGCAATATATATACGTATACACAATCAGTGTATATATGTGTATATATATATATACACATACACGTATACACGATCAGGCATAACATTATGACCACCTTCCTAATATTGTGTTTGCTGCCAAAACAGCCCTGACCCGTCGAGGCATGGACTCCACTAGACCCCTGAAGGTGTGCTGTGGTATCTGGCACCAAGATGTCAGAAGTCAACACCTCAAACTCGTGTATATATATATATATGTATATGTATGTTTGATAGGTGATTTGCTATATCTATGCAAAAAGATTACTCTGTTTGAAAAGCCTTTGGGGTCCTGAAAGGCTGGACCAGAATATTTCCCTTTAAAATTAGACCAGCCTGTGCACCCAAACCATTAATATTTTTCACATTAGACTTCATACAGGATATGGCTGCGATAGCTGCAGACGCATCAAGTAAGCAAAACCACAGGAAGGCAGTTTTCACATTCTGGTTGCGGGCGGCAGTACATTTTTAAAAAGATGTAATTTGCAGCAACTTTCTCCTGGTCTGATATCACAGTGGGAGTACATCTCTACTTCCTTTGTGAGCCTGTATCGGTTTGACAGCGTTATACATCATTCAAGCACTCCGATTAGCATTAGCAGTCGTGGCACAAGAGCGGCTCAGCTCAGTAACATTGACTAAGCGGTTCTGCTCTCGTGAAGGGAATACAGAAGCGAGCGGCGTGCGAATAGATGAGCAATCAAATGGCATTGATATGCAGGTTTGGGGAGACGGGGGAAACTGAGGCTACGGCGCTTGAACGAGAGCAAGTCATCCACATCACAGCTCGTGTCACGTATTGAGGAAACGTTGCATCTCATTCTCCCAGAGTTCAGATATATGTGGATGTGTGGGGTGCAGAGGTGAGGTGAGGTGGGGAGGCCAATCAAACCATAGAAAACCCAGAAAGGAGGATCAGGAGGTGAAGACTTCAGGTGAAAGTGTCAATATGGTCATATAAGCGTTTTTGCTCACAGCACACATACATGTGGTTGGGAGTTGAGAACTGGTTCCTATTCAGAACTTGTAACATTTTCTAAGGGTGTGTTCACTTGGTTCATTTGGTCCGGACGTGGTCCAGTCCTGGTCCGCTTAGCATTCACATTGGCATTTTAACACTGAACATAAAGATACCGAACCTAAAGGTATAGGGTAGTGATGTTACAGGTGACACTGAAGCTTCAAAGCGCGTATCGAGTACGCAGCGCAATTTCTCATGAAGCGCGTATTGTTTTCAGAGAAACACGTGATCAATGAAAAACGAAGCCTCTCTTTCTTTCCAGTCACGTGAATGCTTCATTTTGCGTGTCGGAATGTTTGAACCCAGACCACTACCCTCGAAGTTGAAGTCCATTTATTAACATTTTTTTATATATATAAGCCTATAGCCTGTATTACATGATCATATATTCTGCCATATAAACAGTATAAAAACCATAAAATAATTAAGAGCACCATTTACTTGCATCAAACAACTCTGTTGATATTCTTATAATTGTTACATTTAATTTATTGCCACACTTTAATATGTGAATTATATCATCAGAAAACTGAACATTTAGCATTGTCAGGCTTTTATTTGTGCTTTATAGATAAAACAACGGCGCTGCACACTCGGGTTTATGGCTGCTATAAATTTGACCTGCCACAAGATGGCACTGTTTTCGACACTCCTGATGCTTCGAATCTTTTCCTGGATCAATCAGGGGAAAGCCTCAGTGCTTCATGAGGCTTCATTTGCCCATCCCTAGTATAGGGATATGTTCACAACCTGATTGGTCGGCTTTTATTACGTATATTTCGTAACTTACCGAACATCCAAACCAATGCTGTGTGCTGGGCTAAATGCATTGTATGTGCGTAGCCTACACATGATGGTATTTTGACCAGCTGAGAACTCCTGAAGAGCTTATAAAATGTGTAAAGGAGTGAAAACAGCGGCAGGAATCCCTCACACACACAAATGAAGATCTGCTGCGGGGAGACGCGGTTCTGATGCCTGTACTGAACTGTGATGGGCAACATCACGACTATGACGAGAAAAAAACAGGTATGCTTGAGCATTCGGCCCTTTATAGGCTCGCATCTTGTGACATCATGTCCTGTTTTTAGTTTGTTTACATGTCTTTGGTCCGTGTTGCTTTCATATTTCCTTCAAACCGCACCAGAGTTAGTTTGGAAGCGGAGCGAGACCCATCTTTTCAGGGGTCTCGGTCTACTTGTTTGGTTCAGATGGCAGCGTTAACACTTATTCAAATGAACCGCACTAACAGAGCAATCGCATCAAACAAGCAGACCGAGACCACTGAAAAGATTGGTCTCAGTCCACTTCTAAACGACAGGGACAGGCGTCGGAAATGCGTCTCCTCGCAACAGATCTTCGTTTGTGTGTAACGGAGGAACTCCTGCCTGTTTTCACTCCTTTACACATTTCATAAGCTCTTTGTGAGTCCTCAGCTGGTCAAAATACCATCGTATCTTTACTAGCGCATTTAGCGAACGCTTGGCAAACCAGGTCTAAATGTATCATTTTCTTTCTCGGTCCGGATCAAAAGAACCAAGAGAAACGAAATACAAATGTGAACACACCCTAAAAAAATATTGAAATCAAACGATTTTCATGATGTTCGGTTCTGTACATTTTTTCCAAAACTGTAATAAAATACTGCATGATAAATAAGCCAATAGGGTTCAACTGACCACTTCCTGACCACTGACCACTGAAATATCAGTATATAAATAACTATTTATACTATTTTACGGTGTCATTGTTACAGTGTAATTATATATTTAAGTACTGAGTAATATTAATTAACAACATGCACTTACTATAGGGTTAGGGTAGGATTAGGGTTTGGTTGAGGGTTAGTTGCATGTAATTATGCATAATTTACTGTTATTACTATGGTAAGTACATGTAACATATGTAACAAGGACACTGTAAAATAGTGTTACCAATAAAATTAATAAATACAGAAATAAATGTATAAATACATGTAATTTATTATTATTATTAATAATGGATCATTTATGTATAATTTATTCTGTGTCATATACAAATGTATTTATTTACACTATTGTTTAAAAGTTTGGGGGTCAATAAGATTTTTTGTTGTTGATGAAAGAAAATAATACTTTTATTCAGTAAGGATGCATTAAACTAATCAAAAGTCACTGTAAAGACATTTAAAATGTTACAAAAGATTCTATTTTAAATAAATGCTGTTCTTTTGAACTTTCTATTCATCAAAGAATCCTGAAATTTAAAAAAACAAAATCTTTTGTATGGTAGTGTATAATTCACATTTACTCACTAAATAATTAATTAATGTATTATATTTGACAGTTCTGGCTCTCCATATACGTCATTCTCCTAAAGCCAAATACAGTTGCGCTGTAGCAAACACAGTGATGTCTGTTGGCATGAACGTCACATTTACAGTACAGTAGCTACTGCTGTGTAATCAAATCACGAACGAGCACCCTGTTGGCGCACGATACGGAGTGTGAATCTGTGCGCATGTTGGTCCAGGAGTGATAATTTCTGCTGTAAATAAGGAACGGAGTGTAATATTAAAGGGCTGATTTCCTGTGCTAATTAGCTGATGTTTATTGCGATGCGGTGATGAGTAGGGCGCATGTTTCCCCCACGGAGTGGCGCATTAGCATGTTTGTTGTCAGCCACCTGAAACCATCAGACAAACTGCACAGAGCCAGCCGCTGATCAAAACATCCTGAATAAACTGTGGAATGAAGGAAAAAACATGCTATTTTCCAGAGGTTTCCCAAAGACAGCGTGTACAGGAAGAGAGAGCGCAGGCACTTTCCACAAACAGGGAGTCCTATACTCCTAATTCTCTTTTGATTGAACATAAAATGAACATGCAAAGTACTTTAAAACATCATATTGTTGCATTCACATGGTTTAATAATACATTTTTAATCACAAGAAATATGTTGTTTTGCTGTGTCCCACATTTTCCGCCCACAAAAATAAATAAATAAAAATCCTTAAAATTGTGACATGCAGGAAGTGACTTAATTTGGGCCTATTCTACAGACTGTGAAAAGTAAATAATTTGATTTCATTATTTTCATTCCATTTTACTCTATTTCTTTTTTTTTTTTACACGTATTCTTGTGTTGACAACAATTCAGCCTTGTCATCAAAGTTATTTTAAGAACAAATCATTCAATTTTCTTTTTTTAATGGAAAATATAAGTTATCAAAAACTACCAAGATTTGGCCCCAAACTAGCTACTTGAGAGTAAATCTGCAAATATAATATAATATAATTAATGGAATAATAAAATAAAATATACACACAAACAGGGACTAGGGTTATATGACCTGTTCAAATGTGATATTTTCATTGAGCATTTGTTGAAAAAGTAAAAAATGACCCTATTCAGATCTTATTTTGTACCCATTTGTGGAAAGTGTCAGCTAGAGAACGAAGAGAAAGGGACATCAAAGGGGGTGAAAGATGCTCTCAGAGGTGAAGGGCAGTGGATGTGGCGTGTGTTTTTTCATACCAGCTGTGGGTCAATCTCAGCGACCGATCTGCTTTGCACAGCATCCAGTAGCTCTTCTAGTTCACCGAAGGCCAGCTTGCTGAGTTTGAGTTTATCCAGAGCCAAGTGTTCTCCATGAAAGAGCCTCCTCCAAAGGTTATCCCTACGGCAATGGCCCATGGCCTGCTCCACGCTGCTCTGAATCTGCCGCCGCGCAGACATCACCTCCGAATTGAGTAGGGGGAAGAGAGGAGACAGGAAGAAGAGTCCTTGAGAGTCGTCGGTCTCTCCTAGCCCGGCCTGACCCAGGAGGTTCTCTATGGGGTCAGATTCAGGGCTGGCTGCAGGGCTGATGGGGATGGTGGTCTCCTCCCAAAGGTCCAGTTCAGATTCTCGCGTCCCTATGCTGCCAGCCTCCATCCGCTCCACATGGATACGGCCACTGAGGTCACCGGGGTCACGGTGGATCTGAGGAAGCTTCTTAAATCGCCGCATGTCTGCAGTCAAACGCGGGAACAGCTCTCTTTGACTGGTCATGATCACATAGAAACGTAGCCTGAAACCATTAAAAATGAAAAAAGTCAGAATAGAAACAAATATTTTTTGGAAGTTTATAGTTTTTTTCTAGTGCACATTGTTCCACATTTTTGGGAAAATTTTCTCCACCTCTAAAACAACATTTCTTTTCTGCTGACAGAATCAAGGCCATGCAGTTGGGGAAGAATATTCACATTATTTATTAATAATTAATATTATCTAGAATAAATAAATTAATATGATCTAGAATATTTTTATAATAATATTATTTATTATTTTATGTATTACTAATTATTATTATTATTACTATTTATAGTAATGTTATAGGTAATATTTATAATATTACTTATAACCATCTATTATTATTACTAATTATTAATATTTATACCAATTATTATTGTTAATCATAATAAATATTATTATTATTACTACTATTTATGGTAATATTTATAATATTACATATTTAATATTAATAATATTACTATAATATTTATTGTTTATACTAATTTATTATATTGATTTGTAGATAAAATGTATCATTGTTTATAATATTTTATTATTATTTACTATAAAATTATTATAATATTATTATTATTACTTATAGCAATGTTATGGATAATACTATTATATTATTTATTTATAATATTATAAAACAAATATTGATGGAAATGGATAAACTCCATCCAAAAGTCCCAGCCTATATTATTTTGCTCTTATTAATGTTTTTTTTTTACACATAAAATACTTACAGAATTACAGAAGTTATATACGTTGCAAATGTTGTTTCATGTTGCTTGCGTTAACTTCTAACAAAAAAAATGGGTTCTTCTGCGGTTCTTCAGTGGTTCTTTGGGGTGGTTGAGGTGCTATATTAGCACCACTGCCATACAAAGAACACGTTCAGCCCCTGTATAGTTCTTTAAAAGTTCTCTAACTCTCTCTTAGTCTCTTAGTTTAGTTGGGGAAAGGATTAAAACAACATTAAAATACAGTGTATTTCCTGAAGATAACATGGTTCTCAACTTTTTTGTCCCCAATGCCCCCCTATAAGGAAATATTCCAAGACTTTTTTTTACCTCAAAAAAAGCATAAAAGTGATTGAAAACAGCTTTTGCCATTGTTGTAAATTCCCATTCATAGCAAACATATGAGAGTGGAGTAACATATTTAAAATCTAAGGAGGAGAATGGGGTGGTGGTGGGATGCAACAAGACTGGACTGGATACTGACAATTTGGATACTGAGAGCTGTCAGTTGCAGTTTAAATTATGTGGAAGGAGGAATACAATTGGAGGATGAGAGAAAGATGGTGATTGGCTGTAGTCTTTGAATGAATGTACCTCTTATGGTTCTACATAGCACCATTTGACAAAGGTTCTGTATAGCCCCTTTAAAGATAGGTTCTATATAGCACTTAAAGTGGTTCCCCTATGATTACAAGCCAATGAACCACTTTTAATGCTATTTAGCACCATTTTTATTTAGAGTGTAGTTATCCACCTATGTAGCATTGAACTCATACCCTTAAAGCGCCACTTTACAAAGTGCACAGTATTCCGCGTATGTTTCATGCCGTACCCACCTGAGCAGGTGTCTCTCTCCTTCAGACTGCTCCTCAAACGGGGCGGCATTATGACACACCAGCAGCGACACATCAAAGTCGTCATGGTGTCGTAATCCCTCCAGGTCTTTAAATGAGCCAGAGCTTAAAGAGAAAGACATTAGAATATACAAATATAACTTATAGCATCACCTGCTCCAATAAGTAAGAACAATTCACAAAGTACCTGTTCCACAGAGCGACCAGCGCATATTCATGCAGGTCCGTGCTTGGTGCCCCCTTTTTGTTATCAGTTGTAACTGCAGCCTTAGACATGCGCAAGGGCTTCATCCCGTAAGTACAAGCGTGATCAGTGATGTAATTATACAGCTGATGTGCTGTGATCATCCCCGTTGATATGGAGAAACTCCCTAGTACACATAAAAAGCATATTATGCATGACTGGCAAAAACAGGAAAAGCACAAAAATGAATATGCCATCGACTATGTGCTTTAGCTGACTCTATGTGCTTATGCACTCACCCTGGAACACGTGGTTGCGTCCAAACTTGGGTATGTCAGGGTGATGGGCGATGAAATCCTCCAGAAAGCCAGTGAGCTGGTATCCCTGTCGAAGGGTCATGTGACACCCCACGAGGTACTGATGCACCACACGCAGGTGGAAGTCGTAGCTGAACGAGTGAACGTGCATCAAATCCCGGACCTTATCACACTCCTCGGTGAACAGCATGGACAGCTGGGGGCAAAAACACACATGCATGCATTACTCAGGAGCAGAACACACTGGTGCAGGAACTCCACACAATCCATGAGAAACCGTTTGGATCAAAGGTATCCGATTCCCCAGAGGAAGACCGCAAGCAGTAGCAGGAACATCATCATATAGCCTCTAAATCCTGATAGCGGTACTAACTCAAAACCTAATGAACTTCTCCTACAGATGGTCAAATGAAACAAGCCTCACTGTAAAGTCAAATTGGGTGAAAAGGTCACGTCTTACCCCAACATCAAAAGAAGGTAAACATGAAATTATATTTTGCATAAAAATTAGGACCATTGATCAGATTTTACACTGTAATGCATCCAAGTTCTGTTATTACTAATTAGATTCTCATTACTGTAATATGGGGATTTTTTTATCAGCATAAAAGTACAACACAAATATTTATATTAGTGCTGTCAATCGATTAAAAATAATAACTAATTAAATCACACATTTTTTCTGTAATTAATCGCGATTAAATCATCAGTTTTTAATATTTTTATATTGTAATAATTTCACAGTTACTGTCCAAATTAACTTACTTTTCACTTATTTGTTTAATGGCATCTTTTTATGAATGATGGCCAGTATCACTGATACTAATACTGCTACTGATGTCTCTATGAAATAGATTTTTTTTTTTTAAACATTAACGATAGATATTCAACATTACAGTATGATTGAAAGCTACATTTTATGTATGTTAGCTACAATCTTCATATAAACCCATTATAATAAATGTCATATTTACCTGTGGCCTTCCTACCTGTCTAACAAGTATATACAGAAATTGAATAAAGTTAACAGTCTGCCCTGCATAAATAATACATTAAATACAGATTAATCCTTATTAAAGCTACAATTTTCTCTGTTACCTTTGTTCTTTGAATAACATTAATGACAGACATCACAGCAACTGGTGCATTAGGCTGCTGTCACTTTAAGATCTGCCGCTGCCAAACATAAATCTCATTTTCTCACAACTCTTTAAGATCATTTAAGACGTTATTTAACTTATTTAAGACTGCTCTTATGAGAATACTTGACAAAACGGGCATTTTGGCATAATTCTGTGTTATTGTTCGGTCAAGCGCGAAAGAGAACTTGATCCTGGCGCGTGATACTGCTGGCGGGTCAGACAGAGTAGCTACATTCACAGACAGCGCATTCTCTTTTGTCTTGTCGCGCTGGAATGGTTTAAAAGCATGATCATATAATGTAACACTAACCAAAGGATGACAGAAAAAACAGATGCTGCGTTAATTGCATTAAATATTTTTTGATAAAAAAAGTTTTTTGACAGCAATTTTGACAGCACTTAATTTATACATATTTTTTTTCATATTGCAATAATAAAATGTCCAAAATCCTATAAATAAATATGTTGTGAATGGCTGTGACGGTGTCATACAAATTACTTGTCACTGGAAACTTCTAGTGTCGTTCCTGGTTAAGACAGTGTAGCTATCATGAAACTGAAGGCCCAATGCACAAAATCTTAATGGAACCTTGATT
This sequence comes from Coreius guichenoti, assembly GCA_039654105.1. Lineage (NCBI taxonomy): Eukaryota > Metazoa > Chordata > Actinopteri > Cypriniformes > Gobionidae > Coreius > Coreius guichenoti. Next base: position 5,434,381 of record CM077180.1, on the reverse strand, counting down.
TGGGGGTGAAATTGGAATCCGACATGTTCTTGATACGTTTCATGAAAGTCACTCAAGCGCACATGAAACCTGACATAACACGTCTACAACTCGACATAGTTGACTTGTGAAGAGCAAAACCCCCCTTCAACCACCCACCTGCCACCAAACCTTTACAAGAGTCTTTTTAAAAGCATCTGATATCAATTAACATAATAATTGTATCCTATTTAATTAAATCTCACATCAAAGCCGTGCTTACAAAAGCATTAGTGGCAAATGCAAATGATTGTAGGGAGAGAGCGGGAGTAATTACAGTACAATGGGAGCAGAGAGGGTGGGGAAGGCAGTGGCGACGGCTAAGCGCTATTACCGCTGTCGCTTTCATCCTGACCATTACCCTGGAACAAATGCAAATAGGTCTGATCAAATCAAAGAGTTGAGGATTAAAAAAAACCCTGTTCATTTGATGCTGTTGTGGCCGTGCCATTTGCAGAAAGCAGCTCACGCAATTGCCTGTGCGAGAATCGTTTTTCACGTCAACATTTTGAAATCTGCCAGTGGCCCATTTGACAAAGTTCTGCCACAGGCTGAGGAAAGATAATATCGTTCGTCCATTTTCCTCTCAGTCATGCGAGGGTGCAAGAAACTGCTTTTGGAAACGTGGAGCATGAAAACAGCTCAGTGTGCTATGATTGCAGTGGTTAGTCTGTTCTGTTCGCATAAATACTCTTAAAGCATAATCACAGTCATGCGTTAACCAAATGCCTACATTCAGAAAAATATGATCGTTTTCAAGACTTGCGTAAACGTTTCCCAATGCATCGAACACTATGGTGCTTTCCCAGATGCCACAAGGCGCACCGGTCAAGTTCTGTAATGTGTCACCAGAGACATCATAAGTGGAGGAGATGGACCACTTGAACAAATATGAATGAGAGCAATCATAACGCTAACACAGCAGCTGTAGTCCTGCTCTACAGGTACAACAGCCAATATCAGTTTTGATAGAGGCATCGCTACACTTAATAAAGCAGCTGAATGCCTTATGGTTCAAAAAGCCAATCCCCTGTTTGTTTACTCTTGAACATTAGCTGGACGAGCCGGAGAACGTTTTGAGTGACTTGAGCTTAGCATACCACTATTGTCAGATGTTATTCCTGATTTGAACAGAATTTTGACAAGCACTTCTGGAGATTTTTAGTGTCTCTCCATTCAAGCAGATGAAGCTGTACTTGAATGCATCCACTGCAGGAAACAGCTGCCCGAGGCCTTACGGAAGTGACCATTGAGTGAACTTGCCTTAAAGGGACTTTAGCATCACTTAGAGAGTTCTAGGTGTTCTACTTTCTTACTTTCACCGGTTATACTGTGTAGTTTTCCTACTTTCTGGCTCCCTGGTAACCTCACCAAATCACCTTTCCATGACACTTGATGCTAAAGTAATAAAAGGGCCGTAAAGTCAACATAAAAATGTGTACTTTTTAATGAACATACCTTGTCTTATATTCTTACCAATGATTTGTGCACAATATTTAACCAAAATGCAAAAATTGGTAACACTTATTTTAAGGTGACAGTTACATGTACTTACTATATCAATAAAAGTAATTAAATAATTAATTTTGAATAGTAACAAGGAACTAAACCTAAACAAAACCTTAACCCTATAGTAAGTATATGTAGTTTAATTAATATTACTCAGCACTTATGTGTGATGTACACTGAAACAATGTTACCTTAAAATTAAGGGTTACACTTTATTTTACGGGTGTCATTGTTACAGTGTAATTATTATATTTAAGTACTGAGTAATATTAATTAACAACATGCACTTACTATAGGGTTAGGGTAGGATTAGGGTTTGGTTGAGGGTTAGGGTTTTGGTTGATTAGCTGCATCTATTTTCCTTTCAGCCAATATAATGTATTAATCTTCCATTTTAAACCCACTCGACTCCATTCCACTTTTCAAAATCCAGTCAATTCCCACATTTTTTTCTAGATCCTTTACACTCAGAAATACACCAGATTTTGCAAGTAAAATAGGTTTTGTACAGCATTTATGTTGACTTTATATCTTTTGTTTCCTAGCTAGCACAACACAGATCTTACTTATGTCAGGCACATTAAGAATAAGCGGAAGCCGGCATGACAAAGGGGAAATGCTCCACTTGTGATTTCCTCATTTTGAAACAGCTGTGAAAATCACGGTATATCATATGTTGATTGATAAAGAACAGCCCACAAATTACTGTTGATGATTCCCTCAAAAGGAGACAAGCAGATCCGAATCAACATGCAACAAGAGCAGAAGAAAATCAGGGATAATCATTGAGCATAGGAAAGAGATCATTGGCCTATCAGAGCTGCAAGAAGAGTGACCCCGTGACCTCCCAGAAGATGCCACATTCATGTGCATCTGCATTAAAATACAGCAAAGAGACACAACCGCATCTGCGGCTAAAGAGGAACCCCTGCAGCGACCTTTCCGGCAAGATGCATCTCTGACAAACACAGACAAACACAGGGAAAGGAACCATCTGATTTTCAATGAATGGGCAAGACTGAGGCCGCAGTGGGAAGGGGAGGAGCCAGGCACTACATGGGGGAGGAGTCTGAGGGAAAGACTGAAGCCTGATTGGTTGGAGACGAGCCCGCCCCGAGGATGCAGAGACATACCGCAGAGTCAGAGCCCGTGGGCGCCTCGGGGAACGGCTTGCTAGGAGGTTTGTTGAGAAGTGAACCCTGATGGAAAGAAAGAGTGAGATGGGACTAGACACACACACACGACATATGCAGAACATTGAGACACACACACACACACACAAACAGAAGATAACACACAAACAGAGTCAGATGAGAAACATGCCACACAGAAAGGTTAGAAGTCAATTTACACAAAAATGAACACATGCACAAGCTGACTGTCACACGCTAATGTATGAGGGTGTGTTACAGGAAGTGACATGGAGATGCTCAATAATGATGAGGCATGAGGTGTGTGCAGTCCTTTATAGATGAGAAGCAGGTGTGACCTTTCACTTTTTAACTAAATATACACTGCTTATGGCTCATGTTACATCATGATCTACGCAGTTCAACAAGGTCGCTCTCTCGTCTCATATATAATCTCATTTTGGTGCGTAAATATTTTTAATTACTTCAAAAATTCAGCAGTGATTCACACTTTGGTTAATTTACTTTACACATGAAGGAAAAATGTTTTCCATGTGTAAAATGAATTTTTTTTTACATGATCTATTCTCTATGCTCCCAATTCCTGCAACCAATGTCATAGAAAGTAATTGATGTCCATTGCCACCTCAAAATCAACTTGTGGCTGTGGAACAGTATTAGTAGTGGTAAAAGTATACCTTAAAACAAATATTAATAATGAATTTATAATGTAACATGTCAGGAAGAAGATGATTAAAATGATAATAATCATAATATTTAGTATATACATGCTGCTATGAATGGTCATATGAACAGTGCCATTTGTGTGTCACTTATGTGCAACTGACACAGGATACTGAATTAGTCACATGGGAAACACTTTACAATCAGATTCAATGTTAATGGGGGGGTCTAATGCTATTTAATGCATTCTGACTTATTTACACTGTTAAAGAGTTGGATTCTCATGCTAAACATGGCCAAAACTTCAAAAAAACGAGCCAAATTCGAATAAGTTTTTTTCGAGTATGGCCCTGTATGACGTCATAAAGGGTGGAACTGCTTGTATGGGCACTTCTCCCGGATGAGCGCGTGTGCCCATCAATCAGAGCGAAAGCAAGTACAAGCACGTCCATCAACAAACTTCGTTCGGTTACGGTAGCCGCTGGCAGCGCTGTCATTTTGTTTTTAGACCACAAAATCAACAATGTCACTAAAGAAGTGTGTTGCTGGTTGTGAGGGAAAGATAACCTTATTCAGCTTCCCAAATAACCCAGCATTAAGGAAACAGTGGATGCAGTTTTTTTTTCCGCAGCAGCAACGGAGTTCTGCTAGTGTGTTTGTTTGTTCTCGGTCATGAGTCGAAACTGCAGGTGGTGAGTGAAACTGCATCAAATGTCTGTGTTTTGTTGGCAATCGGCAGCAAGTGCATATAATGTAAACAACACAAACGTATAGTGAATCGAAAGTTATCCAGGGACAATGCCATGATGTATTTTGTGTGTGTGTGTGTGTGCGCGCGCTCGTGTCTCTTTAGCTCCGCCCACTGCACGCCTGCACAAGCTCGGCTGTTTTCGGAAAGAATCAGTACAGCGTATCTGTCTATACACATATATATACACATTTTACTTTAAGGTAAAAATATCATGCATAATATTTTGTACTTTCAACATTTAGAATGTAACAGGGTTGAAGTAATAATACATACAAGTTCATCATATTATGACTTTAACTTAATAACTGTTGGTATGTTATAAGATTGGCTTAATAGTTTAAGAAATGGGGGAAAACAACAACAACAACCAACATATTTGTTGATCATTGGAGAGAAAGCTTCCTCAAAAGATTGTGCACTAATGTCTATGGCAGTAACAGCCCTGGTACTTTGAGCCTGAGATAGGAAAACATGAATGTTCGGCAATACCCCTTTAAACATACTTTATTATTAAAAGTACAAATGGCACTGTTTCCTGACGATGACCTTTAAATATGGGTGTAACAAGTTCAAGACTTCAAAATGATTTGCTGATTTTCATGGTGAATTTGATCACTATGTGGCCTCGATAAGAATGTCCACTTTATCCTTCTACAATAAGTGGATATAATTGGTTCTCCATGAACAAAAACAAGTATTAACATAGCGGAATATTTAACAGCTCAACTTGATTGTCCATTCCTTAGGAAAGCTAATAACACTGTTTGCCCACCAAATTGGCAGATGCGAATGTTTGTTGACGCAATCGAAAACTATGGATTCTAATAGAACAAATATAAGTTGATGAATTGTCATTACTGATTCCTTGTGACTTTTATTCCTGTTTGCCCTCAAGCTCAGTTTGAAGAATCTGCACTTACAAACAACCAAACAAACATGCTAATGACTTAATTGCTGGATATGAGCAGCTGTGATTGGAGACACCTTATGGGCTTCTGGCGCTGCTGAAGAAATCAGAGCCCTCCTGCTGAGAAACATCTGGAGATTTACAAATATTTACACTTAATTACTTCTCATTTAGAGCCAACCTGGACCCACTACACATTAAATACGCCATCAGAGAGAGAGAGAGAGAGAGAGAGAGAGAGAGAGAGAGAGAGAGAGAGAGAGAGAGAGAGAGAGAGAGAGTGAGAGAGAGAGTGAGAGAGAGAGTGAGAGAGAGAGTGAGAGAGAGAGACAGACATTTGACCAGTGAATTCTGCTAACAAAGGAGAAGATTGCCGCTTAATATCCACAGACATTAGAGGCAGGCACATACAACAGATGCACAGAAATACAATATGAACTCTTAAATACTTTGTTTACTCTCACTTTCTCTTTACATGCACTGTCTTGATGCCATTACCTGAGAATTAACTGTCTGACCCATGGGAATCCTTGAGCACTCTAATGCAAACTGCTTCACGCAGAAATAACAGCCCTGAAACAGAGTCAGAATGAGATTATGTGTTACTAGAGGAACAGTTATGCATCAGCTGCAGCTACATTCATCACTGCTTTCTTCACCATATTCAAGAGCTGTCAGAGTGATTCTTAAGGCCCAAATAAATCAAATTTGGCTCCATTTACTTTCTTAATTCAACCAGGTCACGATTCACCTGTGCACATTATTCCAATGAACAAAAATCTCATTTATCTCTTTCTTATAATTACCTGTCATATAGAAACACTTTTCACCAACCAATAAATTCTTGATGGATAAAATCAAGATCCCCTCTACATTTTTTTTCTTAAATATGTCATATTCCAGATGCAAAGTAAATGATGAAAATTATGTTTCATGCAGACTTTGATGTTCATGAATGTGTTGTTGAACGCTCTCTTCATTTTACTTTATTCTAACTTTGCAATTTTATCATTGTAATTCATTTTATTGTATATTGTTATTATTAATTTTTATTACTATTTCTAACACTTTAGGTCTTCCTTTGACTGTTGACACTGGACAAAATTAGTAGTAGTAGTACTACTACTACTAATAGGGTTAGGGAATAGTTCAAATTCCTGTCCATAAGTATGAATAATTATTATTTGTTGTTTGTTGTTGTTGCTGTTATTATCACTGTTGTGTAATAATAATAACAAAATAAATGCTAACAACAATAATAATAACTATACTATTAATAATACTTACTATTATTATTATTATTATTATTATTATTGTAAGGTTCATTCTTGTGGTCAAATTACAAACTTCAGCAAACAGGCAAAGGAAATCTGCAAAAAACAAAAACAATAATAAACCAACTTCCAGCACACTTTATGGACTTAATCTTGCGTTTATGCCACTGACTCGTGCATAAGTCATCTGCTAGTGTTCACATGAACATTTCTATGAATGACTCGTGTTTTACTCGTTGGTAAACCGAGATTTCACTCAGAATTTATGATCAGTAATTCACACAGAACTGAATAAAACCATTATAATGGCTCAAAAAATTAATCGCTTACGTTAACACATTAACTATGACAGCTCTAATATAAAAAATAATCACTTTGAAATTTATTTGAAAGAGATATTAGACATGAGAAGTACTGAAGATCAGATGATGATGTGCTGTTTTCTTGCTGTTGATTCTGTGTGTTCAAATATTAATAACCATAAATAGCATGAGAGCGAGACTCCATTAAACATCTCTCTCCTGGCCGTCCGCTGAGACTTTCACAGCGTTCTTGTGAAAAGCCCAGCGTATGCTCTTGGCTGATGTGCTAAGAGGGCGATTCTATGCCCTGATCTGCACTGAAGGCCATGAGACACAGACAGATAAAGGTCTTACTTGAAAAGCCAGTTCCATCAGCACGATGCCTCCCGGCAGCGCTCTCTGCAGGTGATATGACGTCGAGCTTGATGCACTGCTCTGCTGAGAGAGGCAGAAAGGACACAATCACTGTGTGTGTGTGTGTGTGTGTTTGGCTACATTGTGAGGGCCAAATGTTTTTTACTTATATAGTGAAATATTATGACGACCAACTAGTGAGTAAATTTTACTGGTCCTCACTAGTTAAAAATGCTTATAAATCGGCCAAAACATGTTTTTATCTCTGATCTATATAAATGACTGGATTGCTCATTGCGTTCTAAACTGCCAGCAGGCGGTGAAGCCACTAGAAGTGTTCGAGCTGCCATCTTACTATTCCCTACCAACAGAGGGTATCATTGATTTGCTACAATCACCCGGTTTGCAGCATCTTAAGCCGCGGTCACACTAGACTTTGAGCATGCAAAATTTCGTCAGACACGGCAACGGTCGTGATATGATGTCACTCTCTGAATCGTCTTTTTTATAAACATGAATTCAACATATAACATTAATAATACATTCAAAATGTAAAAAATATACAATCTACTCAACTTTACTGCAAAAATATTGTTCTTTTAATTCAGCCAAGAGGTCACGTCGTGACATATCGATCTTCTACTGGTCACACGTCGTCACGTGATGTGAATTTGCAGCTCAGAGTTCACCAGGCTTGAACTTTGGATCACAGCGAAATGCAAAACTTTTCACATGAGCTTTGCGTTTCCGGTCTGAAGCATTTGCATGCGTTTGAATGGAAGTCAATGGAATGAAAAATGCAGTGTGACCAGCCCATCAGTCTCACAGGATTAGTTTTACGATATATGTATGAAAATTAATTGTTATTTCAGATGTTATCTGTAATGTATCTGTAAAGGTCTTTTCGGAAAGGATAAGTCATATAATGAAATCGTTATGTGGGTGTGTCTACTGCTTCCGACACAGATAACTGAACTAACACAAAAATATATTCCTTTATGTACGTAATTATGGAGGAAATATTAAACATGAACATCTGTGTTTAGTTGAAGAAATTGATTTGAATAGCCTATACAATAAATATTAATATAAGCCTGTTACTATATTGCACTATATTGTATTAAAATTCTAAGCTTACCATGCATGATCTTGGAAATAAGGCAGTCAGCGTCTCTGAATAAATTATAATGTGTGTCTTTTATTTCCTGATTGAGCAACATCTATTTCAGACTCTTAAAGACAGCGTAAATTCTATGGCGTTTTACTAGAATTACAGTTTCCATATGAGTAAAGTGCTATGTGGGCTATATGTTGTTGAATTAATTATTAATTTAACCATCTTTTAAATCTTTAAATGCTTCTAAATGCATGCTGTTAACGAAATCATTGTTGAAACATTTACAGTTAGCCTACGTTATGAATGAAAACAATACTACAACACAACATAAATACATAAACACAACAGTACAAGGCTATTTCAGGCTACAAGGCATAAATCTTTATTCCGATTTCAGAATGCACGCTTTGACATTTGTAATACATATGCCGAAGTGTCTCGTCCCCCCGCCGAGCTGATGTTCACTACTATAATGAATATGAACATAAATTTTTAATGAGAAGGGAAAATTCCTGACTTTAAACAAATAAGAATGTACAGGAAGACTTCGGATATAAAAATGGTTTCTCGTTAGGCAACGTTTTCTCATTAAAATCATATAAATTCCTATTAAATTCATTAGAACGCGTGAGTTTACTAGGAAATACCAATATGGCGCCGCAGTGGCTTCACTTTTTATGACGTCATGAGCAATCCAGTTCTCTATATAGATCAGTGGTTTTTATTTAAATCTATTGTTTCGCACATGTTTATGTGATTTGAGGGGTTTAGGGGTAGAGTTTGGGATAGGCCATAGAAAATATCAATAATCTGATATAAAATCAGTGGAAGTCTATGCAATGTCCTCATTAATACAGTATCTTTCAAAAGTTTGGAAACATTACTTTTTTTAATGTTTTTGAAAGAACTTTTTTTTTGCTCACCATTTGCATTTAATTATAAATACAGTAAAAACAATTTTAAATTGTAATAATATTTCACAATATTACTGTGAGTAATTATCATTACTCCAGTCTTCAGTGTCACATGATCCTTCAGAAATCATTCTAATATGATGATTTGCTGCTCAAGAATAATTTCTTATTATTATCAATGTTGAAAACATATTTTGCTACTTAACATTTTTGTGGAAACAATTTTTAAAGACTATATTTTTGTAATTTTCGCCTGTATTTGGATAGGATCCAGAACAGGCACCAGGACTGTGTCAATGCAAAAAGAGTGAAAGCCAAAAAAGCCAAGTGTGTGTGTGTGTGTCTGAACTGTGAGACACACAGCTCAAACCTGTGAAATACAGATGTGAATTCAGAAAAATTGGAGTGTGACTGAATGGTTGAATGTGGATGAGTACCTTCGGGCTGTCTTCACTCTTCTGCTTATTATATGAGAAAGATGAGAAGGAAGATCTGCCTTCAGTGGATAAAGAACTCAACATGGCGGCTCGGGCTCGAGCGATGCTGCAGAAATAAAGAGAGAGTCAGGGCTCGTGACCCCGTCAATAATGCGGCTTTCATGCCGCTGGTCAGACTGAATCATGCGCTCCTGCTGCTTAATACAGTGTCGACTATTAGCACATCACACACTCTTTACAGAGAACTCTGCACAGTGCACGTATTGTTGAACATATTGTTGCCAGATGACTCTGAAGTTTGGATGGACACGTTCTGTGCAGATTAAGAAATTTTAAGTAAGAAATTGTAGTGAATAACACTTTCCTTTTTTATACTCATGCTTATGACAGAAATGCACAGTTCAAAACTAGTTTAAATTCCAGAAACATAAGGTGCATTCAAGTCCTCCTGGGAAGTTCATATTTATGAGTTGGGAAGTCGTAATTACAATGTCAGGTGCGTTCAAATGACTCTGGTCAGAGCAAGATGGCAATGCACCTTTTCTATACACAATTCAACGAGCTCTTTAAACTCTACGTGTTTTTGCTTTTTATGTTTTTAATTAAGTTTATGCTCTAAATTGCGGTAGGTCCTGTAAATTGAATCACAATATATTCTAGCGTAATTGTACAATACTTTGGTATTTTGTACATGCAACTTAGATGGTTTTATTGTAAATTAACCCTTGTGCTGGGCTGAAAAATCTGGATTGGCTTTTAAAATTGCTTATAGATCTCTTATTAGTTTAGGGCAGGGGTTTTCAAACTGGGGTCCTCCAGAAGGTTCTAAGGGGTCCCCAGAAAGCAAAAATGGATAAAGTCTATCGAACATTCTAACCGTTTCATTTCTAAATGTTTCTTTCTTGCCGTATACATACTTTCCAGAAATGTATATGTTTGCTTTGTATCTTTCTAGTAAGTTTTTCTCACTATAGTCCCCTTTATCTTGCTCACTGGGGTTGTAAGGCAGTATTAATGCAGTACGTAAGATGCTTACATACATTTATTGTGAAAGTTGCTTATACAAATAATTTTTAATTGAAAATGTTCTTCTTCAGGTTTATACATCCAATATTAAGTATAGCCAATTTAAGTTTTGAAACAATATGTTGTATTTATAATGTCACACTTACTATTTAACAGTTTAAATGTTTTTTCATACATAAAAATGTATAGATGGATTTTAGGAAGGGGGTCCCTCATAAAAGGTTCATCATATTTGGGGGTCCTTGGCATCATAAAGTTTGAAAACCCCTGGTTTAGGGTCCAATTCTCACTATTAACTAGTTGCTTATTAGCATGCATATTATTAGGATATTGGCTGTTTATTAGTACTTATAAAGCACATATTAATGCCTTATTTTACATCTTCTTAATTCTACATCTTAATCCTACCCAATACCCAAACTTAACAACTACCTTACTAACTATTAATAAGCAGTAATTAGGAGTTTATTGAGGCAAAAGTCATAGTTAATAGTGAAAATTGGACCCTAAACTAAAGTGTGACCTATATCATCACCAAATATTGGACTCAATCTACTAGTTTTCTTTCAATTAGCACAGATTTTGTATTTCTTTTGGGAACTGACTAATCATAAGCCTCACTGATTTGAGCTTATGCATCTCAGTTTTTGATTGAAAAAAGTTCAAGCTTATTCACCTCAAAAAGTGTTAAAAAAAAATGAGTTGATAAACGATTGAATCAAATATTTGGCAATAACATAGCATAACGAGAGATTTATAAGCAATTTTTGAACTTCAATCCTTTTTGACTGGGAAAACCATCAAAAAAGTGTTTGGGAACTTGATATACCCTGTGTGAGGAAAGTCAGTACGTTTTAATTCACTAGCATTTTCAGGAAAACTAAAATACTCTCTGGGCCAAAAAGACCAGAACACAACATGACGATTAAAAAAAAAAAAAAAAAGTCATTAATTTTAACAAATTTAGCATTTATGCAGACGCTGCATCTATTGTGTCCGACATGATTTCTCACTGACACGCCCCCAACTCAGAAACTCAGGGCGGCTTTGTGGTAGCATTCATGTGCATTCAACTCGTAAACACAATCTTTCCAACATGACTTGAATGCACCATTACGGTCAAACCAAGTGCGTTTTGTTTTGGTTCTGGGAGATGGTGTTTTTCTGCGGGACACAGACCTGCGTGCGGGCGACTGTGGTCGGACCTGCACCAGGATGAAGCCCATGCTCTGCAGGTACTGCACATACTGCTGCAGGAACGTGCTGGAGATCTCCTGCAGCCACGGCTCCTCCTTCAGTCGACTCGGAAGCATGTCTGCAGAATCTGTGCTATAGCTGCGATCCCTCCCGGATGCTGTGGAGTCACTGGAGCGATGCCGCTTCTGTAACCGGAGAACAAGAGACAATCTCTGTACTGATGTCACTACGGAGAGCGGAGATCCTACTACCCATGTAGTCTCACATGGTGAGACCATGTAGTCTCACAGACTTCTGACTATCAGCATAAAGTCTGGTCCATATTGAGCCAAAAAAGATTTGTTTAAGGCCCAAGTACATTTGTACTCACGGCGAAGTTATTTTCGTTCTTCACTTGGGGGTAAAAAGAAATTTGAAATACCTGAGCAGCGGTATACTGTTAGCAAACATCTCAATACCCATGCTGCTGGAAATGGGTGAATATGTAAATATATGCTGCGTGCTTTCCTCGCCGCCATAAACTAAACACACAGAGCATTGAGAAAACGTCGTGAATATGTTTGCAAGAGCTCTGCAATTCGGGACTCCAGTCATGTCATGACACATCTAGTTATATAGCACATTATACCAATGGATTGCTTCAAAGCAAGCAGCTTTACAGTGTTAAACATGAAAAACAGCATCAGTGACATTTTCAATTAGAATTACAACTTCAGTTTCTACTCTAAAGCAGCTCTCCAGTGTGTTCACGTTCACGTCTGACCTCGACGGGCTGAACAGAAGAAATGAACCGGAGAAGATTTACATGTCAAAGAAGGCGGAGCTTCAGAGCCACACCTATTATTACATACGTTTTCCAGAAAGTTCGCTTAGCAAGCTGTTTCGAACTCCCAAAAATAACTTCGTTTACGACGATTTTCATTTTGGGCTTTGTTGACATCACACCAGTTTGTTCTTCGATTTCACTTGAAGTATATCAGGGACTTTAGGCAGGAAGAGAGCTTCTAACTGACACGTAAAGTGACCAAACACAGTCATTTGTGACATTTTGGGTGTTTATATCTAAAATCGGACAGAGAAGAAATGAAGTATACAGGTGAATGGTGTGCTTGTGCTAACTTAAAAAAAAAAAAAAAAATCCCACTTGCTTTGACATTTTGTTATCTAATGAGAATAACCTCTATGCCACCTCAATCATGAAGAACTGACCAATGACCGAATAATCATGATTACTCTGGTGCTTCGCTGACACACATCTGTGCTCATTATCATGCCTGACACATGTAATTACATAGAGGCTGATATTTTGTTGTTTATAAAGCACATGATGTCTCACTGCATTGAAGAGCTGTTTTGGTCATGCTATTGTTAGGGATTTGAATTTTGAACATAGCCCTAACCCTAAGTAAGGCTCCAAAATGATTGTTTTTATAAATGGGTTCAGAACAGTGTGAACCAGCAGACAAACTCAGCAGGAGGAAGAGGAAGAGAGAGAGAGACCTTCATCTGTGGCTGTGGCACCTGTTCCTCTTGAATCTGTTTCCGGAACACGGGGTCGAAGAGCAGCGGAGTGGCGCAGTAATGGACCAGTCGAGAGGACTGCTTCAGTGTGTCCAGATCCGCAACCTGTGCTCAGACACACAGCAAGAGGGTTACCAGGTTTAAACCTAGCAACAACAGCTATTGTTTTCATAAAGGTGAAGTGTGTAATAATTTCAATGTATAAATACATTCCATCCAAGTTTATTAAGCAGAGACTATGCGTCACTCATAGGTTGATATGTCCTAAAAAGTCTCACACTGTGGTTCTGTGGTGCCTTCAAAACACTGATCTGTTAGTTTGAACATCATGACTAGTTCTAGTAGTGTACATAACTAGTAGTGTGTGTTTGGTAATTTCATGATCAGGTTATACTGTGAATATACACTACCATTCTGAGGTCTGAGGTCGGTAAGAGTTTTTGAAAGAAGTCTCTTATACTCACCAAGGCTGCATTTATTTGATCAAAAATACAGTAAAAAAAAAAAAAATCCATCAGTGTCACATGATCCTTCAGAAATCATTCTAATATGCTGATTTGCTGCTCAAGAAACATTTCAGATTATCATCAATGTTGAAAATGGCTTTATATTTTGATACCTTTTTTTCTCCAGGATTCTTTAATAAATAGAAAGTTCAAAAGAACAGAATTTATTTGAAATGAAAATCTTTTGTAACATTATATTATCATTACTGGCACTTTTGATCAATTTAATGCATCTTCGCTGAATAAAAGTATCAAAGGGGACCTATTATGCCCCTTTTTGCAAGATGTAAAATGTCATAATTCCCACTTCTTAAATCGTGATTACGAGCTTGTCCCATTCAAGTGGGCGACTTCAAAGGGCGTTCATGTGCAATTTTTAACTAGGAAACTAAGAGATTAAAATAGTTTTTTTAATTTTATCTTAGATAAAAACTAGATCTGGTCTTCATTAAAAATCTTTTCATAAGAGTCAACTGAAAAATAAAGAATTCTAACAGAGTTCAATCTATCACAGTCCATCAAAATATGCTGCAGTGATAATGGATTGTGGCACAAAGGGCATAAAGGGCATAACTCACAGAAACATATGAGTTAATCTAGAGTGCCCTATTCGACAACGTGTGTAGGTAATACGGTCCCAGCGATTTTCAAAATGGACAACGTTTTACACCAACCACAGGATTGATTTTGTAAAGTTTGTTTGTTATACACTGATCCCATTCAGCTTGCCATTTCTTGCGGATACAAGTGTTTATAATAGGTTTGAGGTCTGAGTCTGGACCTTAGCAGTGTGAAAAAGTCAATGGAAGTGAGATTACAGCGAATGGCAGAGACATCTCACACACTACAGAATCCCTTAATGTTCCCGCCACATCTCATTAAACCCAACCGTGCCGTACATGCGCTCATACGAGGATCTGCATCTGTGCGCGTGAGGCAGAGGATTCGAGCGCACTGAAATGAATTTGGACCTGATGAGCCGCTGAAAAAATTCATGTTTTGAGAACATGATGGAAAATACCTATCACCCACAATGTGTGCAAATATTAATGTCTGCATTGAGTATGTATGAACTCACAGAGATGGGCATGTTAGATTGAGCTGACCGCTGCTGCCACGTCACAAACAAATTTTCAATCTTCATTTGTCTCTCCAACTCTGGAAAAAAAAAGAAACATCTTGAAATAAATCACTAGCTTTCTGTGTCTGAGGTACATTATCCAAATTATGCAACAATCATTTCCAAAACAAGTGTCCAAAACATTAAACATTAGGTCTGTATTGCAGCTTTTGTCTGTTTTGGACACAGTTTTGATGAATTTGTACCTCTGCGTTCAGCTGCTTTGACCTCCAGAAGCTGGGCTCCATGGCGAGCGACTATATCCGCTCCGTCCTGATTGTTCAGCGGCCTCCCTGTGTTCACATCTCTCAGAGCTTCATCAAAGGGCACGAGCTCACCGGGGAAGGCCAGAGGAGGAAGAACACGTGCAGAGCTGCCCAACCGACCCTGATCTTTACTCGCGGCCGGAGGAACCGGACTCCTTAACAGAGCATCCGCCTCGATCGTGGAGCTCAGGAAGGGGTTGGGCTCCTGTAAAAAAGGAAATAAATTAGATAGATAAATAAATAAGAAAATAAAGTACAAACATATATACAAATGAACTGAAGAACAACTCAATGAATGAGCATAAAAAAATAGGAAATGTATATATATATATATATATATATATATATATATATATATACACACACACTCACCTAAAGGATTATTAGGAACACCATACTAATACTGTGTTTGACCCCCTTTCGCCTTCAGAACTGCCTTAATTCTACGTGGCATTGATTCAACAAGGTGCTGAAAGCATTCTTTAGAAATGTTGGCCCATATTGATAGGATAGCATCTTGCAGTTGATGGAGATTTGTGGGATGCACATCCAGGGCATGAAGCTCCCGTTCCACCACATCCTAAAGATGCTCTATTGGGTTGAGATCTGGTGACTGTGGGGGCCATTTTAGTACAGTGAACTCATTGTCATGTTCAAGAAACCAATTTGAAATGATTCGAGCTTTGTGACATGGTGCATTATCCTGCTGGAAGTAGCCATCAGAGGATGGGTACATGGTGGTCATAAAGGGATGGACATGGTCAGAAACAATGCTCAGGTAGGCCGTGGCATTTAAACGATGCCCAATTGGCACTAAGGGGCCTAAAGTGTGCCAAGAAAACATCCCCCACACCATTACACCACCACCACCAGCCTGCACAGTGGTAACAAGGCATGATGGCTCCATGTTCTCATTCTGTTTACGCCAAATTCTGACTCTACCATCTGAATGTCTCAACAGAAATCGAGACTCATCAGACCAGGCAACATTTTTCCAGTCTTCAACTGTCCAATTTTGGTGAGCTCGTGCAAATTGTAGCCTCTTTTTCCTATTTGTAGTGGAGATGAGTGGTACCCGGTGGGGTCTTCTGCTGTTGTAGCCCATCCGCCTCAAGGTTGTGCGTGTTGTGGCTTCACAAACGCTTTGCTGCATACCTCGGTTGTAACGAGTGGTTATTTCAGTCAAAGTTGCTCTTCTATCAGCTTGAATCAGTCGGCCCATTCTCCTCTGACCTCTAGCATCAACAAGGCATTTTCGCCCACAGGACTGCCGCATACTGGATATTTTTCCCTTTTCACACCATTCTTTGTAAACTCTAGAAATGGTTGTGCGTGAAAATCCCAGTAACTGAGCAGATTGTGAAATACTCAGACCGGCCCGTCTGGCACCAACAACCATGCCACGCTCAAAATTGCTTAAATCACCTTTCTTTCCCATTCTGACATTCAGTTTGGAGTTCAGGAGATTGTCTTGACCAGGACCACACCCCTAAATGCATTGAAGCAACTGCCATGTGATTGGTTGATTAGATAATTGCATTAATGAGAAATTGAACAGGTGTTCCTAATAATCCTTTAGGTGAGTGTATATATATATATATATTAAAGAAAAAAGTATAAACAAAAGAAAAAAAGAGACAAAAAAATAATTAAAGGACAAGAAAAAAAAACAAAAAAAGTGTTAAAAAATTGAATTATAGAGCAAAGTATTCATAAAAGTACAAACGCAAATAAGAATTTACAGTAAATTAGTACAAACTTATGGAAAACAAAAAGGAATAACCAAAAAGTATAGAAATTAAATAAATTAGAAGCAAAAAAGCGAGTGCAAACGTAAAAAGAAAAATGAAAGAACAAAAGAAAGTATTAAAAGATGAAAGTATGAACAAAGGAAAGACAGAATTAAATAAAGAAAAGGTACAAACAGAAGCATGAACGGTAGTACACACAAAAGTATGGGGGAAAAAATGGATGGATGGATGGATGGATGGATGGATGGATGGATGGATGGATGGATGGATGGATGGATGGATGGATGGATGGATGGATGGATGGATGGATGGATGGATGGATGGATGGATGGATGGATGGATGGAAGGAATTATTAATTTACGATTAATCTGAAAATGAATGAAATTAAGAAAAAAAGTACAAACAGAAGCATGAATGGAAGTATGAATAAAAGTATGGAAAAATTAAAAACCAAAAGAATAGTATGAAGGAAGGAAGGAAGGAAGGATTCATTTATGATGACTTTGTACTTTTAGTTGTAAAACGAATTTGCGAATCTAAGACAATGGTGGTTTTCCTGCTGCAAGGAGAGCATGAGACTCTGTTCTGCTCTGCTCTTCACGTTCTCCAGACGTTCTCTTTCATGTCAGTGGTTTCAAAGCTCAACTCTCATCACCCTTCAGGAACTCACTCACAGATTCTGATTTTTGATGTTGCTCGCCATCAAACTTCTCAGGAATGGGCAGTGCGAGTTCATCAGCGTTAAACCCACTGACATGCAGAGAACGTGCCAGCATGAGGCCTTTCCTTAAGACCACCCAATTAACACGCTCCTGTGCTGCTGATCACCGCCCGAGAGCGGAATGATTAAACACTTTCAGAGCCACAGGAAGATATGAACTAATAAAAGTCCTTGCCTCTCTTCTTGTGGGAACTTTTGGGTGAGTTAGTGCTTGGAAGACTAGTTAAAGTCCTCTAGGGCGAGTTAGAGGCTTTTCTAAAAGACGCTCGACCAGATGCCCTATGATGGCGGATGCTCATGTACCCCACGGGCCAATAAGCTGGATTTAAGTGCCTGAACTCCACCCCCTGGGACTCTGACAGATGATTGACGATTAGGGCAAATTTTCTGCTATGTTGGATCAGCCTTCTGTTAGCACTCATTAAAAGTGTGGAATCACTGACAAGGAAATAAAAGAGTTCTGTCCTTCACTTTTTAGGAAAATGTAGATGTTCTGTTCATTTGTGCTTCAATAACACGCTAAAGTGTGTGTGTGTGTGTGTGTGTGTGTGTGTGTGTGTGTGTGTGTGTGACTAAAACACATTTGTGACCTTAAGAAAATAATCCTGACACTGACAGAACTGTCCTTCTGCTAAGCTCTGCCTCCTTGATGACTGTTGCTAACTAAAGTCAAGTTTCCCTTAATGTGAACAGTGTGATTTACAGTTAAAGTGCTCATAAAAGTGTTAGAAATAATTGGATATTATTCTTGCATGTCCTGGAATGAATTATGACATTTCAATGTATTTTTATCTGCTGAAATGGTTAGATTATGCAAAAATATGATTTAGAAACTCATTTGAAAGTGATCACATTAGTGTAAGTGAACAGAAATGTTTCTTATTGTACACTACGGTACTCTATATTTACTATTATACTGCAATCACCTGAATCAAAACACATGTAGGTGTTCTAACTGATGGTCTGCATGTTGATTTGGGGTCTCATTTAAAGATTTGTAAAAGGAAGAAAATACCATTTGCAACCTCTCTGGGTACTTTGTGGCAACAAGGGTTTACCATATTTGCATAATTTCCATCAAATTTTGTTCAACAGAAAGATCTTTTATAGAGCCTGTCTGAGAAAATGGCAACAGTTGCTAAGGTAGGACTGGTCAGCAAAGCTTAGTGTTCAGCTTTTGCAAGTTCTGAAATCATTACGCTACTGTTCAGTTTGGGGTTAGTAAGAAAGGTTCAGCAAGGTCATATTAAAGGGGTGGTTAATTATAATTTCACTTTTATAACTTTATTTAGTGTGTAATGGTACTGTTTGAGCATAAACAACATCTGCAAATTTACGATGCTCAAAGTTCAAAGCAAAGGGAGATATTTTCTTTAAAAAAAAATTTTTTAAGGACTACAACAAACAGCTGGTAGGGACCACAACGAGCTTCTTCACAGGATTTATGTAAAATTTACATAAACCCCGCCCCCGGGAACATGCAACAAAGGGGGTGAGGCCATGTTGAGAAGAGGAAGAGTTGTTGTAGTAGAGCACATTTGGGAGTCTGCGCAAGCTGTTGCATCCGTCTTTTCACATGTATTGCAATACAGTACGTAACACAAATGCAATAGCACGTCATAAAAGCAAGATGACAACATAAGTTATAACCGTAATTAAACTAAACTATACCTGTTCTATCTTCATGCAGCAGATATTCTCTGGCTCTGTGCATCTTACAACAGTTCCCACACAAGCGATTTATAGATTATCATGACAGAACATGCTAATCAATGACTTGAAGATAGTTAAATCTCCACATTAGCTACATAAATTCATCAACTAACCATTCAGAAACGCCCTGTTGCATTCTACATGTTGTCACTTCTTCTTGAGTCTCTCCATCATTGTCCGACTCCGGTTTGAACATAAAAGGCTGAACAGTTTCGGACATTTTCAGTGCGTGTCTGCATGAGGTAATTGGAGCTGCTAACATGAGCTCTTGAAGCCCCGCCCTCTTCCTGAAAGGGGGCCGGGAGCAGCAGCTCATTTGCATTTAAAGGGACACACAAAAACGTGACAATTTTAACATGCTATAAAAATGTATCTGTGGGGTATTTTGAGCTAAAACTTCAATATATTAAATTACATATATTATGTAAATATTTAGCAGATTATTAATATAATCAATAATGACGCTCTAAACAAATCTACTTACAAACTCAGTACAAACTAAATCAGCCCCACCATCACTTTTCTCTTCTTGTTTGCGGTCTCTTTCTCACATACACATACACAAAGGTCCAAAAAGAAAAAGAAAAAGATGTGACTGGATTGACATAAAGGCATGAAACGAAGAGTGAACACTGAGGATCTCTGTGGTGTCTCTCCCTCATTCTGTTTCCTTAAGGACAGACACAGACGAATGATGAAAAAAGTGATATTACACTGGCCTCAGAAGAGTCTCTCTGTCATTGCAAACTGTCAGACTAAACTCCAGATAGTCTCACCCTCTGGAACCAGCAACAGCCCCGGACGTCAGGAAATAAACAACGTCTGCTGTAAACTTCACATCTGAAGGAACGGTCTTTATTCTCGAGAAGAATCTCGACGGGTTTGCGTTTATCTTCTCCCACACACAGACACAGACAAGCGCACAGCATCAGTTTAAATAAGCCATTTTCTATACTTGTGTAGCATTTTATTTGTTTTCCCTGAAGTTCACTCATAAAGTTTAGGTCAAGACTTTTTCACTTTTTAGTTTTCTAGTTGTAGTCCGATTAACAAGTACAGGAGCTTTTGACTTTTAATCTTTTAATGATTCATTCAAAAACTCGCAAATTACCAGTCTGAATCAAAGATCTGAATCAAACGGAATCAAAATCTTATTTTGATCAAAAGACTTGTTTCACCTGCAAGTTATCATTTAAGTGATGTACGTCTTAAAATTGACATTTACATACTGTATATAATAAAACCCTGGATCATTTTAAGAAGAATATCACTGAACGATCCCCAGTCCATCCATCCATCCGCCCATCCATCCATCCATCATCCACCCATCCATCCATCAGCCCATCCATCCATCTATCCGCCCATCCATCCATTTATCTGCCCATCCATCCATCCATCCATCCATCTGCCCATCCATCCATCCGCCCATCCATCTATCTATCCGCTTATCCATCTATCCACTTATCCATCCATCGCCCGCCCATCCATCCATCCATCCGCCCATCCATCTATCTATCCGCTTATCCATCTATCCACTTATCCATCCATCGCCCGCCCATCGATCCATCCATCCATCGATCCATCCATCCATCCATCCATCCATCCATCCATCTGCCCATCCATCCATCTTCCAATCCATCCATCCATCCATCCATCCATCCATCCATCCATCCATCCATCCGCCCATCCATCTATCTATCTATCTATCTATCTATCTATCTATCTATCCATCATGATTATGCCCTTTTAAAATGTATGTATGACTATTTATGCAGGCACATGACTGTCATAAGCGGTTACTTTAAAGTTTAACACAAAAGCTCTCGATAATGACATCAACAACAGTCTACTTTCCCAAAATACATCATGACATCTGGGGAGAAATCTTGACAAATAGCTGACAACTGAATCAATAACAGTGAACACTGTGACAGAAGATTTCTGATCTTTACTGACTTAACGAACAAACATGTTCTGCTGCATTAACTGTAAACAGCTAAAACAGCATGATTCAATTCGGTCTGTTCAAACGAGCACAACTCTGGGCAGGAATAAACTGTTTTGGCAGCACAGTGATGTCTAATTTCGGCTGGACCAGAGGTCTGGATCGTTTCCAGGTGTTTCGTGTTAACAGGTGTGCTAGAGTGATTACCGTCCTGCCCTGCAGCCATGACAGCTGTCCGTCACTGAGTGTGATATGTCAGACCGCCTCGGGGACCGCCGGAAACTGATGAGCTGCTTAAACCAACTCACTAGTGCTATCTGTACTTATTCTGTGCAAAAACACTGTCCTAAAAGCTTATCCTAACCGATGCCCAGCAATCCGTGACAGCTTACCAGAGAGTGGGTATGTTGAGAATGGCATACTATCTAGTATGTTTGATGAAGGTAGTAAGCAGTATGTACACTACTGTTAAAAAATTAAGAGTCAACATTCGTTTCTTTTTAAAAAAAAAAAAGAAAAAAAAAAGAAAAGAAAATCTTAGTTCTATTCAGCAAGGATGTATTAAACTGATCAAAAGTGATGATAAAGACGTTTATAATGTCACAATTTCCATTTCAAATAAATATGGTTATTTTAAATCATGATATTAGTTGTGAAATGTAAACATCCCTTTATTAACAGCTGATATTTTTATTCTTAAAATATGACTAAAAACACAAAATAACCACGTTTATTTCCTAGATTAAATAATTGGATGTCACTGGCTGAGATAAACATGCATAATAAGATTGTATGACAACGAAGTCGCAAATTACCATTCAAAATGTTTGTTTCATATACTCGTTTGCAGTGTGCAGCATGCATTGAGAACACAGCCAGTGTGTTTGCATACTGACCTGTTTCAGATCCTCATGTGTAGGTGTATCAGAGAAGCAGTAATGATGGAAAAGACCCATTTTCTGACTCAGGAGGCAGTTGACCACATGTGCGCGGGCGTTTTGCCAGTGCACCAGTCTGACCAGACCTTGATTCAGAGAGCCGCCCAGATCCACCGACCAGTTATACGTGTACAGAGTCACCTGTAAACACAAACACGCAGAGATATAACATGAAACAGAAAGGCCAGACCTCACAAATCCACCTAACCTTGCAAACTAAAGTCTGTCCAGACTGAAAACGAAAATGTTTTATATATTCAATGGTTGATACGCAGGTACGTGGAGTAGTATTTTCGACAAATGATATTTCACCGTGGGCTGCAAAATTCCTGTTGCTTGTCGCAGCTGATTAAGACAAAAAAACATTTATGTCACGGTTGGTTATATTCAACCCAACTGACCTTCTTATTGACAATGTGTATGAACAGGAAGCGCTGCCGTGGAGCCACACCCCTCACAGCCTGTCCCGGGCTCAGCCAATCACTGTGCTCCAAAGACTCGAACCGCTGCAGACCCTTATGAGCTTTAATAAAAGACAGAATTATGTGAGGTGGTGTAATTTGGGTAAAGAAATTTTTATAGATAATAGACAAAGAGTAAGAAATAAAGATACAATCATAATGCCACTTCTGAATCTATTCAGTTTACCTCTGAATAACAGCTATGGGATTATTTTAGGGATCATTACATTATAAAAAGGCTTCATAGCCTTGAGACATGACATTTATATCATCTATAGGGTGTGTTTGAGGTGAGAGGAAACACAGAACTCGCTCTCTAGAGTAACAGAGGGCAAACTGAGGATTTTATGACATTCTCTCCTTAATTAATCTCTAATATCTTTTAAATACCAACATCAGACCACATACTCATCTAGAAGTGAAAAAATCTTTAGGTTTCAATGGTACAGTACAAGCAGGGCTAAAAATGACATCACATACAGTGGGGAGAACAAGTATTTGATACACTGCCGATTTTGCAGGTTTGCCCACTTACAAAGCATGTAGAGGTCTGTAATTTTTATCATAGGTACTCTTCAACTGCGAGTGACGGAATCTAAAACAAAAATCCAGAAAATCACATTGTATGATTTTTAAGTAATTAAATTGCATTTTATTGCATGACATAAGTATTTGATACATCAGAAAAGCAGAACTTAATATTTGGTACAGAAACCTTTGTTTGCAATTACAGAGATCATACGTTTCCTGTAGTTCTTGACCAGGTTTGCACACACTGCAGCAGGGATTTTGGCCCACTCCTCCATACAGACCTTCTCCAGATCCTTCAGGTTTCGGGGCTGTCACTGGGCAATACGGACTTTCAGCTCCCTCCAAAGATTTTCTATTAGGTTCAGGTCTGGAGACTGGCTAGGCCACTCCAGGACCTTGAGATGCTTCTTACGGAGCCACTCCTTAGTTGCCCTGGCTGTGTGTTTCGGGTCCTTGTCATGCTGGAAGACCCAGCCACGACCCATCTTCAATGCTCTTACTGAGGGAAGGAGGTTGTTGGCCAAAATCTCGCGATACATGGCCCCATCCATCCTCCCCTCAATACGGTGCAGTCGTCCTGTCCCCTTTGCAGAAAAGCATCCCCAAAGAATGATGTTTCCACCTCCATGCTTCACGGTTGGGATGGTGTTCTTGGGGTTATACTCATCCTTCTTCTTCCTCCAAACACGGCGAGTGGAGTTTAGACCAAAAAGCTCTATTTTTGTCTCATCAGACCACATGACCTTCTCCCATTCCTCCTCTGGATCATTCAGATGGTCATTGGCAAACTTCAGAAGGACCTGGACATGCGCTGGCTTGAGCAGGGGGACCTTGCGTGCGCTGCAGCATTTTAATCCATGACGGCGTAGTGTGTTACTAATGGTTTTCTTTGAGACTGTGGTCCCAGCTCTCTTCAGGTCATTGACCAGGTCCTGCCGTGTAGTTCTGGGCTGATCCCTCACCTTCCTCATGATCATTGATGCCCCACAAGGTGAGATCTTGCATGGTGCCCCAGACCGAGGGAGACTGACTGTCATCTTGAACTTCTTCCATTTTCTAATAATTGCGCCAACAGTTGTTGCCTTCTCACCAAGCTGCTTGCCTATTGTCCTGTAGCCCATCCCAGCCTTGTGCAGGTCTACAATTTTATCCCTGATGTCCTTACACAGCTCTCTGGTCTTGGCCATTGTGGAGAGGTTGGAGTCTGTTTGATTGAGTGTGTGGACAGGTGTCTTTTATACAGGTAACGAGTTCAAACAGGTGCAGTTAATACAGGTAATGAGTGGAGAACAGGGGGGCTTCTTAAAGAAAAACTAACAGGTCTGTGAGAGCCAGAATTCTTACTGGTTGGTAGGTGATCAAATACTTATGTCATGCAATAAAATGAAAATTAATTATTTAAAAAATCATACAATGTGATTTTCTGGATTTTTGTTAGATTCCGTCTCTCACAGTTGAAGTGTACCTATGATAAAAATTACAGACTTCTACATGCTTTGTAAATGGGCAAACCTGCAAAATCGGCAGTGTATCAAATACTTGTTCTCCCCACTGTACATGCATAAATGAGTGAACCTTCAATTAGGGGCAATTTTGACTACTTGAAAGCTTGAAAAATAAAAATTCTTTAAATATGCGTAATTTATTTCAAAACATTTATTATATGATCTGGAATAAAGATCTGTTCAACTGTAAAGTTGAATTTGACTGTAAAGTGTGATGGTAATGGCAGCAGTATGTATGTATGTATGGATGGATGTGATTTTTATTGTCTTGGGTAAAAGGTCCAATTTTCCTGATCAATTTTTCTATTATAATAATACTATTTTCTACTATTTATAATAAATCTTTAAAATTATTATGATTCAAATAAATAAATATAAATTGTTTATGGTTTTGGCTAAAAGTAAATTTCTCTAATGCTAAATCAGATTTTTCTGAGTTCACAGAATTTTTATAAGCTCATTATTGTAGGAAGTGTGGTGATTTTTTGAAAATACATACATACCAAAAAAATTAATGTGATTTTTTTATGGTCTTGTGAAACTCTGTCCAATTTCCAAGTTCTTAAAAATGAGGAAAAGAATCTTTCCAAGACAGAAAAGTGTTAAACGAAGAATCACTCAAATATACAGTCCCTGTTAGAGTGTGTCTGCGGTGTAATGGAGTGATTTGGAGGAAGGGCCCCTGCCGCCGTCGCAACAGTGAGGGCCACTAGGGGCCCCATAAGGGGCCAGACTTACGTGTGCACCTATTTAGTACTGGACTGTTCTCTTCATCTGAACTGTCTTCTGTGGGCAAACAGAGATGAGCACACACAGCTTTGCAAAACGAGACAACTCTATGTTAATGCAGCATTCACACACGTGCACGCACACACACACACACACACACAGCTCTGCAAGAGACAACATAAGCGAAAGAATCTATGAATCTATGATAACAGAATAGCAAGAAAGATAGTAATCATTCATTAAACACTCATAGGCTAAAATATATGTAAGAGATGAATACACTCAGCAATACTAAACAAAAAAAACAAAAGAAAGAATAAAACATTTATTTGCAAGATCAGCTGAACAGAAGATAAAAACACAAAGCACAGCGATGTAGTAAGAGATTCTAGAAGAATGTGATGTGATGCATCTGAGCTCATGGTGAGAAAGCGGTTAAACTATAAAGAACAAGTGAAGTTAATAACTTCAGAAACTTCAGCTTTGGTTACGTGTTTAAATGTTAACACAGAGAGAGCGGTTAGAAGCCAGATGAACTGTTGACCACAGAATTCAGTAATTTCAGTAAAATTCAGAGCCAGTTACACTTCAGGTAAATGAATGGAGTCTGATCTTAAACGTTTCAGTATCATGAAGCCTGAATGTCACAGAGCAATGTCTCTGTCATATATCACCCCAAAATTAAAAAAAGAAAAAAAAAAAGAAATCTTGCTCAAAGAAGACAAAGCCTATTTTAAGGCTGTTAAAACTTTTCTCTTTTTACATTGTGACAATATTTCATGACAATTAAGCAAATTACCCCCTGTGCTCAGCATTCTCATTAATTTAATGTGAAAAAAATAATTAAATATTATTTGAATTGCAAAGCACAGCAGAAAAGTAGATTTGTACTGAAAATCAAATATAAATAATTTCAGGACTAGACATTATATATTTGTAGTATTTATTTTTAAATTACAAAATTATTCATTAATTTCTGGTAATACTGCAATTATATACATTTATATTAAACATTATTATTTATTTGCTTATGTACTTATTTCTGTATTTTTCTGTCACATATGATAATATAGGTTTCTTTTTCTTTATAGAAATGATTTCTTGATTATTTTTTCTTTTAATTTTGGGGAGAAATATGACCTGATTAGATTTAGCTGAATATATAATGCATTACAAAGGTTAATTTTATGCATTATAATGCATTCCCAAATCACTTTTATGTTCTCATGAATGAGTGCAACCACAGTTAAATGACATCATTATATCATTCACATCACTTTTTAGAGATTATAATGCATTATACCAAATGCATTATTCGTTATACTGGCACTTGCTTGTTATTGTTGTTTTACTAAATGTATTGTAACTGTGGTTATAATAAGCCTATTCATGAAAATAAAACAAATCACAATGTGCTCCTTGGACAGTTTCCTCCAATTCAAGTTCAACCTGTTAAATAATCTCGGAAGAGTGTCTAACCAAAAGCCCAATTCGAACGGGACCAGTCTTCCAGGGTGACGTTAGAAAAATTTGTGTTTCACAGGCGTACTTTGTGATTGTAATCCTGTCCGAATCTGCCAAGTCTGAGTTTTTCCTTACACAAATTCCAAGGCAAATTACATACTGTTTTTCGGCAAACTCAACAGTCCTCTGGGAAATCTAATCCCGTCTGAATGCGAATGTTTGTGATTACTTATCCTAACTCTTCTCTCATGTGTTTTTGACCAGTACTCGGCATGCTTTAACTTAATTTCAATAGGGATGGTATCCAACAAAAAAAAATAAAATTATAAAATTAATAAATGGAGCTGTAAAGACTTCCCCATTTTAATATCAGTGTCAGGTATTAGTAAAATACTTGTCTAGATTTCTCTGCTCACTTATGTGGGTTTATTATAAACAGCTACTTCTGTAAACTAGTGAAGTTTACTTAAATAGGGTTTTTATAAAAAACTAAAATTATATCAATAAATAATACATTAAAAAGACATATACATCATACGTGATGCACGCAAGCACACACACTCCCAATCCCAGTAATAAACACGGAAATGTTAGTCCCGTCCGAATTTGCACATGAAATCACAGACATCGAGCGATAAGAACTGTAACTCAAATGTCGTTTAGAGAACTAGTCCCGTCCGAATAGGGCTTAAGGTGACATGATAATTGCTGACTGAACATAGGAGGTACCTTGTTCTGTACTGCAATGCCATTGGCTGAAGTTGCGACCAATGAGAATGAAGCTCCTGGAGGTGGCAGGTGGTTGGCTGATGTGCTGGATGATTGACAGGGGGACATAGATATCTCCCTGAGGACAGCTGGTGACACACACAGGAAACAGCTCATCGGTTTAAGCATAAACTGAATCGACAGGAACATCTGATGGCACATTGCACAGCTAAACACCAAATGCAGAAGCAACTAATCACATCATTTCAAACACATCTGGATCGTTCTGATGAATGCTCTGACATGGTTCAGGATCGCACCTGGTTCTTTCGAACACTTTGACCGTGGTGTCACTGGCCAGTGAGCTGACCAGATTCACAATCTCTGTGAGGACAGAAGGCAGGAGGAAATGATGCGAGACTTCAGTTGAACAATGCTGGATGGACGGACAGCCTGCAAGAGAACAAGAGGAAATAATTCAGTGATTCTTTAATCAGGGGACTTTTCTGTCTTCTAGCATGATATGAAGAAAAAAAATGTTTTGAAAATTAAGTCATCATTTACTTGGTATTGTTCTAATGCAGTATGCCGTTCTTTCTTTCTCGGACCACAAAAGAAAAATAATTTAAAAAACAATGTCCCACTCGTGCTCGTCCATATAATGGCAGTGAATAGCAACCAGCATCAAGCTTTTAAAAAAAGATGCAAAAGTAATCACAGAATGAGCCCATACGTGCCGAATATACCAAGTGTTCTGGGTGTATAAGATAGGATTTGGAGAAAAACAAACCAAAATTTTATGTATTTTTTAACAAAAATCCTGACCTTGGCCATTGGTCTTCTCTGCACGGCTGTGAGCGTTCATGAGACTCTGTTAGTTCACTCTGACTCGGCCAGAAAAAGCACACAAGTTGTAATAAATCAAAATTAACAAAAATGCAACAATGCCTAGAATCCCCAAAAAGTATCTGTGTACTTTCTTCACTTCACAGTCACTTTTTTCCCACCACTTTTAACTGAGTCAAATGTCACCGGACCAGAACTCTGGTTGTCAGATGACAGTCAGAATTTACTTTTTTTGTTGGTGCTTTTGGTGGTGGACAGGGGTCAGCATGGGCACCCTGACTGGTCTGCGGCTATGCAGCCCTATATGCAACAAACTGCGATGCACTGTGTATTCTGACACCTTTCTATCAGAACCAGCATTTTCTTCTTGAGCAATCTGAGCTACAGTAGCTCGTCTGTTTGATCGGACCACACGAGCCAGCCTTCGCTCCCCACGTGCATCAGTGAGCCTTGGCCGCCCATGACCCTGTCGCCAGTTCACCACTGTTCCTTCCTTGGACCACTTTTGATAGATACTGACCACTGCAGACCAGGAACACCCCATAAGAGCTACAGTTTTGGAGATGCTCTGACCCAGTCGTCTAGCCATCACAATTTGGCCCTTGTCAAACTCGCTCAAATCCTTACGCATGCCCAGTTTTCCTGCTTCTAACACATCAACTTTGAGGACAAAATGTTCACTTGCTGCCTAATATATCCCACTCACTAACAGGTGCCGTGATGAAGAGATAATCAGTGTTATTCACTTCACCTAATATAATTATATATAATTGTCAATGTTATGCAAACGAAATTATTCAACCCCCTTGACCTGTGAGACATTTTGCTGCCAAGAACAACATTTTATGAAAACAATTCAACAAAGGCATCAGTAAACTATTACAGAAAGTTTATTAATACACATTCGAGTGATTCTGAGAACGTGAAGTGGGTGAGAAATGAAAAGAATCAAATTGGCTCTAAACATTCGTGTTCAAAATGATTCAACCCCCAAAAGTCAAATTTTGTGCAGAATCTTTTATTCTTTATAACCGCCAATAAACGCTGCCTGTAAGTGCTTAGAAGCTTCTGTTACCTCTCTACTGCAATCTTGGCCCATTCCTCGCTTGAAAAAGCCTCCAGATCACTGATAATCTTTGGTTTTCACGTTACCACTGCTTTCTCCAAATTCCACCAAATATTTCAATGAGATTTCGATCTGAAGACTGTACAGGCCACTCAAGAACATTCTACGACTGATCCCTGAACCAAGCTACAGTAGATTTGGATGTATACTTTGGGATGGCTGTCCTTCAGGAAAGTCCATTGATCATCAAGCTTTAGTCTCTGCACTGAAGGCATCACCATCTTTGCCATAATGGCTTGATACTTCTAAGAATTCATGATGCCCTTCATACAGTCAAGATTTTCACTTCCTGCAACAGCAAAGCACCCCCACAAGAAGACCAGACCGCCTCCATGTTTGACCATGGAGATGGTTTTCTTCTGCTCATAAGCTTTGCCTTTTTTGCACCAGACACCGCTGATCCATGGGTCCAAAAAGTTCCAGTGTGGTCATATCACTCCATAAAACATTTTTCCAGAACTCCACAGGTCTATCCAAATTAATTTTAGCATATTCAAGTCTGCCTTTTATGTTCTTCTTGGTCAAGAGTGGCATTTAGCAAGATGTCCCAACATGAAGGCCATGCGTGTCTAGTGTTCATCTTATACTCTGCATTGAAATGTTTTTTCCTCCTTTCATCAGGTCATCTCGCAAGTCTTTGGCTGTAAATTGAGGGTTTTTCTCAGTTGCTCTGATCAAACATTTTATTCCCCTTAATGATATTGTGCTTTTTCTTCAAACCCATCAATGGTTTTCTGGTACAACAAATTTTAAACTTATGAATAAGGCTGCCAGCTGTGTATCTAGGAAATTTTAGTGTTTTGGAAATCGTCTTGTAGCCATAGACTTTCTAATGTAATAAAACTATTTATTCTCTATAGCTTTAGTGAGAGCTCTTTTGATTTGGCTGTATTTGCTACTCAACTTTTGCACATGCATGAGCTGAATGTATGTATGTGTAACAGCACAAGCTAATTCAGTTTTGTTATAGAGTTTCCAAAGGCTTAATTGTGTTTTAACACAATTTTGTACCATACCATACAAATAAGTGACTTAAAAACAGCAGCGTTGAATAGGGGTTGAATAATTATGATAGCTGTATTACAAAAAAATCCCGTAACTCAAAAGCATTACATTATATTTTGACATTATCACTTTTAATTTTAAGATACAATTTTTAAAAAAACTCTGTATCTTTAGAAAAGCCTACAGTTGTAAATTATTACAGTCTCCAGGGGTTGAATAATTTTGATTGCAACTCTATATATGAAATCTCATTTAAGTTCCAACTAGTCAAAAGTATGAAGAATGAAGCCAAGTTTATTACATCATTGTAAATTTGTACAGTCATAAATGGAAAAGTAGCACACGGATGTAGGAACTCACCCAGTTTGTTCATGTAGGTGACCCAGGGCAGGTACGTGGTCTGGTAGACGGTTTGAAGAGTGCCTGTATCACCTTCCTCCAGCTGGACTGCATGTCTCCTACAACACAAAGACATCCAGACACAATTCCCACGAGTGAAAACTAGCCTATAGGCCTATGCGGATAAAATTGTTTTTGTTTGAGGTCATTTTAGCATTTACGTTATTGCCATCTGAATCAGAAACGTCAGTATTCTCCCACGGCCGACAACCAAATTATCTATTGTATTCTGACAAACACAAAGGATGAGTGGTAATTTAATTACCATCCAAATTGGCATCTCAGAGATTGCCAGGAAGAACTGGCCAAAAATCAATTTGGAAATCTGATTGTTCTGATTTTGCACAGTAATAAAAATTTGGGTATTTGGCACAGAGAACTGTTCAGAGAACAGTCTGAAATAAACTACATGAATAAAACTGCATCACCACCCCACATCTCTCTCTCTCTCTCTCTCATTCACACTCTCACTCGGTTCATGAATTGTTGTTCTGTGTTATTTTAGTGTGATTTATGCACTATTATAGTATTGAGTAATATTTTGAATTAGCTTTTATTTTATATTTTCAGTTTTTATTTTCTTAATTTTAGTTTAACTTTCAGTAATTTGTATGTTTTTTTTTTATTAAATATTTCTACTTAGCTCTAATAGATTTTTTTATTTTATTTATTTTAGTGCTTAAATTAAACTTATTTTACTTCAGTTAGTCGCCAAGGCAACATTTCTAATGTTCATTTTACATTTAAGTGTTACGTCTTCAATTTTATATATATATGGGGTGTAACGGTACACAAAACTGACAGTTCGGTACAGCAGGGTAGGTATAAAAATATAAAATAGCTTCTTTTTTTTTTATTAAACAGTGGTTTACTGAACAAATTGTGTCTGTCCTTAAATTAATTCAATTGTAACAAAGTTTCTTAAAGATAAAAACTTATCTAAATTATCTCTGCTAATGCTGTAAAGTGTAAACTATATAGGGAGCCCTTACTTGCACATTACTATAATATAACAACAGAGCCCAAATTAGCCTAAATTCAGTTGCTATTTATTTTTAGATATAATCAACTCAAATAACACATTGCATGCAAACATGTAAACTTCACATAAGGCAGTTTGTGCATTAACTTCTAAATCTAATTATAAAATTATGTTTTTACTCCAATTCGTTGTTGAAATATAATCATTTATACACAGTGGCTGTCATTTTCATGACAGATTTATTTAAACATCACTAACATGTTAAGTAGAATATAATGAATATATAGGCTAACATAGTGCCTAACATAGGCTAATATAACAATATCCTCAACATACCTTCAGATGTTGATTCATGTTTATTTTTTGACTAGGACAAGATGATCGCTTTCACTCGCGTGCCGCGCTGCCGCTTGAACTGACGCGCCTATACTGTGATCAGTCATGTCAGATTAAAGAGTGTCAAAACGGCATTTATCGTTTGAATTTCCTGATAAAATGGACAGAGTACCTAATATGTTCGTGAAGGAACTCGGATTTAAGTATGTTCCGCGTGTAAAACAAGCCTACTGTTAACTGTTAAAGATTGCTTTCGTACCGTTCGGTACACACGTGCACTGTACCGGAAGCCCTGTACCGAAACGGTTCGGGGCAAATACGTGTACGGTTACTCCCCTAATATATATATATATATATATATATAAAAAATTATTTCAGCTTTATTTCAATTTACAAGAACTTTTTAAAAAGTTTTAGTTAAAAATGACACACTGGGTCTGTTTTTTTCTTACCATCTGAACATGTTCATTTTATAATGGAAAAGCTTAGGCAGATGGCATTTGAATAAACATAACCCTAGGAAACACCTCTGGGCCTGCTCCTGTTCGACTGCCATGGCTTTCTCATGGTTCCACTGCTGTTTGACACTCTCCGTCTTGTGTCTCCGTCTGCCCATGCGGCTGTCCTCGGCACGCTCCGGTATGATGTCATCCGTTGTCTTTGGACTGCCAAGTTCAGAAGTTTCTGGTTTACTCTACCGAGCACACATAAACACACATCATAAGACAGATAACTGGCACCAGTCCAATCATTTCACCAGCTTTTATGCTTCACTGAGCATCAAGCTGACCATCAATGCAATTTTGGATGCATTGACAGTCGTAATTAATGAGAGCAATTTGCTGTTAATGAAGACAGCACATGCTGAGTGAGCACACGCACCAACATTTCCCAGAAGCTGCGGCGGGTGCTTTTGCCCGTGGGCGTGGTGGACTCAGGCGTGCTGGCTCCTGTGGTCGGGGTGGAACTGGGGGCAGAAATCAGGGTGATGGGAGAGGGGCTGCTTCTGAGCCCATGGGCTCCACTGGGCCGCCGATGACTCTCCTTCACCTCTTTACTGTCGCACTGCAGAAGACTCAAGGGAACTACAGTGACAAAACACTAAAGATCAGCAAAACCAGAACAAACTCACCAACATACCCTAACGTTCAAAAGTTTGGGGTCAGTACAATTTTTTTGTACGTTTTTGAGAGTCTCTTCTGCTCAAAAATACAGTAAAAACAGTGAAATATTATTACAATTTAAAATAATTGTTTTCTAAAATGTACTTTGTGTGATCAAGGCTGAATTTTTAGCATGATTACTACAGTCTTCAGTGTCACATGATTCTTTAAAAATCATTGAAACATTTCTGATTATCAGTGTTGAAAACAGTTGTGCTGCTTCATATTTTGTGGAAAAGGTGAGTCAGGTTTTTTTTTTCAGGATTCTTTGATGAATAACATTATAAATGTCTTTACTGTCACTTTTAATCAGTTTAATGCATCATAGCTGAATAAAGGTATTAATTTCTTTATTAATTATAAAAATTAGGGCTGTCGATTTAACGCGTTAATTAGATTAATTAGTTACGGTAAAAAATAACGCGTTAAAATTATTAATGCATTTAACTTGCCCCGCCCCAGACCTTAGGTCATCTTACATTTCATACAGTTGATTGATGAAGAATATGATGCAGGGCAACAACTCATTGTGTGATGAAGCCTATATAATGCAGTTAGAATGTCCCTAAATTTCAAGATATGGGGCAAAAATGCCTGTTTAAGTCTCAGGGTGTTTTTACACTGAGCACGTTTGTTGTGGTCCGCATCAGAGCGCGATTGTTCCCGCCGGTGCTATGCGCGAATACACTGCAGGCTCACTCTCGCTCGTATCCAAGGTAAATCATCAACACTATCATCCCTTACATGTGTTTTATTGAACTAAATACATCATCTGATAAAACATATGCGCAGGTTACTTTTCTTGCCGTGTTGCTTTCACATTCACGTGAATCAGACCACCTCCTTCAGGCAGTCTCGAATTCGGTACCCCCTTTCACATTACCATTTTTTCATGTGACCCGTTCCCCGTTTCGAACTAAACTGCCAGTGTGAAAACACATTTACATCATGACATACAGTATAAGCCACACGAGTAACGAGTGCAATATCACACGAGTTCTTTTTTTTTGTCCAGAACAGCATGAGGCGAGTGCAAATGCAATACTGATCTTAAACAACAGTTTAATAAAATAAATAAGTAAGTTAATATTGTGTTGTTTTAGACACAATATTGTCTGTTTTGCTCAGTTTTGCCAATGAAAATATAAAGACAAAGCAGAACTGTTCGTCTCCGACTCTGAGCAATACACAGTGGCGTTTCATTTCTGAATGAATCGGGTGAACTAATGATTCATTGTACCATAAAGAGAACCGTTTACATTTACCATTTTCATAAAGAGAACCATTTACTTCACTCCTGAATGAATCAGCCATTTGAATGAATCGAATGAATGAATGACTCATTAGACATTACTCCATTAGACATTTACCGCCACCTACTGGCATTTTTAGTTTCTTATTTAGAGTATAATTTCATTAAAAATAATTTCATATTTCGATATTAATAAAAACAAACATTAAAGGTATAGTTCACCCAAAAATATTTATTTTTTTTTGTCTATTTAATTTTTTTTTTTTTTACACAATAATGACTAAATTATCTTTTGGGAGTAATTTCTCAGCCAAATTTGATGTGCGATTAATTTGCGATTAATTAATCGCCACATCGTGTAATTAATTAGATAAAAAAAATTTAATCGCTTGACAGCCCTAATAAAAATCTTACAGACAAACTTTTGAATGGTAGTGTATATATTGAGCAAGACGTGACACAAAAAACTCTTATATTTGAGTTCCTTCGTTGTTCAAAATTCATGAGGTGCATCATGGGATACTTTCAAACACTATTGAATGACAAACATGGGCACTT
Source organism: Coreius guichenoti (assembly GCA_039654105.1). Lineage (NCBI taxonomy): Eukaryota > Metazoa > Chordata > Actinopteri > Cypriniformes > Gobionidae > Coreius > Coreius guichenoti. Next base: position 5,399,214 of record CM077180.1, on the reverse strand, counting down.
GAATGATTTTTATCCACTATTCAGTTGAATTGCATTAAGATAAAAATTGTAGATTTTTTTTATTTAAAAAAATATAAATTTATTGTAAGTATGATTTGCCAACAAAATGCATTTCAAATATAGCAATAAAGACGCCTTTAGATAAAAAATATTTTTATCAACAATTTCAGTAACAGTTAGGCATGATGTTTAGAATTAGTGTATTTTGTCTTGTTCCAATGGCAGATTGACAAAATATTAAAACATAAAATTGAAATATAGTGACCAGGACTCAGTGTTTCCGCTACATTCATTCTTCCGTGGCAGCCCGCCACACCAAGGGTGTACTCACACTAGGCAATCTGAACCGTGCCCGGGCGCGTTTGACCTCCAAAGTCTGGTTCGGTTGACTAGTGTGAGTGCTCCGTACCGTGCCCGGGCGCGGATCGTTTAGCCGGCCCTGGCTCGCTTGGAAGAGGTGGGCCAGAGCGCGGTTCGGTTGGGTTCGGTACGCATGTGATCGCTAACAGCTGTGCGCTACTGTCATCATTGAGACAGAAAACACCAAAATATTACTACTTGGATACACTTTTCAATTAATTAAAGTATATTTAGGTTTATAACGGTCCTGGTTCTCACCTTATTGATGAACATGAATTGTAGTTTGCGAGTAAAGCTGTAAATTCCTCCATCAAAGTCAGCTGCCTCCGTAATAATCTTCTGATACGTGCAGTGCAATCAAGTGAAAATCGCTGCGCGCCATAAATGATAAATCTATTAGGCAGTCTATTAGCGAAAGCGCTTTTCTTCCTGGTGGGGAGGGGGGACAATCGCGCTCGGGCACGGTACAAGGCAACCATGCCTAGTGTGAGTACTAGTGACGTCCGATATTGTGCGTACTATTGTTAAGCCCCACTAAAAGGCATAAAAAAAACACTGTAAAGCACCATAACGTTTTCGTGCACTTTATTCCAAGACTTCTGAAGTTGATTCGATAGCATAATGTGAACAAATGAATATTTAAGTCGTTAAGTTGAAGTTAATGGAAACTCATCTCTTCTCAGTCATTCTCCATTCAGCATTCAAACAGCGCGTCGGATTCAGTTACCACAGTAACACGATGAAACTCAATGTCAATGTGAAAAATCAATGCCAAAATCAATGTTCAATCAATGTTCCCATTATTATACTTTATTTGTAGATAAAGATTTTGCATAAAATGACTTTATCTTGCTGGAGTTTATTGCCGTTTTTCTAAATCATTTTACTTTCTCCCGGGTGTCTGTTAGATCACAACACTGGAGTAGAGAGCACTATAATTGTTCTTCATGCTCACGGTAACTGAAACTTAAAACTGTTAAAAGAAAAGGCTTAATATTGCATAGATATAATAAACTACGCATCAATATCTCTTCCCTTTGTGATTTGAACTTTGAACTTTTCAATGCGGGGCGCTGCGTGCTGTGACTCCATGTTGCTTCAAGCGCATCATTCTGCGCACAGGATGGGCATAAGCGATTTGCCGGTCTAAAATATATTGGAGCCTTTCATATTATAATACTTTTGCGCAATAAAAGATTATTAACAGCCTATCTTGTTCTGTCCTATTGATCATATGTTGCTGCCTCATTAAAAAACTGTACATTTACAAGAAATGTCTTTTCATTTTATAGTATGTATAAATATATATTTTCTTGTTTTTCATCAATGTATTTTATAATAATACAAAGAGCAATTTGTAACATTTTACCGTTTTTTTTTATTTTTTACTAAATTTTATTTCTTATTTTATTTTCACTAGATTTTATAAAATTATTGTGCACTTATGATTTTCTAGAATAACTTTTGCTGTTGAAATCCACTAACCTAATTTATAATAGTATTTTTGCCATAGATTATGAATATAGCCATAGCAGTTTAAATCTAAATTCAGGGAAATAAATATCTTCCGAAATTAGTTTTGATATAGAGACGGTTGGTTGTTTTCATTTTTCAATTCCTCGGCTCAGAAAGTGGCCTGTGTGTGAGTGCTTGTGATTCTTGGGTGGGGAGGTTTAACCACCAGGGGAAGGGGGTGTGGTCTATGGGACATCACCCATGTGTGAAATAGGCCTGCCACCACAGCTGGAAAAAATCCTAGAGGAAACACTGAGGACTCCAAAATGACAAAACACACATGGGCATCAGCTCCTCACCTGTGCTTTCATGCCGTTGGGTGGCAGCAGGCAGACAGAATGTATCCAGACATAACGGGTTAGGCAGCAAGCGCATCTCCATGATGACGTCGCAGAGGGCATGGCGTAAGGCCGCCCTCAGCCTGTCCGTCAGCTGCAGCGGGCTGACATTACCCTGCTCCCACACGTCAAAGCGCACACGCACAGCTGCACCTGCGCACAGGGGTCACACACGTACATCATCACACATGCATTTAAAGTTGGCATGAAACAGAGGTTGCGATAGTCTTTTCTTCCCTATTGTGACGAACAGGGCTTGACATGAACTTTTTTGCTCACCAGCCACTGTGGCTAATGGTTTTCTAAAGTTACTAGCCACTCAGCATCGATACCATGGAGAAAAACTGCCATATAGATATTTTTAATATTATCTCATAATTTGGCAGCAGGTATATTAGGCTGCTGTCCCTTTAAGACCTGACGCACGGATCCATAATACTATTACACATGCGTTTTCTTTTTGTTTTAACTGTTTACACTCACTTAAAACATAACTGACTGTTTACGAGAATACTCGCCAAGACCAGCATTTTGGTATTATTTTGTGTGTATTTGACTGTTTAAATGCAATAAGCAGCGAAAAATAACTCAATTTAGTACTGAGAGGTGGCTTTATGTGCCCGCACTTTGGGTGTGAGTACAAAATCTGCGGGAATGAGTCAAATTATGCGCAAATATGCGCAATCCCATGCTGGAATTCAAGCCCTGTAACGCCAACAATATCATCTGGAGCAAATGAAATGAGTGAGGGGAGGGGAGGCGGGTTTGTCTGCCAACTCGCTGTAGGAGAGATGAGAGCGAGAGAGCGAGAGAGCGTAGCTGGTATCGTGTGTCTATTCTGTGGAAAAATGAGTATTGGTATCAATCTATTTCAGTATCAATATGTATTTATATTTTTGGCAACACTACATTGCACTTAGTTTATTATTTCAGATGCCTTTTTAAAAGACTACAATTGAAAAATGTATATAGGCCTATTATATATAAAATTCAACCCGCCAAAGTGGCTAGTAGGAGTGACAGTGTTACACGCCACTGCTGAAATCCAACGCATTTGGCGGGTGTTAATGTCAAGCCCTGGCGACGAATAGCCGAGTGAATGAAAAAAAAAAAAAAAAGTAGGGCGGGGCTTGATTTTGTCCATGGGGAATTGATTGGATGGTTGAGGTTTGCTATTGGTGGATCTCATGTGAGTGACAGGTTGCTCCGCCCTCGTCATCAGAGAAGAGAAGTCATTGCAAGAGGGAGGGGAAGTTATTTTGATTAAAGATTACAAGGGCACATGAATTACTGTTTGTTTGCAAAAGACTCCCAACCTGAGCTCTGACTGAGAGAGTCCACCTTAACAACCGTCGTCAAGGTCTCAAACTGGTCTGGCTGGAGGGAGATGGTGGAAACGTCAGCTCTGAGCACCGGACCGCTGCCATCCTGAGCGGGAACCTGCAGTGCGCAGCCTTTAGCATCCACGAATGACAGCGCGATGCAGGCGATACCTGGGGAGCGCAGCACATGAACAGGGTTAGAGGAGAAAGTGATGGAGGCGAGAACTAAATGAGATTGGCAGAGAACTAAAGACAATAGATGCAAAAAAATTATGCAAACCACAATGAAAGCAGTAAATTCAGCTAGTGCTGAAAGACAAACAGGGGTTTGCTATAGAGACGCATGCTTGTATGTTTGTGTCTATTCAAACAAAGCCACTTTCTGTGCTCAAGGGGCTGATTTTTATTAAAAGTAACTTTACATTTTTTAACATATCCTTATTGTTTATTTAGCTTCTTTTTCAAATGCCCTTCATGTACAGATCTGATGACCCACAACAAACACAGCCTTTCAATATTAAAATGTGAAAAAGCATCATGATACTATGATGATGTTAACAAAAAGTGAAATAAACAAACTTTTAATATTTATTTGAAAATGTAACTTTGCCCCAATAATGTTTTTTCAAAAGTTGTGTAGGTAAATAAATATCACTTGTGAACAGCATATTTTTATTGGGTGTAATTCCAATAAATGCTAATAGTTTTTTTGGGAACCATTAAATGCTAGCTATGAAATTAGATGTTCGGCTATTTTATTCTAAAAAAATGCTCAAAACTGTTTCCACAACTGTCATTACACACTGTTAGTTAGGCATTGTTAATTAAATAAGTTCCAGCTGTTTTCACTGAGAACAGGGAATTTGGGCTTTAAAAAAGCAACAGAGGTTATTGGCAATGCAACAAAACAGTGTTTTTGTTAATTAAACTATTTAAAATAATATTTTCAGTAATAGAAAACACTGAAATAAAAAAATAGATATAAATATCAGGTGAAAAACTTAAACTTGAAAAACTTAAGCAAAAATAAGAAATGTTGCTTTAGCAACTAACTGAAATAAATACATTTAAGTTCAAGTGCTAAAATGACTAAAACTAAAATAAAAATAAAGCAGAAATAGAAATATTTAAGAAAACAAAAAACAATAAAAACGGCAAAAGCTCATAACAAAATTACAAAAAAATGTGCCAATGTGGTTTAAAAATCTATAAAGCTTTAAGAAAGTTTATTTTCTAAAAGTCCACAAGGCTGAAAGAGCCCATAGTTGAAAAAAAAAAAAAAACCCACACATGTACCCTTAAATTATATAAACACAACTATATTTCAGAAAACAATGCCTCTACTTGAGTATGAACTCTCATAAATCCTTTAAATGGGTTTTATGCCGTTGTATTGACTCGGTTGTGCTGTTTACAGCGTGAAGCCGCGGCTCTGATAAGCGCAGAAAGAGAGAGATTTCCATCATTAGATTCTCAGAGATCGATGACGCCTTCGCTCCAGTGGTTGTGGGTATAAGAAAGCCTCGCAAACAGAGCGGCGGTCGCATTAAAAGGCATTAGCAGCAAACAGAGGAGCGCGAGCAGGGATTTATCCAGCTGCTTGTATTAGCGTATGCTGTTAGCGGTTTGAGGCATGATCGATGTGTAAGTGTGTGTGTGTGTGTGCCAGATATCAGATACTAATGCGCAGCACACACAAAATCACCTGAGATAAATCAGCAAGGTGAAATCACTGCTGTGCTCCCACATGCTAAAGTATGTGGTCTGGATGCATGTATGAAAGGTTGTATTTGGTCTGAAACACACTCTACACGAGTACATGAGAGTAAATGCTTCCATCTAAGCAAGCTCAATTTCGTACATCGTCGCATTTCTGAAATATGTCAGAATGGAATTTATAATGCAATGCAAGTACATGTTGCTTTCAGAGCAGTGCCAATCAATGAGCAGCTTCTCAGCATCATGTCTTTGCCCTCTCATCTAAGAACTCTATTCGCTGTGATCTTTTAAGAGCACTTGATGAGGTGTGATGTAGTGTGGTGTGATCCCTGCGCTTCAGTGAGACTACATGAAGAGAGAGGGAAGGGCCCTTCAATCTCTGCTGGACTCTGGGGCTTCAGTCAGACAGACAGACAGAGCCCATCACAGAAGTCACTTTCTGATTTATAATGACACTGTTCAGCCACAGAGAGTGTGAATGAGAAGATTTTTGACTCAGAAGCTGAACACAGAAAATCTGATCCCATATACACTGTACAAAGTGATAATTTTAACTAAGTAAAAATAGTTGCATTACACAAATGAGAAATTATCATATACAATGAAAAAGAATAAATGTAACAATACTTGCAAGTTTACAGTACAAATGGGTTGTTTTGAGAGATACCTTGAATTTATGTCAACTTGTCAACATTAATAATTGCATTTTGAACTAGCATGAAAAATAATTAAAGACCCCCTGTGGTGAAAATCAAGTTTTTAATGATGTTTATATGTCTATGTGGCGTATTTAATATGCTTTCAGACAAACCATGTGCAAAATCATAAGTCAACAACATTGCTAAGTATTTTCTCCTTAAAAGTCCAATGAACCAAAGACAGTCTCAAAAACGCGGTTTAAAAATCTGACATCACAAACTACCAATCACGTCAACATGTGGGCGGGCTTTAGCATATCATCATTAACTATGTTCTGAAGCAGGGGAGTCTCAAGAGAATACAGGTTATCCCGGTATATTTTTCTGTTGATATGAAAAATCGTGTACATTTAGCAATATAGCGGGGGAATTATGCATATGATGTATATTATGATGTTATGATGAACTATATGTCTTTCTCCACTGACGTTCTAAGTTGTTCAAAGCGTTTCTAAGGATGGTGATTTTTAGAAGGCAGACTGAGATGGCGAACGGGAACATGGTTTGTGTAACATTAGCAACATATTATTAGCTGTTTGATAATGTAATCAAGCAAAAGGCTAATCATATTAATTACCGTTATGTGTCCAACGTTGTAAAGAGCGATACCTTTGTGCAGCGTTTACTACAGTAACTTGAGTAAAAGCTGACAGAGTGAATCTCTGAGTTGGTGTGAGTGAGTGGAGGCGGGGCTCATTTGCATATTCATGAATCCGTATACTAAATAAAGCAACAAGTAAGGGAACTGTTGACTACAGGTGGACTTTAACAGTTACTAAAAACTAATAAGATTAAGAAATGCTGTAAAAATGCTCTTTGTTAGTTGCATCAAAAAATTTTTACCATATACTGTATATTACTGCTGTGTTACACTACTATGCACATGTACGCTATTCATAAATGTACAAATCAAATAATACAACTCATAATAAATATTAAAACTAACAATCAATATTAGTGGAAACGGCATAATTTGATTATGAAAAGCTGGCGAAACCCCAGACGCTTAGTACTATTCTGTATTATTAGATTTGTTTACTAATATAAATCATCAAATCAAAGCAAAAGGCCAGTGCAACATGCATCTGGGAGCAGGATCTGCTTCAGCAACACTGTTGAACACATAAAAACACTGAAGCTAGAGGCCCACTAAGGTTTTTCCCCTTAGATTTCAGCTACATTTACATCAGTATTTAAAGGAGTTGAGTTGGTAATTGGGCAGTTAGCTTAAATGAACAGTTCACGCAATTAAAAAAAAAAAAAAAACGAATTTAAAAATATTTTCTCTCATATTCATCTGTATATTGGTGCTCCGTAATGAAAAAAAAACCCAGTCCAGTTTCCAATTTTTCAATCTGAACGTGAACGCAAATGTATGGAAGCTTGTTTCTGCCACAGAATAAAACATTTTAAAAGAATTTATCTCACAATTGTGAGTTTACATCTCACAATTCTGACTTTATAACTCGCAATTGCGACTTTATATCACGCAATTCTGAGAAAACAAGTCAGAATCGCGAGAAAAAAAAAAGAATTGTAAGATAAAAAGTCGCAATTACCTTTTTTATTTTTTTCTTCTGTAGTGGAAACAAGCTTCCATACAAAAGCAAAGTCCATGCCACCTTTCAATTTCAATATCTGGAAAAACGCAGCTCCGAGATTGTTAAACTTCTCCTACTGTTCCACAGAACAAACAAAAGATATGTTTCCATCCAAAGTTGTGAATATAACAAATGTGCAAAATTGGAATATCATATTAAACATTTGCGAATAAAGCACAGTTTCCATCCAGTGAGCCAAAGAAACCAAAATCGTCACTTCCTGATAAACTACAGCAAAACGTCACATGGAAATTGCTGCAGTAAGAGAAGCCACTGCAGGTCTTTTTTCATATAATAAATGACTTGCAAACAGAAGAAACAAAAAAACGGTGCTGTCATGTTATCTTGCATTCGGAGGTGGACGCCTGCTCTTTGGGAATGTAGTCATGTAAAACAGATCTGGGAGATAATAATACAGAGCCACTGTGATGACAGACATTGCTCAGGCATTTCAGAATGATCAAACCAACATTTCAGACACTGTCCAATGAGATCGGTCTGCTGGTTAGTCTAGTTATGCCATCCCATCATGCAGTCACATGACTTTTTTGATGCGCAACAAAGAATTTATTCGGTAAATGCGTTTCCATTGTAATTTATGTGCATGTTTTCTATCAGGTAAAAAAAATTGAGCGCATACATTTTGTTTATGCGCATTTTTAGAATTGATGCACATCTTGGCATGTGGTATCCCAAAATACGCATAAAAATAGGTGGATGGAAACATAGCTAAAGTGAGTACGGAACATCATGGGGTTAGTGAACTTTCATTTTTGGGTGAACTGCCCCTTTAAGCTTTGATCATGTGACCATGCAGTACCACACACAGCCAGTGGGGGCGCTACAGGATACACAGCAGAACAGTGAAGTAGGTGGAGGGTCTTATACCTTGAAACTGAGAGGTTGGGAAGAGATTCTGAACAAGATCCGACATTGTACCTGAGGCACAACAGACACCCACAGGACAGAAATGGTGAATGACAGACGGGACAAATCAACATCAATGATCAACCAATATAAGCAGTGTTGGGGAGTAGCTACGCCAACTTAAAGTTCCAATTTCTTTGTCACTCGCAGCACTAAACGGAACTAAACTCTTTGAAGTACCATTGAGAATGTTACAATGTCAGAAAATCTGTTTACTAGAGTTAATTTCAATGAACCAGCTTTAAGCTGTTCAAGATTTAAGCAATTCAAGTCATCAATTAATGCTGCTCGCAAAAGTGTGTCCGTTATATAAAATTCATGGGGTTTGCATAAAACTCAAGTTAAAAACTTTTCGGGTTTGAAAATCTTAAGGGGTTTCGGATTTCAAATGAAATGTTATCTTTAATTTATAGGCCTTTAAATGTGACACAAATGTAACTTTTTTTACAAACCCGATTCCAAAAAAGTTGGGACACTGTACAAATTGTGAATAAAAAAGGAATGCAATAATTTACAAATCTCATAAACTTATTTTATTCACAATAGAATATAGATAACATATCAAATGTTGAAAGTGAGTCATTTTGAAATGTCATGCCAAATATTGGCTCATTTTGGATTTCATGAGAGCTACACATTCCAAAAAAGTTGGGACAGGTAGCAATAAGAGGCCGGAAAAGTTAAATGTACATATAAGGAACAGCTGGAGGACCAATTTGCAACTTATTAGGTCAATTGGCAACATGATTGGGTATAAAAAGAGCCTCTCAGAGTGGCAATGTCTCTCAGAAGTCAAGATGGGCAGAGGTTTACCAATTCCCCCAACGCTGCGGCGAAAAATAGTGGAGCAATATCAGAAAGGAGTTTCTCAGAGAAAAATTGCAAAGAGTTTGAAGTTATCATCATCTACAGTGCATAATATCATCCAAAGATTCAGAGAATCTGGAACAATCTCTGTGCGTAAGGGTCAAGGCCGGAAAACCATACTGGATGCCCGTGATCTTCGGGCCCTTAGACGGCACTGCATCACATACAGGAATGCTACTGTAATGGAAATCACAACATGGGCTCAGGAATACTTCCAGAAAACATTGTCGGTGAACACAATCCACCGTGCCATTCGCCGTTGCCGGCTAGAAGCCATATCTAAACATGATCCAGAAGCGCAGGCGTTTTCTCTGGGCCAAGGCTCATTTAAAATGGACTGTGGCAAAGTGGAAAACTGTTCTGTGGTCAGACGAATCAAAATTTGAAGTTCTTTTTGGAAAACTGGGACGCCATGTCATCCGGACTAAAGAGGACAAAGACAACCCAAGTTGTTATCAGCGCTCAGTTCAGAAGCCTGCATCTCTGATGGTATGGGGTTGCATGAGTGCGTGTGGCATGGGCAGCTTACACATCTGGAAAGGATATACCTTTCATTCAATGCTGAAAGGTATATCCAAGTTCTAGAACAACATATCCAGACGTCGTCTCTTTCAGGGAAGACCTTTGCATTTCCAACATGACAATGCCAGACCACATACTGCATCAATTACAACATCATGGCTGCGTAGAAGAAGGATCCGGGTACTGAAATGGCCAGCCTGCAGTCCAGATCTTTCACCCATAGAAAACATTTGGCGCATCATAAAGAGGAAGATGCGACAAAGAAGACCTAAGACAGTTGAGCAACTAGAAGCCTGTATTAGACAAGAATGGGACAACATTCCTATTCCTAAGCTTGAGCAACTTGTCTCCTCAGTCCCCAGACGTTTGCAGACTGTTATAAAAAGAAGAGGGGATGCCACACAGTGGTAAACATGGCCTTGTCCCAACTTTTTTGAGATGTGTTGATGCCATGAAATTTAAAATCAACTTATTTTTCCCTTAAAATGATACATTTTCTCAGTTTAAACATTTGATATGTCATCTATGTTGTATTCTGAATAAAATATTGAAATTTGAAACTTCCACATCATTGCATTCTGTTTTTATTCACAATTTGTACAGTGTCCCAACTTTTTTGGAATCGGGTTTGTATGTTAGTTGTGTTGTGAGTACATTGGTGTTCAAGTTTGAATCAGTCACTGTAATCGGCATCTTAATTGTTTTTGTAAAAGATTAATTCTGATTTAAATAAATAAAAACAATTCAGTCATTTAACTATTTGAAATTCTGAGTTGCTTGACAAGCTACAATTTCAGCAAACTAGAGGTAAAATTTAAATGCAATTTCTGAATTAATGTCAGTGTTGTTATTGTTAACTAAACCTATTTAAAAAATAGTTTTCTTTAATTTAAATAAAGCTGAAATAAAATATGGCAATTAGATGATACACCTTAAACAAACAAAAATGAAGTTCCCTTGGCAACTAAATTAAATAAAACTACTAAAAGTACTAAAACTAAAACCAAAATAATTTAAAGCTAAATAAATATAATTAAAAAATGTTTTTTAATAAAAATGACAAAGGCACATACAATTACTAAAATATAATAATATTAATAATAAAATATATATATACAGTGGGGAGAACAAGTTTTTGATACACTGCCGATTTTGCAGGTTTGCCCACTTACAAAGCATGTAGAGGTCTGTAATTTTTATCATAGGTACTCTTCAACTGTGAGTGACCGAATCTAAAACAAAAATCCAGAAAATCACATTGTATGATTTTTAAATAATTAATTTGCATTTTATTGCATGACATAAGTATTTGATACATCAGAAAAGAAGAACTTAATATTTGGTACAGAAACCTTTGTTTGCAATTACAGAGATCATACGTTTCCTGTAGTTCTTGACCAGGTTTGCACACACTGCTGCAGGGATTTTGGCCCACTCCTCCATACAGACCTTCTCCAGATCCTTCAGGTTTCGGGGCTGTCGTTGGGCAATACGGACTTTCAGCTCCCTCCAAAGATTTTCTATTGGGTTCAGGTCTGGAGACTGGCTAGGCCACTTCAGGACCTTGAGATGCTTCTTAAGGAGCCACTCCTTAGTTGCCCTGGCTGTGTGTTTCAGGTCGTTGTCATGCTGGAAGACCCAGCCACGACCCATCTTCAATGCTCTTACTGAGGGAAGGAGGTTGTTGGCCAAGATCTCGCGATACATGGCCCCATCCATCCTCCCCTCAATACGGTGCAGTCGTCCTGTCCCCATTGCAGAAATGCATCCCCAAAGAATGATGTTTCCACCTCCATGCTTCACGGTTGGGATGGTGTTCTTGGGGTTGTACTCATCCTTCTTCTTCCTCCAAACACGCGAGTGGAGTTTAGACCAAAAAGCTCTATTTTTGTCTAATCAGACTACATGACCTTCTTCCATTTCTCCTCTGGATCATCCAGATGGTCATTGGCAAACTTCAGACGGGCCTGGACATGCGCTGGCTTGAGCAGGGGGACCTTGCGTGCGCTGCAGGATTTTAATCCATGACGGCATAGTGTGTTACTAATGGTTTTCTTTGAGACTGTGGTCCCAGCTCTCTTCAGGTCATTGACCAGGTCCTGCCGTGTAGTTCTGGGCTGATCCCTCACCTTCCTCATGATCATTGACGCCCCACAAGGTGAGATCTTGCATGGTGCCCCAGACCGAGGAAGACTGACCGTCATCTTGAACTTCTTCCATTTTCTAATAATTGCGCCAACAGTTGTTGCCTTCTCACCAAGCTGCTTGCCTATTGTCCTGTAGCCTATCCCAGCCTTGTGCAGGTCTACAATTTTATCCCTGATGTCCTTACACAGCTCTCTGGTCTTGGCCATTGTGGAGAGGTTGGAGTCTGTTTGATTGAGTGTGTGGACAGGTGTCTTTTATACAGGTAACAAGTTCAAACAGGTGCAGTTAATACAGGTAATGAGTGGAGAACAGGAGGGCTTCTTAAAGAAAAACTAACAGGTCTGTGAGAGCCGGAATTCTTACTGGTTGGTAGGTGATCAAATACTTATGTCATGCAATAAAATGCAAATTAATTATTTAAAAAACATACAATGTGATTTTCTGGATTTTTGTTTTAGATTCCGTCTCTCACAGTTGAAGTGTACCTATGATAAAAATTACAGACTTCTACATTCTTTGTAAGTGGGCAAACCTGCAAAATCAGCAGTGTATCAAATACTTGTTCTCCCCACTGTATAAATATATTAAAATATAAAAATAACATTCAAAATACACCCAATTCAAAATAGTAATAATATTAATAAAGTATATAAATAATGCTCAAATAACATTGATTAATGTACTTGCGAAGGGTATGTTTTGAGTCATACCAGGACATGTGATGGAAATTCAACCCCATTTCATATCCACACTGCACTGGTCAGGCTGATAATACTGAACATCTCAGTGAAGTCCTGCCAACTGGCTGCCTTTCAAAACCCTGGAGGAGCTGCTCCGACCTCACAGGAACTGATATTACTGTCATCCTGCATCAATGAACCCACAAGGAGACAATTCCAGGAGCCACGAAGCCCTTTATTTACATTCTGATGAAGTGCATGAGCTGTAATGGTGGAAGAGCATCCAGTAATGTTCCTTTTAATAGCAGGTGCATTAGGAGATCTTCAGGAGCAGCTCTGCCAGGTATTTGGGTGGATTGTCAGTTCATTAGTGGACGGAAAAGCAGGAAAGAGGAACCCTGTGGCTCCAGGCCGGAGCTGCTCCCACTTCCGCTGTCTCCACCTGACAATTATCTCTCTGCAGTTTGGGATCAAGTCATATTAGGACCCTAAGAGGCTTGTTAAAGACCCTTCACGTAAATGAGACAGACCTGGAGCTTCCCCTCCGGTCCGCATCTGTTAAAGTACTCACAAACTTTCCACTTGTACTTGAGTATATTTATAAACTCCACATTCACCCCAAAGGAGTGTTAAAAATCCCCTGCTTTGAGGCCTAAATGGGTCGGATGCAGATTTGAGATAAGATTTAAAATTAAATGTTATCTTTAAAGGCCAAATTTTAAACCGTACCGTAATTTTCCACTTAAAGAAGTTCTACACCTATTTTCCTGTAAGCCCAGACCGCGTCAGTTAAAGAATCATGTCAGAAGACAATTGTTATTAGTCATAATTTAGCTATAATTGTGAATTTTACCAAATTTAGTTTGCTGATGAAGCACAGTAAAAGTTTGCAGTGTGAGTAAACTACATTTCCCATCATTCTCTTTGTCAGAAGATGATTAAAAATAAACAAATTATTTTATATTATACTATTATACTTAATTATAATTATATTGCATCTAACATAAAAGTTTATTTATATAATATATGTGTGTATATATATATTATTTATATATATACACTGTATATTGTGAAAGAAATATACAGACAGTGTGTATATATACTGTCTGTATATTTTAAAAGAAAATGGATGCACTTGGCAATTACATTGCATTTAATTACATTTAACCATAAGTAAGACTGTAAAACCGATGTGTGTTTGGGTGGAGGAGCTCAGTCACACAGCACAGGTGTAAACAGACAGAAATGTGCTCCGCTTTTTAATCAGGCTGAAATGAAACAACACTGACCAGTCAGCAAATCTAGTGAGATGGAGAGAAACTGTGCCAGCAAACACTGATGGAAGAAAGAAAACTTTCGAAATAAAATTTTCGAAACGTAAACAGGCAAAGTGTGTGTAATTCAGGACCTCAGAAATAAGATTTAGGAGGTGCTAAAGGAGTCACAGTGAGATACAAATCAAACCTCAGAAAAACGAGAGATGCGGATGATGATTTCTTTCTGGATTGGGAGAATATAAGTCTCTTTACCTTTGCCTCCTGTTCCTTGGCCTCCAGGTTTATTGTACAGGTAGATGTCATGATCGGGCAGCTCGCTGCTCAAATGGAAGTAATGCTAAGAGAAAACAACAGCGAGAAACAAAGAAAGCAGATTTATGGAGACTGATAATCTAAAAAGAATGGTAACACTTTACAATTACAATAAGGTTCCATAAGTTAACGTTAATTAATACATTACCTAACATGAACTAACAATGAGCAATTCATTTGTTATAGTATTTATTAATCTTTGTTAATGTTAGCTCAGGTCCATTAATTCATATTAACAGATACACTTTTTGATTTCAATAATGTAATAGTAAATGTTGAAATTAACATTAAGATTAATAAATGCTTCAGAAGTATTTTTCATTGTTAATTCATGATAACTAATGAACTAACTAATGTTAACAAATGGAATCTTATTGTAAAGTGTAACCAAAAATTATGTATGCATATTTTATGTATGTATGTATGTATGTATGTATGTATGTATGTATGTATCTATCTATCTATCTATCTATCTGGCCACAATTATTGATTTTTTATTGTTATTGGTATGATTAGGTACTGAATACTGATATTTGTAATTAATAGTAAATGTTAACCTTTTTATTTTTTAATTCAAACAGTAAATTCTTTTTCTATGGTAAGTTTAAAATGGTTCTAAATGCAGACAAGTTGTAATTATAATCACCTGTTCGCCATTATTTGAGAAAAGCACCATGATTATTGTGCACTTTAAATTCTAATCGCATATTAGCTTCTAAAGAAAGGGACATTTAAGAGAATACAGAAATGCATCAAAGTGTGTGTTTTTATGTCTTGCCTCCCAGTGGAGAAGTGTATTATAGGAGCTCTCTGAATGAATTCTCAGTGACCTGTTAAACTGAACCGTACTCACTCAGAGAGCATTAAAGTTTAAATGCATTTGCAGAGGCCTGCTGCGCTCACACGTTATCTGTGGTGGTTCACTTCACACTCACACCAAAGTATGAACGGCTTATTGCAAACCACTTCCTTTCACTTTTTAATATTTACGTAAATCACCAGTATTTCTGAGCAATGGATTTCATCAGACCGTTTTAAAATGATTTGTGAAAGTGAAGAATTTAAGACAGTGACTCTTCTTTTGAAAAAGAGTAAATAAATAGAACTCAAAAACAACTATATATATATATATATATATATATATATATATATATATATATATATATATATATAGGCATATTTCATTTGCAACATATTCAGTTTAGAAAAAATAATAATAACTTTCAGTTTTTTAATAATAATAATAATAATAATAATAATAATAATAATCCCAACTTTCTTGAAGATTTACGTAAACGCCCGCATTTCTGGACAATGGATCTCATCTTATTGGTGAAAGTTAAGTATTATTTATAGAAAACTACACATAACATACATACACACACATACATATACACACATATACACATATATATATATATATATATATATACACACACACATATATATATATACACACTCACCTAAAGGATTATTAGGAACACCTGTTCAATTTCTCATTAATGCAATTATCTAATCAACCAATCACATGGCAGTTGCTTCAATGCATTTAGGGGTGTGGTCCTGGTCAAGACAATCTCCTGAACTCCAAACTGAATGTCAGAATGGGAAAGAAAGGTGATTTAAGCAATTTTGAGCGTGGCATGGTTGTTGGTGCCAGACGGGCCGGTCTGAGTATTTCACAATCTGCTCAGTTACTGGGATTTTCACACACAACCATTTCTAGAGTTTACAAAGAATGGTGTGAAAAGGGAAAAACATCCAGTATGCGGCAGTCCTGTGGGCGAAAATGCCTTGTTGATGCTAGAGGTCAGAGGAGAATGGGCCGACTGATTCAAGCTGATAGAAGAGCAACTTTGACTGAAATAACCACTCGTTACAACCGAGGTATGCAGCAAAGCATTTGTGAAGCCACAACACGCACAACCTTGAGGCGGATGGGCTACAACAGCAGAAGACCCCACCGGGTACCACTCATCTCCACTACAAATAGGAAAAAGAGGCTACAATTTGCACGAGCTCACCAAAATTGGACAGTTGAAGACTGGAAAAATGTTGCCTGGTCTGATGAGTCTCGATTTCTGTTGAGACATTCAGATGGTAGAGTCAGAATTTGGCGTAAACAGAATGAGAACATGGATCCATCATGCCTTGTTACCACTGTGCAGGCTGGTGGTGGTGGTGTAATGGTGTGGGGGATGTTTTCTTGGCACACTTTAGGCCCCTTAGTGCCAATTGGGCATCGTTTAAATGCCACGGCCTACCTGAGCATTGTTTCTGACCATGTCCATCCCTTTATGACCACCATGTACCCATCCTCTGATGGCTACTTCCAGCAGGATAATGCACCATGTCACAAAGCTCGAATCATTTCAAACTGGTATCTTGAACATGACAATGAGTTCACTGTACTAAAATGGCCCCCACAGTCACCAGATCTCAACCCAATAGAGCATCTTTGGGATGTGGTGGAACGGGAGCTTCGTGCCCTGGATGTGCATCCCACAAATCTCCATCAACTGCAAGATGCTATCCTATCAATATGGGCCAAAATTTCTAAAGAATGCTTTCAGCACCTTGTTGAATCAATGCCACGTAGAATTAAGGCAGTTCTGAAGGCGAAAGGGGGTCAAACACAGTATTAGTATGGTGTTCCTAATAATCCTTTAGGTGAGTGTATATATATATATATATATATATATATATATATATATATATATATATATATATATATACACATAATATATATATATATATATATATATATATATATATATATATATATATATATATATATATATATATGTGTGTGTGTGTGTGTGTATATATATATATATATATATATATATATACACACACACACACACACAGGAATATTTCTTTTTCAAAATATTCAGTTTAAAAAAATAAATGAAATAATAATAAAACAATTATACATTTTTTATTTATTTTAATTACTTATTTATATAAATTATTATATACATTTATTTATTTAAAATAATAATACATTTCAGTTTTTAATAATATTAATAATAATAATAATAATAATAATAATTTTAACATTTTAAATATAATTATTCATCATTTTCATCATTTTTCATTTTATGATTCACAAGTCATTCTACCACTGTGTAATATTTGTTCCCAAAGGCTTGAAATAAATCATATTTAAATGTTTTGGTATGATTCTGCAGTGTATAAACTGTATTGTTGTTTAAACCAGGGAACATTTTACAGATTTATAATGTTATATAATTTAGATTTCTAAATCTAAATCTACAGCAGTGCTTCTCTGACATGTGACCATCTCTATGAAGCAAATGCACTGGGAATGTGTCCGTCTGTCTGTCTCAGCGGGCCGAATAATGCCGGGATCAGATGGAGGGTACCTTGAAGTGGTGCTCGATGTTGCTGTCAGTGTATTTGGGGATGTGGAGGAAGATGAGGAGGTTCTGGCGGAGGTAGTGAGCCACCGCCTGGATCCACGGCACACAGTACTGAGGCAGGCAGAACTCCATCACTTCCGTCGCCGGAGAGCCGGGAGGCTGAATGAACTGAGACAAAGAAGAAAGAGTGGAACTGAAAAAAATGATGTGTAATCAACATAAAGCACATCCACAGTCTATTATCCAACCATTAATCTCAGACGACACACCCGCTGACCGCCCACAGATGGAAACTGACCTTCTGATGTATAGAGAGAGAAACAGCAACACACTTTTAGAGGCTTTTCAGTGATCTTCAATAAAGACTTTTAAACCAACTCGCTCTGAGATGAATCACAACACTACAAGCTTTGATTCAAACCAAAAAGTATTTTAAAAATCAGAAAAAAAAGCAAAGCGGTATTAGATGGCTTCAGAAGACTTGACATACAGTGCATGAGTTGTGTTTTATTCACAAATGTCTGTCTCTGCATAAAGAAGGTAAATATAATTTGCTTAATCTGTTCTGCACCAGCCTGAGGTAAAGAACAAGTCGGACACAGACAAAAGATGGTTGAAAAGAGAGATGGTGGATTAGACGGAGAAAGAGAAATCACCTCCACATCTGCAGGCGTCAGTTTGCAGTTCCTGACCAGCATGACTGTAATGATGTCCAGTGTGGCCTCGTCCAGACGCTTTCTCAATACCTTCACTAATTCATCAGTGATCTCTGGACCTGTCGATCACAAAACATAATATCTCACTGGAATATATACACTACCAGTCAAAAGTTTGGACACACTTTCCCATTCTCTTTGATGGGAAAGTGTGTCCAAACTTTTGACTGGTAGTGTATGCCATATTAAGCAAGTAAAATTGTTCACAGATTGAAAGTCATTTCATATTGACTTTTGATTTATAAATTAAGTTTCCCTAGCAGGTGCTGAAATCCCTGCTCGCTAAAGCAAGAAAAGTCCAAATAAATTACAAATATGCATTTAAAAATAAACTGATAGACTGGAAATTATTTGTATGGTTACACTTTGGGAGTGAAGTAAAACATTTACAGGAATGAAATGACTCATGGCTATAATACTAGCAGGACAGGAGCGGAGCAACAGCGCCTCCTGTCAGCTGCTGATGGTACTGAAGGTGCTTACACACCTCCAGATAAAAGTTTGGGCACACTTCATTGAATTTATATTTTACACACTATACACTATATACTGTTCAAAAGTTTGGGGTCTTTAAAGGGATCATGAACTGAGAAATCAAATTTTTCTTGAGCTTTTGACATATAAGAGGTCATCATACTATAAGAATATTCTGTAATTTTCAGAACTGAAAACATCCTTGTTAGTCCAAAAACAGCTTTTATTGAAACCAAGCCCAAAGAACGACTCGTGGAATGTGCCTATAGATAGGTGAAAGACTGCCTCTGCAGAAGATGATCAAGGCCTACTTCATCATTGCAACTTTGGCCCCGCCCACCGGCGTGTTAGTGAGATGATGAGGAGAGAAGAGCGGAAAATAACATTACCTTCCAAAGGATCCTAATGCTAGGAATGTGGTTATTTATTTTCAACAATGTGAATGTCTCAGTTGAGCATTATTTATTTGTGTGTGGTACATTTCACTTTGGTAAATCAGCTACAATTTCGGCACAGGCTTTGCAAACAGACTTTTACGATATGGACTTGGCAGTATTGCGACAACATGTAAGTAACCGTGTTAATTATAATGCCTGATCTGAGATCAGTGATTTCTGATGTAATGATTCATGTACAGTCAGATGTTCTTTGTCTATGTCAGTAAATCAAACCAGTGACTAAACGCTCAACTTCACATTGTTTCTCTTAGTAGGATGAAAATTAACTGTTATTTAAACTGTGATTAAATTATATAGAAAGTGATCAAAGAATGCTCTCTTTACAATCACTGGAGC
This sequence comes from Coreius guichenoti, assembly GCA_039654105.1. Classification (NCBI taxonomy): domain Eukaryota; kingdom Metazoa; phylum Chordata; class Actinopteri; order Cypriniformes; family Gobionidae; genus Coreius; species Coreius guichenoti. The sequence goes on along the minus strand of CM077180.1, from coordinate 5,379,558 downwards.
TGACAATCAGTGCGAGTTCATCACTGACTGAGTTCTGGACTCGCGCCAAAACTCCCATAATAATCAATAAATCTCTTATTTACATCGTGTTTGCACTGTTAGTTATGATTAAAGCATTCCTTAGTGTGCAGAAATGACGAGTTGCAATGACGAGATCACTGCATTCATGCGCTCAACATGTCTGTGATCGGCTACAATGCTCATCACTACAACCTTTCATGCCACAATCTAATATCTATAATGCTATAATCAACACTTTTAGTTAACACGATTAGTTAACCTTTATAAAACAATGCAGTTCATTGCTCATTCCCCTTTAAGATTTTTTAATGTTTCGGAAAGAGGTCTCTTATGCTCATCAAGTAATATTAAATAGTATTACTGTAAAATAGTAATAAAAAAAACTGTAAAATAAAAAAATAGTAATATTGTAAAATATTATTACAAAATTAATATTAAATATTAATATTAAAAGAAATGTTTTCTATTTGAATATGTAAAAATGTAATTTATTCCTGTGATCAAAGCTGAATTTTCAGCGTCATTACTCCAGTCTTCAGTGTCACATGATCCTTCAGAAATCATTCTAATATGCTGATTTGCTGCTCAAGAAACATTTATGATTATTATCAATGTTGAAAACAGTTGTGCTGCTTCATATTTTTGTGGAAACCGTGATTTATTTATTTTTTCAGGATTCTTTGATGAATAGAAAGTTCAAAAGAACCGCATTTATTTGAAGTAGAAATTTTTTGTAATATTATAAATGTCTTTACTGTCACTTTTGATCAATGTAATGCATCCTTGCTAAATAAAAGTAGCTATTAATTTCTTTAAATAAATGACATTAAATAGGTAAAAAAAAAAATAATAATAATACTTTTTGTAACATTTTTCAGTCACTGCATAATTCTTATACTTCATTATTTCCGTTTTAATACTTTTTCTATTATTCTAAAATGTGCAAAATAGTCATAATAAAGAATGAGCAGAGTTGAAATTATAAATATAAATATTTGAATTATAAATATTTATTTATGATAAGATGAATGTCATACATGACTCTTTCTTGTTAATCCATTTCAACTGCTAAAAACAGTTCTTGTGCCCTTTCCAGTTTGTATATGAATGCAAGAATTCATCTGAAATGAATGGCTCCTTGTTGGTCCTGCTCTCAGTTAGTGTGGTTTGGTAAGGCGTGTTGCCTGTAGTCGTGTAATATCCCTCACAGAAACAACACGCTTCATTTCATCTACTGTTTCATCTCACCGTTTTCACACATTTTTCTGTTCCTCTCTCTCACCTGCAGTCCCCACGCCATGCACCAGCAGTAAAATGTGTTTGTCCACCAGTCCAACCGGCCTTGAGCCTTCCAGAGACAAGCGTGATCCCTGTGAACACAAGATACATGTTATAACATACTTACACACATCACATCAGGCACATGGGAGCACGTTCTATGCCGGTTTTCCAGGCAATAAACACATAATTGCTCAGATCTTCTATCGCTCATCCCATCAGAATGAGCCTCATAAATGGCGTAAAAACAAGGACAGGTCACTGCTTTGCATGTAGCAGGTAAATCATTCACTCCAGAAGGGAATCGGAGCCCTAATGGCTCCTGAGGGCTCTGGTTTCCTAAAGCGTAATGAGAAGTGACAGTATATGAATGTTACCGTGAGGTCCTCAGAGCCCAGCGGCTCCTGGCTCCGGGCCAGAGCGACAGAGCGTGTGTGCATGTTTCCATCCAAATCACTGTACTTCCCTGCCTGGGACGTCTCTGAGAGTCTGTGGAGACAAGGTCAAGATCATGAAAAGAATTCAAATACATTCTAGCGATCACTTAGGCCCCATTTACACCTGGTATTAAGAAGCATTTTGTTCGATCAGATCACAAGTAGATGAGGGAGACACATTGCCGTTTACACCTGGTGTCTCTTTTGTCCACTTTTAACCACTTCTGTCCTGATTTCTTCGAGGGGAGTGTCTACAGGCGGGTAAATATATGGTCTTTTTCAGACCAACGGTAGCCACGAGACCACGCCGAGCGCTGTGAGTGTGTGTTAGAAATCAGGAATGGTGAGAGAATATTGTGCTTGGTACATTTTTCGTCTTCAAACCAAACTTGGGACTTCAGCTGACAAAGTTTAAATCTCGTATAGGCTAGCGCACTTCCCAAAATGTGTATGCATTAGGTCAGTAGGCGGAGAGTGGGCAGTCTTTGGCTGTGGCTGTTCGAACACATTCCACCACATGAGCGTTTACACTACGAAAGCAATCCGGTCTAATGCATTTTCGACTACCTCTGGAAGTGGTCGAAAGTGGACAAGCTCAAAATCATTTTAGACCCTGTTTATACCTGTATATAGCGTCGTCCACTTGTGACCCAATCGACCAAAATGCATCTTAATACTAGGTGTAAACAGTAATTACAGTGAGACCGGGAGAGAGAAGCCACAGATGGAGTAATTGTAGGGATATTTTATAGTGGCAGACAGACATATCAGCACATTTTCCGCTTTAAATTATTTTTTAGATAAATACTGTGGAGAAAATTACTCAAGGCAATTTTGTATGTGTGTGTATGTGTTATGTAATGTATTGCAATAAATTGTAATGTGCCTGTGTACAGGCAGTGTATCAGCCATCGACATTTAGTGAAGTTACTTGGAAATGGCAGCTTCACAAACTACAAGCAACTACGAACACTACAGTTCACAGTTCAAGTATCTAATTACATTCAGGTTTTTTAAGGGAATGATATCTTTTTAAATGAGACAGAATTTATTTGGCAATCAGAGCTGGATTTATCTGGCACAAAAAAATTAGGACTGCAATTGGGGAGATAAATCTACAAATAAAAAAAAACAGAAAACAAACTATAGAAACAGATACACTACTGATAAAAAGTTTGGGGTTGGTAAATTATTATATATATATTTTAAATAAATTAATTCAGCAAGGATGCATTAAACTGAGCAAAAGTGACAGTAAAGACATTTATAATGTTACAAAAGATTTTGATAAATGCTGTTCTTTTAAACTTTTCAACACCAAAGAACTCTGAAAAAAAAATTATCACAGTTTCCACAAAAATATGAAGCAGTGTAACTGTTTTCAATTTGAAAATGTGGCACTGAAGACTGGAGTAATGATGCTAAAAATGCAGCACAGGAATAAATTACATTTTAAAATACATTCAAATGGAAAACTGTTAAGTTCAGATGTAATAACATCTGCTGTTTTTTTGATCAAATAAATGCAGATTTGGTGAGCTTCTTTCAAAGAAATTAAAAAATTCTTGCAGACCCCAAATTTTTGACCGGTTGAGCAAGTTGCAACATTAACATTGACATTTACGAATTTGGAGGACGTTTTAAACCCATGTTTACTATATTCTCCAAATATCAACATCATCCATTGAAAAACTCATACTGGTCTTTCACTAATATGGAGACATGCAGAGCTTCTGACTCACCGGAGGTAGAACACAGATTTGGTGGTGCGTTCTTGATAGACAAACATGTTTTTGCGGTTGACCACAGAAAATGCGTTTAGAACGGAGCGCAGAGCCTGGATAGCTGAAAGAATCAGAGAGAAGAAGAATGTCATCTTAGGGTACAAGCTTATAGTTTTTCCATAGTAAAAATGTGTCTTCATGAGGAACCAACTTATTGGTCCACTGTCACTCACCCCGGGAAACGCCCATGTTGGGCCCCATTTTGAGCCGTGGGTGAATATAAATAACGGTGCTCCAGACCACGTCACAGGCGAAGTAACCCGGGATGAACTGCATAGTGGCAGCAAGGTAGTCCCGCGGCTGATAGCTCTCGTCGGCGTTGTAGTCTGGGCCGGAAAAAAAGGTGCAATTATGGTGGTGTGACTTTCACCTTAACGATTTCATAACAAAAGGGAGATTAGCAGGATTATCTGAACTCAACAGGCCCGCAGAGTACCTCAAGTTGTACGATATAAATGAAGAATTTAAGTGTTCATCTCTGTGGTCGACTGTATCCAATTCATTTACACAGTCTGAGGCAGAACAACAGGCCATATTAGGACATTAGTGCAGTAATTCATGCTAAACAGCAGTTATAAAATTGTAGTTAATGAGGCGAGTGCTCAGACTCACACTGCTGTCTCATTATCACTACCCTTGAATTGACCTTCCCGACAGGCTTTGTTTGTTTGTATTAGTGTAAATTGTGCTCCATTTTACAGCGGCATCATCAGGCGTTATTAACTTTGTACTGCATATCAAGAGAACAACAACATCAACAGATAACATTTAAACAAAGCCATACGCATGGTATGGGCCTGCACGATTCATCGAAAGTGAATCGCTTTGTGCGATTATTGCGTAGTTGCTATTTAATTAAATAAATTATGTTTCAGAGTTGGGTCGCTTCTAACGTGCATTTGGGAACGCAACATGCGCCAACCATCTTCCCAAACCTGTAATAACAAGCGCTCATAAACCGGCTGTTGTCAACAAAAGAGAAGCTTTAAGGTCTCCCTGCGGTTTTCAGCCAAAATAAAAGCTTGATGTTTTAACGTTTGAAAATGAAGAAATTAAGGCATACATGGATCTGGAGCAGGGTTTGGGGTGTGAGCAACATTTGGTCTCATAATTTTCTAATAGATTTAGCTATTTTAAAAAGGAACAACATGCCTAAGTGATTAAAACACAAGTGGTAAGTGATTATAATTATTTTTTTTGACCATGTCAAAGAGGCTGTCGACATGCTTTGGCATGTATATGGCCATGACTCGTAGAAAGAGTGTGTGTTAGTCATTCGGCTGGGTTCTGTACCATCAGAGTTGGTCATCCTGGGCCGGTAGAGAGACTCGTGCTTCCAGATGTCCTCTTCACTCTCAGCAACCAGGAGAGAATGGCACACATGACTATCATGCAGGTCTTGTAGTAGGAGGCGCTGTGGAGAAAGTCATTGAAAAGTTAAAGAGCAACAAAGTGGAAAACAGTGGTAGAGGATCTGGGGTGATGAACCAGAGATAGTGGGACTTTCTCACTAAGGGTGTGTTCACACTTGAAGTTCTGTTCGCTTGGTTCATTTGGTCCGGACCAAAAAAATCTAGCCCTGGTCCGCTTAGCATTCACATTGGCATTTTAACACTGAACCTAAAGATGTATAACCGAAAAGGTATAGGGTTATGTTCACAACCTGATTGGTCTGCTTTTATTATATATATTTTATGACAGAACTTACCAAACATTTAAAACAATGCTGTGTTGGGCTAGATGCACTCGTTGTATGTGCGTAGCTACACATGGTGGTATTTTGACCATCTGAGAACTCATGAAGAGCTTATAAAATGTGTAAAGGAGTCAAAACAGCGGCAGGAATCCCTCCGTCACACACACAAATGAAGATCTGCTGCGAGGAAAGGAGACGCGGTTCTGATGCCTGTACTGAACTGTGATGGGCAACATCACGACTATGACGAGAAAAACAGGTATGCTTGAGCATTCCGTTCTTTTTAGGGTCACATTTTGTGACATCATGTCCTGTTTTTAGTTTGTTTACATGTCTTTGGTCCGTGTTGCGTTCATATTTCATTCAAATCACACCAGAGTTAGTTTGGAAGCGGACCGAGACCCATCTTTTCAGGGGTCTCGTTCAGCTTGTTTGGTGCGCACCAGGATTCGGATGGCAGCGTTCACACTTATTCAAATGAACCGCACTAACAGAGCAATCACATCAGGGTTCGTTTTAATCCAACCAAACAAGCCAAGTGTGAACACACCCTAAGTGGGCAATGACCAGACTTTATGCTGATGAAAAGGCTAGGCTATTCTTTACCTGGTTGACTATTCGGCACATTTCTCCAATCCTCCTCACCACCAGCTGATGAAGACGCAGGTATTCTGGAATCTCTTCCTCTTCCTCCTCTTTTGCTCTGTTAAAACTCCTGCCAACACAATGTTCAAGATTCACAAGATTCAAACAGTACAAAGTGTTTTAACAGTCTCAGCAGGAAAACGCAAAACTCAATTTATGCAAAACTCAGTTTTGTCTGCACGTCTGGGGAAAACTAAAGTTTGCATTTTAAGCACTACAAACAGCCATGCTGCTCATTTGTATGCTTCACATATTTAGAACACAATTGAACACTCATTATAAGCTGAAAACTTACAAGGACAACAAAAACTTGAGGCACATTTTTGGCAGTTTACACAAATAGGTGTAAACCTTTAAATAAATTACAGAAAAAGTTGCTTTGATATTGTTTGATAATTGTTTTGTAAAATAACTTGCATAACAGCATTGAAGTCAACATTAAAAATTTAAAAACAGAAGGATATTATTGGTATATAATATGTATAAATATGTATAAATATATATAAATATATATGTATGTGTATAATATAATATATATAAAAGAGAATGGGAAAGTGTGTCCAAACTTTTGACTGGTGGTGTGTGTATATGTATATATATATATATATATATATATATATATATATATATATATTAAACATGTATTTAAAATGTTTAAATTTAAATAATTTATAAATAAGTTAAAATAAATTATTTAATTAATAATTATTAAATAATCAATACATTTTATCATTTATATTGATAAATATATATTTATGTATTTATTTTAGAAAAGTAACAGCATACTCCTCAACAAGCCACAAACATTCATGTTCATACAACAAACTATATGAGACTGTGCTGAAGTGTAAAACACCAAGTATGAGCAATAATAAGTGATGCTTGCCTAGAAAATCACTTCTTGATGATTCTTATAAAAATCAAGTGTCAAACCATAATTTTTACACTATGATTTAAAACAAAGTCTACCAGCCAATTCTTTTACTTGCTGATTTGTGCTTTCATTTGGTGTTTTCTGAATGTGAATTTCGTAACCTGCATGCGGAGTAGGAGCGCGTCTCTGCAGCAATACCTGGCGTGGGAGAAAACCTCCACTCTGTCCTGATGAATTCTGATGATGAGCCAGAAATCAGGCATGAGTGGCGTCTGTCTCTCCTGCTCATTCATAGTGGGTCCTTCACACTCAGAATCACTGCTGCCGCCATCATAACCTGAAACACAAAAAGCAGAGAGAAGGACCATGAGGAATAATGATTGTGACGCAAATGTGAGTGTGAACTTGTTGTCTGTTCTGTGAAGTCTCACCTAGCATGTCTGAGTCCAGGCTGCCCTGACTGGAGACGACACTCTGAACTCGACTCTGCCGCAGTTTCCCACTGCCTGAAAGCAACAGGAATCAAAGCCTTTATTAACTTATTTTTAGAATCAAACTAAACAACCAGGGGCCTCATTTATAAAACACACAGATGATCGGATTTGATCCTAAATTCCATAGATTTCATTCTACGTCAAAAGGAACAAATCAGAATTTATTAAAATGACGTGAAAATGTTTGTATGTGTATGGCAATTAGAGAGCATGTGTATGAACCTTTTGTGCTCATACACCGATCAGGCATAACATTATGACCAAATATTGTGTTGGTCCCCCTTTTGCTGCCAAAACAGCCCTGACCCGTCGAGGCATGGACTCCACTAGACCCCTGAAGGTGTGCTGTGGTATCTGGCACCAAGATGTTAGCAGCAGATTCTTTAAGTCCTGTAAGTTGCGAGGTGGGGCCTCCATGGATCGGACTTGTTTGTTCAGCATATCCTACAGATGCTCAATTGGATTGAGAGCTGGGGAATTTGGAGGCCAAGTCAACACCTCAAACTCATTGTTGTGCTCCTCAAACCATTCCTGAACCATTTTTGCTTTGTGGCAGGGCACATTATCCTGCTGAAAGAGGCCACAGCCACCAGGGAATACCGTTTCCAGGGTGTACAGTACATGGTCTGCAACAATGCTTAGGTAGGTGGTACCAAAGTAACATCCACATGGATGGAAGGACCCAAGGTTTCCCAGCAGAAAATTGCAGAAAAAAAGCATCACACTGCCTCCGCCAGCTTGCCTTCTTCCCATAGTGCATCCTGGTGCCATGTGTTCCCCAGGTAAGAGACGCACACGCACCTGGCCATCCACGTGATGTAAAAGAAAACGTGATTCCTCAGACCAGGCCACCTTCTTCCACTGCTCCGTGGTCCAGTTCTGATGCTCACGTGCCCACTGTTGGTGCTTTCAGTGGTGGACAGGGGTCAGCATGGGCACCCTGACTGGTCTGCGGCTATGCAGCCCCATAAGCAACAAACTGCGATGCACTGTGTATTCTGACACCTTTCTATCAGAACTAGCATTAACTTCTTGAGCAATTTGAGCTACAGTAGCTCGTCTGTTTGATCGGTTTGACCAATACATCATGGAATTATCCCTGGATAATTTTCGATTCACTATACGTTTGTGTTGTTTATATTATATCCACTTGCACGCTGATTGCCAACGAAACACAGACATTTGATGCAGTTTCACTCACCACCTGCAGTTTCGACTCATGACCGAGAACAAACGAACACACTAGCAGAACTCCGTTGCTGCTGCGGAAAAAAAAAACTGCATCCACTGTTTCCTTAACGCTGGGTTATTTGGGAAGCTGAATAAGGTTATCTTTCCCTCACAACCAGAAACACACTTCTTTAGTGACATTGTTGATTTTGTGGTCTAAAAACAAAATGACAGCGCTGCCCCGAACGAAGCTCGTTGATGGACGTGCTCTTGCTCTCGCTCTGGTTGATGTGCACACGCGCTCATCCGGGAGAAGTGCCCATTCAAGGAACTCCGCCCTTTATGACGTCATACAGGGCCATACTCAAAAAAAACTTTCCGAAACTTGTTCGAATCCTGAAGGAGTGTATTTGGCACAGAAATACTCCGTCATACGTCCAACTCATTTTTTTAAATTTTGGTCATGTTCAGCATGAGAATCCAATTCTTTAACAGTGTAAATAAGTTAGAATGCATGAAATAGCATTAGACCCACCCCCTTTAATAAATCACACTAAGCCATATCACGATTCCTGTTTTTCTGTCATCAAATTTAAGATAATTAATGATAATTAAAGGTGCACTGTGTAATATTTAGGAGGATCTATTGACAGAAATACAATATAATATACATAACTATGTTTTCAGTGGTGTATAAAGACTTTACATAATGAACCGTTATGTTTTTATTACCATAGAATGAGCCATTTCTATCTACATACACTGCGGGTCCAATCGCCATTTTGCGCCGTCATGTTTCTACAGTAGCCCTAAATGGACAAACTGCTCTACAGAGCGCTAGCTACTCTCTGCTGTCTCAGACGACGACATCTTTGTCCTGTGTCGGCCACTGTAGCTTCTCGTTGTGCTTCTAAAGGGAGGGGTCAGCAGTGGGCGATTGCAATTCGCAACCTCACCACTAGAAGCCGCTAAAATTTACACACTGAACCTTTAAGACTTTTTCTATAACATAAGATATTTAAGACTTGTTAACTGAATTTAAGACTTAAGGACCCACAGGGACGCTGATTTAGGATTATTCTATGCAAGTCTTTATAAATGAAGCCCCATGATCTCAGGAAAAAAAATTCAGAGTTTCGTTCTTAGGTTTGTCTTGTGATGCTTACTGTGTGTGGCGGACTGCACGGACTCGGCCAGGCTGGCAGCGGAGGGTGTTTTGGGAGGGGACGTGTGATCAGAGGAGCGTTCGGTGCTGCTGCCCGTCTGCAGGCGAGCAGCCCCGCTGACGGCACTCTGAGGTCGAGTCTCCTCTGCATCGGTCTGTTTGACCTGCCCGGGGTCAGAGGTCTCGGAGAGAGACTCGCTGGCTGAGTCAGCTGCTGCAGGCCGCATGTCCCCGTCATCCCTCGTCTGCTGCTGCACCGTGAGTCCACACTCAACCTGCTGCGGGAAAACAAATGAATCATATTCCAGATGAAGAGATAAGACAATATTATATTTATAACATGGCTCTTTGGGATACTTAATTGCATTCTGTGATCATGTATTTCTGTATAATGATGCTAAACTGTTTAACTAACCTTTACCTCAGGTAACTGATTTGATGCTAGTTTCATGTCTCTTGTATAACTCCACTCTTTTTCTCCTCACGTAATAAAATCTTTTGCAATGGCTCTGCTGTGACTTTGTTTAGAATTATTTTCATTTGCAAAATAGGCAAAACATACAATATTGACAATAGTGTGTCTAAAATGTAAGTTACTTAATATTAACGTCACAAAAAAACAGCGCTCTGGCTCATGTGATGTCATAAATATAAAAATCAAGTTACAGGGCATTTTTTTGCCCAGTATCTTTGATTTTAGGTGCATTTTTATTTCTTTTGGAGACATTTTTGCCCCCATTATTTACACATTTTCTTATTTGCATGAGTTACTCTTAAAGTGATAACTTTGCCATTAAACAAATGGAATGCATTTCTTCAGGTATGGTTAAAAGGTTTTTAATAATTACCTCAGCGTCCAGCTCCTTTTTCTTTGGCTCCCTTTCTTTGTCTGGACCTTGTCCTGATGCTTTGGCACCATCCTCCACCTCAGGACACTGGCTGGTTTGCTTAGATGTTGTTTCTGTGCCCGTTGTGTACTGAGCAGTGATGTTAGACAGCTGTCTTGCAGCCTGGAGCCTGTGAGACTGCTGCCGACTCAGTGAGACATAGTGGAAGTTGTATTGCTCCGCATTTAGCAGGTATCCAGGAAACGATAACCTCTTGAACTCCTGCAGCGAGGAAGCAGGGATGTGTTATTAAACAGCAGGGCAGAACATAATCTCGTTCTTGACCTTTCCTGGGAAGTCTTATCACCAATAATAGAGGTCATCGCATGAGCTCAAACCTCTTGAAACTTTTCCAGCGACTGATCGGGACCAAACACAAACTGCAGGGGAACGACCTCACAGTGGCACTGCGGGCGGCCGCTGGAACGACACACGTGCTCGGAAACTTTCTGCAGGGTGGAGGAATTGATAACAGAAGAGTGCCGTAGAGCAGAGACGATCTCATCCTCCAACAGCCAACGGATCTGAAAGAGACAGGGTTAATATCATTAACTAAAACTAAACTAAAAGGCAACATTTCTAATTTTTGTTTAGTTTAATCACTACAATAACCTGAAATTTAAATTTATACAAATATTGAAGCTTGTTTCTGCTACTGAATAAAAATGTAATCGTGACTTTTTTTCCATCAGAATTGCGATATAAAAACTTCATTTATAAATAATTGTGAGATAAAAAGTCAGAAACACTTTTTTTTTATTCTTTTTTATTTTATTCATTTATTTTTATACTTCCATATAAAAACTATATAAGCACATTTTAAAAAATTAAAATGACAAAAACACAGAACAAAATTTCTGAAACTTAAATGTACACTATGTATCATTTGGCCCACTAGCGGTTAAAAAACAAAACTGTATGCGTTTTGCAGAAGAAAATAGTTTTGATTGTGCTGCGGTTCTTCGTGACTGTGCGGATGAATATGGTTCTTCCTCATAACTAAAAAGAGAGAAAGATTATCCTACTGCTCATAAACATTCACTACTAGGCTTAAAAGAGATAACCAGTTTAGATGGAAAGGATCTCAAGCTGACTAGCTGAAGACGTTACTGTAGCTTTACCCATTAATAAACACCCTACTTCCTGCTACAACAACCATAATGACATGAGCCTTCACAATAGATAATGCTTTTCTGTTAGAGAGCTACATATGGCAATTTATCTGTTCAGTAAAATACCTTACTCACCTGTTGAGTAATAAAAACACCATCTCCGCATCGCTTTTACAACATTTAAAATTTCTCGGTTTTTGCCATCACGCAAAGCCAAGCCTATGTTGATTCTTGTTTTATTACAAGCTCTTTTGGGTTATATTTTTGCCAGCAGACTCTCCTCTTTTCGGAATTTGTTTAAAACGGGTGATTCCCCAGAGTTTGGAGATTTAGCTGCTCCAAGTCACTTCCACAACAGACACTCGGCAAAGTAGCCGGAGCAACTTTTCTGTATTTACAGATATGACGAGACAAGCACGGGCGAGTGAAGTATGTACGCAATTGCCTGTAAAAACCATCCCGACAGGTCTAAAATATAAACACTTATAATAGGCTTACATAGTAAATAAGGGTAAAACAAAAACACAAAGAAGGATTGATGATGTATTGACTCATTATTTAAATGTTCATTTTGAACAAAAAAAAAAAGTTACATAGTGGTAGTGTAAATTTTAAATGAAAACTATTAACTTTCAACTGGTTCAATGATGAATAATTGTTGAGATAATGAAAATATTTTTTTTATAGTAATCTAATAATAATTCTTCATTTTCGTTGAAATCTTAGCATTCTCACCTCATCCATGGTGGCTAAAACAGCCATTTTGTGTGGAATAGGAAGTTTGGACAGGGGATCTCCAGACATACTGCAGAAGACGACAAAATAAAGAGTTAATGCCGAAAGATGTTTGGCAACCGATGATGTTTGATGACCTCTGAACGCTGACCTTTCCACACCAACCCCGCGCAGGCCGTCCAGGTTTCCCATGAGCTCCTCATCAGAGCGATAAGATGAGGGCTGTCCAGGGGAGCGGTTCAGAGACACACTGCTCTCAGACGTGTACCTACATGCACAGAAAACAATCATGATCGCTCTAGCTGAACCCATGCTGTTTGTCTTTCCTAAGTCTAGGACAGTTCACAATCACTGACCGGTTGTGGCGGAAGTCAGGGGCCATGACCTCGATCTCCAGAGGTAACGTGAGCACAAAGATATCAAGAGTGACAGACAACTCGTTCAGATCCACCGACTGAAGATTCTCAGCGTTCTCAAGGCAGGTAATGACTTCACCTGCAAACCATAGTTTTATATTCACTTATTAAAAACACATGAACCAGATTAATACTATTCAGACGGTTAAATACTCAAAATACTACATATGGTTTACACCTCTTCTTCACACCAATGAATTTCCATGATTTTTATTGAGTTGTTCTTTATTTATATTACTATATTTATATACTATTATAGTATTTATTAATATTTTAAATTAGCTTTTATATTTTAGTAATTTTGTTATGTGCTTTTGTTATAATATTTTTTTATATTTCTATTTAGCATTATTTTTTAAGTTTTAAGTTTCAGCAATTTCAGTACTTCATCTTAAACTTATTTTATTTCAATTAGTTGCTAAGGTGACATTTCTAATTTGTTTATTGTAATGTTTTATTTAAACTTCATTTCAATTAAAAATGGCTTTTAATAGTTTTAGTTAACAATAACTCTTGATCACTGGATGAGGATTTTGTTCTGGCATATTTTCATATGCATTTAGGTACCACTCCTTGAAATTAATAGATTTAAATGGTTATATTTTTATTTTTAAATGATTGAGTTTTATCCACAATAAACATTTTCATGACTTTTCCTGGTCACACCATAAGCTCATTAACATAAGACCGTCCATATTTACACATCATATAAATTCACACTTAATATTTATTTAGCAACTTGGCGATGGCAACTCACTATTAACATGATTTTTAATGTGAAGAAGAGAGCCAATCATAACAAAGCTCATTTACATACAAAACAAAGCTCATTTGCAACCTTAATAATTTTCATTTACATACAGAAAATGCTTGTAAAGTTACTCTATTGTAAGTTGATTTAGATAAAAGTGTCAAAATACTGTAATAAGTATATGTCAACCTTTACAGGACTTTAGTTTAAAAAGAAATGGCCATGAAAAATAAAATGATGATTTAGAATAGGGCTGCACGATTTGGGGAAAAAATCTAATTGCGATTTTTCTGGTTAAAATTGTGATTTGCGATTTAAAATGTGATATAATAAATAATAAAATAATAATAATAATAATAATAACAATAATAATAACAACAATAGTAGTAGTAGTAGTAGTAGTAGTATCAGTAATCTGGTGGATTTTGTAGGAAGGTTAAGACTGGATTTAGATTTTTTAAATGTACTGTAAAGGAATATTAATGCTTTATGTTTAATAAAAATATAATAATAATAATAATAATAATAATAATAATAGCATGAATATTTAAATCTGTTGCATTTCACAGGTCGTTTAAGACTGTATTTAGATGTTTAAAATTGTGCTTTAAAGAAATACAATTTTTTTTTATGTTTTAAAAGCTATTGCAATTATGACAATATGACAATATGTTTTTGTTGAGTTTATAATGTAATACATTTCTCATAATGTAAAAAATTGTTATTACATTATGAGCTCAAGATTTTATTACGTTTTGAGAAAATGATTACATTATGAACATTTTATTACAATAATAATGTAATATTTATTACATTATGTATAGTTATTACATTATCAGTTGCTACAGTCCCTGTCCAGTCCTGTAAGAGTAGAAAACAGGTTTAGTCAATGGCAGAAAGCTCAGCAGTGTGTTGAGTGTTTTACCCAGACAGGTTGGCAGCGTTTGCGTGGGCATGGAGCCATGGCAGCTCTTCATGTTGACGGAGCAGGTGAGGTGCACAAACAGAGGAGGCATCTCCGGCTGCGGACCCTCCACCTCCAGCAGAGAGTCTCCGTCCAGAATACTGAAGGAATCCTCGTCCTGGTTGACTGTGTTGGAGTCAGATGGGGACACGCCTTCACCTCCTTCCTGTTCTCCAGCCTCTGCTTTGCCATTCCCGCAATCCTGGTACTCCACCTCCAGATCCGTGTCACTCTCTGTCACAATACAGCAGCCGGACACGTTCTCTGTGCATATCCAAAAGATTAATACAACCTTTTAATATACTTCTAGTTTACTAACAAGTGCAAAAGACTTCACATATAACATGAAATCAAAATGGACTAAAATTAAATTAAATGGTAACACTTTACAATAAGGTTTATTAGTTAACTACATTAGTTAACATGAACTAATAATGAACTGCACTAATAAAGCATTTATTTATCTTTGTTAATGTTAATTTCAACATTTACTAATGCATTATTAAAATCTTGTTAACATTAGTTAATGCACTGTGAACGAACATGAATAAACCATGAACAGCTGTATTTTTATTAACTAACGTTAACAAAGATTAACTAATACAGTAACAAATGTATTGCTCATGGTTAGTTCATGTTAGTTAATACATTAACTAATGTTAACTAATACAACCTTATTGTAAAGTGTTACCAATTAAATTAAATATTTTAGTCCTGCTGTGAACGATTCATCAGTGATAGGAATCACAGCACTTTCCCAGCTAAGACCAAAACATCTATATCCCCCCAAAAAATCATAACAGGGGATAAAATAACACAAACATTTTGGATAGCAGTCTTCTGCAGTGTACCAATTCTGTGCATGCAATGAAAAAATATTAACCAATAATATCAGCTAACTTTTCACAAACCAATTAACTCTTTTCCCGCCACTGACGGAATGTTCTGGCTTTCCGTGTTTTCACTGTTATACAAAGGGAAGCTATTACGCAACTTCTGAAAGAGTACAGAATCTCCTGATCAAAACACAGCAGAAACAAGCGATAAAAGCATTGCCTATGCACACTGTAGACTTTGAACAAAAACATGATTTTCTCAGCTTTTTGTTCAAAATGTTGTTTTTTATTAAACCTGCCCACATTCAAGTGTTGATAAAAAATAATGCATTAAGCTAGAATAAAACGTTTGGGGTTTTTTTGGTTTAAAAGCAGAGGCTCTGTTCGCTCTTTTGATATATTTCATGTTCAGATATTCTGGGGGCCATGAAAGTTTTGTGAAAATGATCAAAATTGCTAGCGCTGGCTAGCAACTTTAAAAAAAAACGCTGGCGGTTCTTTATGCATAACACATATTTAGTGAGGGACATATTACTAAGTGTACCTTCAAATATGTTACAAATGGCATTACACTTCTGATTAAAAACTCAGCACTCGGATAACGAACTGAACATTCAGTGTGTCATAAATGATGTCTAACCGTCTTCTGTAGCCAGTTCAGCTTCAGACACCTCGTACTCTTCACTGGGTCTCCGCTCTCCTCCCCTGTCTGAGTCCTCCTGGAGATGATGAAAGAGAGGAAAAGAAAACGGTTACTAAGTCTTCAGGTTTACATGGTCTCTGGCTGTAAAGTTGAGCCCTAATTTGACAGTCAAATGTTTGATTATGTAAGACTATCCCAGTGTTTCCTACACAGCTGTGGTTTTGAGTGGGGTTCTCTAAATAATTATTATTAGTTTTTTTTTTTTTTTACTACATATTCATATAAACTCATATAAGTCATATAAACATCTAGTAATGTGATCAGCTAAGGACAAAAAAGGAAGGAAAATATCAATTTAATATTACTAATATTACTGTACAATCATTTCAATAAATAATAATAATAATAATAATAATATTTTACAAAAATAAAATAGTACAGTTACAATACTAATATACACTCACCTAAAGGATTATTAGGAACACCTGTTCAATTTCTCATTAATGCAATTATCTAATCAACCAATCACATGGCAGTTGCTTCAATGCATTTAGGGGTGTGGTCCTGGTCAAGACAATCTCCTGAACTCCAAACTGAATGTCAGAATGGGAAAGAAAGGTGATTTAAGCAATTTTGAGCGTGGCATGGTTGTTGGTGCCAGACGGGCCGGTCTGAGTATTTCACAATCTGCTCAGTTACTGGGATTTTCACGCACAACCATTTCTAGAGATTACAAAGAATGGTGTGAAAAGGGAAAAACATCCAGTATGCGGCAGTCCTGTGGGCGAAAATGCCTTGTTGATGCTAGAGGTCAGAGGAGAATGGGCCGACTGATTCAAGCTGATAGAAGAGCAACTTTGACTGAAATAACCACTCGTTACAACCGAGGTATGCAGCAAACCATTTGTGAAGCCACAACACGCACAACCTTGAGGCGGATGGGCTACAACAGCAGAAGACCCCACCGGGTACCACTCATCTCCACTACAAATAGGAAAAAGAGGCTACAATTTGCACGAGCTCACCAAAATTGGACAGTTGAAGACTGGAAAAATGTTGCCTGGTCTGATGAGTCTCGATTTCTGTTGAGACATTCAGATGGTAGAGTTAGAATTTGGCGTAAACAGAATGAGAACATGGATCCATCATGCCTTGTTACCACTGTGCAGGCTGGTGGTGGTGGTGTAATGGTGTGGGGGATGTTTTCTTGGCACACTTTAGGCCCCTTAGTGCCAATTGGGCATCGTTTAAATGCCACGGCCTACCTGAGCATTGTTTCTGACCATGTCCATCCCTTTATGACCACCATGTACCCATCCTCTGATGGCTACTTCCAGCAGGATAAAGCACCATGTCACAAAGCTCGAATCATTTCAAATTGGTTTCTTGAACATCACAATGAGTTCACTGTACTAAAATGGCCCCCACAGTCACCAGATCTCAACCCAATAGAGCATCTTTGGGATGTGGTGGAACGGGAGCTTCGTGCCCTGGATGTGCATCCCACAAATCTCCATCAACTGCAAGATGCTATCCTATCAATATGGGCCAACATTTCTAAAGAATGCTTTCAGCACCTTGTTGAATCAATGCCACGTAGAATTAAGGCAGTTCTGAAGGCGAAAGGGGGTCAAACACAGTATTAGTATGGTGTTCCTAATAATCCTTTAGGTGAGTGTATATATATATATATATATATATATATATATATATGGCTGCCTTAATTTCTTTGCTTTTAAACTTTAAACTACAGAAAGTGCTGTGTTTTCAAATTCATGTTATAAGCGACACAAACTCACAGTGCTTGCAGAGATGAAATCCGTATAAATACGGGGAAGAAAAATAAAACACATACCTAAGTAAGCACTCTGATGGATAGAGCTGATTAAAATGGATAACTCATGAATTATTCGCTCATTAGAGACATTCGCTCATGAATCAGACTACACTGTGTGCTTATTTTTGCAACAAAATAGAAAAATACATAGAATACGTTAATTTGTATTTATTTTGTGTCTTTTTGTCATCAAAAAATGAAAATGCATTTTCAACATCACTAAAAAGAACGGAATATAGAAATATTCCCATAACGCACCTCTTTTTTGGAAGATGGAAGGCAGTAAAAGAAATAATGTGGGTTGGACGATACAGTTTTAAAATACTGAGCACCAATTTCCATGAACTTATCCTGCAAAAACAAACAGAATGCGTGGAATTGTTAATACAATTTTAAAAATGCTGTTTCTACATCCCTCGCGACACTTGGTTTCTGCCGTACCTGTATGATTTTGTGTAAATCAGGATACACTTCACACTTCTGCTGGGACTGGAGAAGAGACAGAGGGAATTCTGGGATTTTCGGAGATCTCGGTTCATCTAGGTCCAGTGGGGAGGATGGGACAGAGAGTTTTCCTCTGGAATCAGCTTCGCTCACATCCTCCAGTTCAATACTTTAACAAAATATAAACAATATCTGAATACAATGAAACGAAGCATTAACAGCAAGTCCCACAATGCTTTGCTCTGTGGTCAGTACCTGGATGAAGATACCAGTGTGGCTCTGTCAGCTCCATCATCCTCTCCCTCGCCAATGATAAAGGTGGTGGGACCATTACTGGACTTGCTTATGTTGACACAGCCATGCAGCTCGTGACGTTCACGGAACACACGTACGTGTCCGCACAGGGTCTGCAGGAAGGAAGTGATGTCGATCTCCTGCAGCGACTCCTCACAGTAGTCCATGGCCGTCAGTACGTCCTGCGAGCTCACGTTGTACGACTGCTGCAGACTGCGATAAACACCTGTCAATCAACACAGGCACAAGGCCGACAAAACATTTCTACAAAGCACTAACTATCATTAAGATTTTTTTTAATTGTAACATTTTTATGAAAATTAAACATTTTAAAATAAAAACATTGACTAAAACATTAAACATTTTTAAACAAACACATTTTTAGGTATATATTGATACATATTATTTTTCAGCTATTGCAGACACAATTTTTAGACTATTAAATATAGCAAATTATATATATATACATATATATATATATATATATATATATATATACACACAGATGAGGCATAACATTATGACTAATATTGTGTTGGTCCCACTTTTGCTGCCAAAACAGCCCTGACCCGTCGAGGCACGGCCTCCACTAGACCCCTGAAGGTGTGCTGTGGTATCTGGCACCAAGATGTTAGCAGCAGATCCTTTAAGTCCTGTAAGATGCGAGGTGGGGCCTCCATGGATCGGACTTGTTTGTTCAGCACATCCCACAGATGCTCGATTGGATTGAGATCTGGGGAATTTGGAGGCCAAGTCAACACCTCAAACTCGTTGTTGTGCTCCTCAAACCATTCCTGAACCATTTTTGCTTTGTGGCAGGGCGCATTATCCTGCTGAAAGAGGCCATAGCCACCAGGGAATACCATTTCCAGGGTGTACAGTACATGGTCTGCAACAATGCTTAGGTAGGTGGTACGTGTCAAAGTAACATCCACATGGATGGCAGGACCCAAGGTTTCCCAGCAGAACATTGCCCAAAGCATCACACTGCCTCCGCCAGCTTGCCTTCTTCCCATAGTGCATCCTGGTGCCATGTGTTCCCCAGGTAAGCGACGCACACGCACCCGGCCATCCATGTGATGTAAAAGAAAATCAGACCAGGCCACCTTCTTCCACTGCTCCGTGGTCCAGTTCTGATGCTCACGTGCCCACTGTTGGAGCTTTCGGCAGTGACAGGGGTCAGCATGGGCACCCTGACTGGTCTGCGCCTATGCAACCCCATATGCAACAAATTGCGAAGCACTGTGTATTCTGACACCTTTCTATCAGAACCAGCATTAACTTCTTGAGCAATCTGAGCTACAGTAGCTCGTCTGTTTGATCGGACCACAGCCTTCGCTCCCCACGACATGACCCTGTCGCCGGTTCACCACTGTTCCTTCCCTGGACCACTTTTGATATATACTGACCAGTGCAGACCGGGAACACCCCACAAGAGCTGCAGTTTTGGAGATGCTCTGAACTCGCTCAAATCCTTATGCTTGCCCAGTTTTCCTGCTTCTAACACATCAACTTTGAGGACAAAATGTTCAGTTGCTGCCTAATATATCCCACCCACTAACAGGTGCCGTGATGAAGAGATAATCAGTGTTATTCACTTCTCCTGTAATGTTATGCCTGATCAGTGTATAATATATATATTTATACACTGCATGTATAAATTAAAAGCATTTAATTTAGATGATAGATAGATTTACAAAAAAACGAATAAAATAATAAAATACAATAAAATAACACATTTTATCTTAAAATAAGAATAAAATTTAAAGTAATAAAAAAATGTTTAAACTCAATGCAGTAATGAAAATAATGCCACAATGCAAAAAATAATCTTAATTTTCTTTACGCTAAATATAAGTTCCTATTATTTATTCCTTATTTATTTTATCTATATGTATAAAAAAAACTTTGGTGAGAACATGCAATAAATAATATTTCTACTTTTTCCTATTTTTTGTGATTGAGCACCCTCATTGAGCTTGCTGGATGTGCACACATTTGTTTAATTCTAATTATATGTATATATGCACATGTTTGTGTGTGACCTTTGACATAGCTCTGGTAGTAGTGTTCCTGTAGAAGGCTGCAGTAGTTGGCAAGTTCCTTGTGTTTGTGAGGGTGCGTCATGAGCTCACTCCAGGAGGAGGCGCTGCTGCGCTCCTGAGAGAGTGACCTGCCAAGAGACACACAAACACATACACACACACCAGATAACACGAGCCCACAATCTGCCACATATTTCCTACAACACTACACCAGACACCAGCCTTAAATAGCAGAGACAAGCAGCAAGAATAGTCAGTTCAGATATTTACCCATATGTTTATTATAGGGAAGCACCACTCTGGAAAACTTCTCTTTCTGGCACTTATTTTAACTTTTGACATTGTATAACCATTTTGATTTCAGCTGATGCATTAAAATTTATATAGAGTTAAAATGCAGTCCTACAAAGACATACAAGAGCTGTTTGTTATCGTAGTAACATTCAGACCTACATTATACGACAGGTACAATGTAATAAAAATAAATCAAATCTTGAAAACGCAATAGCGTGAGAAAACGGAGACACCGTGCAACAATCATCTCTATCCGGCGTGTGTAAAAGAAGCAAATACATGCTCTTTATTTTCAAGATTATTATTACATGCAGGAAGAAGGTGATTATAGACCCCGTTAAACACAATAAACATGTTTAATTAATTATTTTTTGAAAATCAGTTGTAAATGGATTAGGGATGCACCGAAATGAAAATTCTGGGCCGAAACCGAAAATTCTGGATACACTTGGCCGAAAACCGAAACAGAAAATTACTTTTTTTAAATAATTATTCATTTATTTTAAATTTGTTTTTTTGTATAATTGTATTATTATTATTAGATGTTTTAATTAAATTCAATAATTTTACTGAATCTGAATTTAAAAAATACAAGCCAATAAAATAACCACACTTTTATTTAAAGTAACACACAATAATTAGACAGAAAATAGGCCTATATTCAAATAATATTAAATATCAACATATTAATATTAGTGCTGGAGAAAAATTAATCGTGATTAATCGCATCCAAAAATAAAAGTTTGTGTTTACATAATATATGTGTGTGTACTGTGTATAATTATTATGTATATAGAAATACACACACATGCATGTATATATTTGCCATGTGATTGCCATGTGATTGGTTGATCAGATAATTGCATTAATGAGAAACTGAACAGGTGTTCCTAATAATCCTTTAGGTGAGTGTATATACATGCAAATATTTCTTAAATATATACATGCATGTGTGTGTATTTATATATACATAATAATTATACACAGTACACACACATATATTATGTAAACACAAACTTTTTTTTTGGATGTGATTAATCACGATAAATTTCCCCCCAGCACTAATTAATATCAATATATTAATAACAATATATTATTCTTCATTCAGTTCTATGCAACAGAATCAGATTTAACATTTATTTTTTGACCAATTATCAAAATAATGTATAGTCCTAGAAAACTATTATTATCAGAGCATGTGAGCAGAGAGCGAGGAGCGGGTCAGTGAATGAGAGGGTAGCGTCATTTTACCCCAGCACGGCTATACCGTACCATATTACAGCACAGTAGGGCTAGTGCAAACAGAAACAAGTCTAGAGAAATGTCATGTCTGCACGCGGCGCACACACGGAGCGGAACACGGAGCAGTCGTTTCGAAGCTGTGCATCTTCGGAAGCGGAGCCGCTCGCAAAGTTACAAAACATGCTGCGAGAGAGTGAAACCTGATCGCCGAACACGGATGGGCGGGGCGGCATATTTTCGGCCTTTTCTCTCTTTCGGCCAAAAACCGAAAATGCCATTTTCGGCCGATAATTTTCAGCGGCCGAAATTTCGGTGCATCCCTAAAATGGATGATTGCTGATGATGTTCATTTTAAATATCAATGGCCAAAGCATTTGGTGCAAAACTTATATTAAGCAGCACTCCAGAGCATTTATTATTATTTATTATAGGACATTACATTTATCTACACTGTCCAAAGGATCATCAAATGTAAACACTAGTCGTGTTTGCGGTTGAAGAGGACAAGAAAATATCAAACCAGTCATATAGCAGCTGGATCAAACCAGCTTTAAGAGCATGCAAAACAGATTTACAGCCATGAAGCAACAATATCCAAGAATATACGGCATAGGTTTTACCATTTTCGTATTCAACAAAGCAGGAAAAGCGAGGTGGAAAACAATCAAGACGTTGAGGACACCAACATAAAATATACCCTAAAATGTCTGTTGTTCAAAGAAGCACTGAGTATTCAGACACTACCACCAAGACAGATATTTATCGGTTGAACATACCAGATTAACAAAGACTGATAACAAATACTAATTTCATAAAATATAAGTTATGTTATATTCCAGTCATTTCACCCTAATTTTGAATGTCTTGGGATGTCCTAAATGTCTACATGCAGGGAACTACCCTCCAAATTTCAGTATGTACACTATCAGTCAAAAGTTTGGACACATCTAATCACTTTTCACCATTTTAAAGCCATGAAAACTCAACACAAATGGATTAAAAAAATGTGACAAATGAAACCTCCCTTATATTTGAGCTCTGCTCACTCTAGACATTCTTCAAAAAAAATGTCATGAGGTGCATCCTGGGATGCTTTTGAAACTGTATTGAAAATGCATGAGGAACACATATGATGGATATGTATTGTCGTATTGCTTTTCCTTTTCCAAGTGTAATCAGAAAGTCAGACACAGACATTCAGTTAAACACGTCCAAACTTTTGACTGGTACTGAACATCAGAAGGCAGAGAAAACAACCCTCAGCAGGAAATGAGGTCTTAAAACATATTAGACAATATAGAACAATCCAAATCACTGTGCACCTGAATCGATAACAATATAATAGCAGATCGTAAAATTTTAAATAACTGCTTTTCTATATGAATATATTTTCAAATGTAATGTATTCCTGTGATGGCAAAGCTGAATTTCCATCAGTCACATGAACAAAAAAAAATGATTTTGATTTGCTGCTCAAGAAACATTTCTCATTATCAATGTTGAAACCTTTTTGAAATCTGTGATGCATTTTTTTCAAGTTCAAAAGAACAACATTTATTTGAAATAAAAATCTTTTGTAACATTTTAAATGGCTCTACTGTCACTTTTGATCAATTTAATGCATCCTTGCTGAATAAAAGTATTAATTTCTTTCAAAAATAAAAATGTACTGAGCCGAGTGAGCCCAAACTTTTGAATAGCAGTGGGTATCCAGAGATAAATGTTTGTTTTCCTTCTGTTATTTTAAGACCTCATATCCGTACCTAAGTCTTCTGAAGCCTGATATCCCCTCAGTCACCCTCCTAGAATAGCAAAACCCTCCAGAGAAAGAGAAAGAGAGAAGGACCATCCTTAGTGTAACAAGGCCAAAATGGCCCCCTCAATAACCCTCCCGCCCCGTCCCCCCTATAGGGCGGCAGCAGCAGGAAGCAGTAAGCAGGGCTACCTGTATTTGGTCTGCTGACTGAACTCCAAGGTGTCTGTCTCTTGAGCTCTTCTCATCCAAAGAGAAACCAGACAGTAAAACATTAGGATAACCACATGATGCCCTCTGAAATGATCATCAAACACAACAGCTCTGTTCCAAAACATAGCAAACTGCCTACCTAGGCAACATTTTTAGACATCATAAAGGCCCGAATATACTTCAAGTAAAATCGAAGAACACACTTGTGTGACATAATTTCGAACAAAATCAGGTCAAAATAAAGCTCGTTTGGAGATCATTTCTGGAGTTCGAAACAGCTTGTCAAAGCGAACTTTCCGAAAAAGTTCACTCTGGCAGGTAAACATCTTTGAACTACCATTGGTCTATGGTGATGATGTAATAAGTAGGTGTGGCTCTGAGGCTCCGCCTTCTTTAAGGTGGAAATCTTCTCTGGTTCATTTCTTCTGTAAAAACATTGAACAAACCGGAGCACTGCTTTATAGTAGAAATTGAAGTTGTAATTCTAATTGAAAGCGATACTAACACTGTTTTTTCATGTTTAATACTGTAAAGCTGTATTTATAAAAAAAAGAACCGTACGCTTTATTGTATAAAGTGCTATATAAATAAAATTGACTAATTAACTAATTAATCGCACACTGTTCTGTAATTAATTGCACCTATTAAAGTTTTAGAATATTTTTATATTGTAATAATTCTACATTTAAACTCCAAATTAATGTAGAAACAACAGGCAGTAGCCTATATCACCCGAAGGCCAGTATCACCGATACCAATACTGCTACTGATCTCTATGAAAAATATATTTTTTTTCCTCAATTTTAGCCATTAATTATAGCCATTCATATAATTGAAATCTATAAATTTTAACATTTATTAGGCTTTAAAAAAATACAACAACTTTTAATTTAAGTGAACTTCAAACAATCTTCACATACACCCATTTTAATAATGTCACATTTACCTGTGTCCTTCAATATATCAGGGCTCAATTTTTTTTCTGTTGTCCCAGTCAGATAGGTTCAGATTTAGGATATATACAGAAATTGAATAAAGTTAATCAAACACTTCACAGACTTAACTGCATAAATTATAAATTAAATATAGATTAATCCTAGCTACAAAAGTTATTCAGTCAAGAGCAGTGTGTGATTTTCTCTTTTGTTGTTTGATTATTCTTAATGACACACAGCAGCGGGTTTATTAGGCTGCTGTTACTTTAAGACCTGCCGCACATGACGCGACACGCATCCCATTATTACTCTTTATGTTCATTTAAGACTTCACTTAACACATTTAAGACAGTGCTTGCGAGGATACTCGACAAAACAGGCATTTTGCCATAATTCTGTGTTTTCAAGCGCTGTCTGAAGTGACTTTCTGTGAGCACGAGTGTGTGTTACACAGACAGGAGATTCACAGACGCACAGAAGTACAGCACTGCCTTCTCTTTTGTGTCTTATTGCGCTTGAATGGTTTAAAAGCATTTGCCCGAGCATGATCATATAAATGTAATGCTAGCCAAAGGATGATGAGAAAAAACAGATGCTGTGTTAATTGCATTAAATATTTTTAAAGCGTTAAACAGAAAAATTTAACACGTTAATTTTTGACAGCACCAAAATAAACTTGACGACTTAACTGGAGTGCCGAATTGCAGCGCTTATGCAAACATATCCACATCACTATAATCAGATGCTTTCTTAACTGCTGTTTATCATGCTGTCATTTTTGTTGTGTGTTTATTTTGTCATTGAGAATTCACAAGTTTCGCTGTGAGTATATCAGTGCCTCAAGGATGTGATTGATGCTTTTATCCAGAGCATGCAGTGTTTTTTGCTAATGAAGAGCATTTAAGTTCAGTCACTTTTGAGGTCCTATTTCAGATGCTGCCTTAGAAGGTAGCTGCCTAGGTAGGCAGTAGGCCGCTCTATAGGGTTTGGAACAGAGCTGATGACCAGAGACCTTCAAGCTAGGCACAGAAGCTTTCATGTGGATGTGTGTCTCAGTACCTGAAGAAGACGTCTCTGGGCTTCCGTCCTGACCGTGGATGGACCAGCTGTTCTTTGAGGGAGTCCAGTGAGCAGTTGTAGATGTAGATGGGGCAGCGGGGTCGAGCGGCGTCAGTGCCGCTCTGCTGAGAGACCTGTCTGCTGAACGTGATGTGACAGTCTCGCTTTTGGGGCTCCATAAACTGCACACCGTCCTTCTCTTCTGAAGCTAAAAGTTATGGGGCAGAGTTATGGACATAAACAAAAAATGAACATGGCTGGGAAAGATGTTTAAGTTTTTTATATTTTATTTTATTTTACAGTTAAAATTTAAGTAATGAAAAAGTTATTTTATGGTTTTAGTTTTTGTTATCTATTAAAACCCTGAAATGCCTGATGTGAAATGCAAGGTTTCTGTCATTTCTGCAACTTTTTTGTGTCAAACCCTGTCTGGAAACATGTAATAGAATTTAAATGCCATACCTGCATTGCTTGTGTTTATGTTGGTTTGTTCTGTAGACGTCTCCAACGGTGTTTCCGTTTCAACTGTGGACACTTCTCTGGATGCCGGGTGGCCCCTGATATCTTCTCCATGTTGACCAGTTCCAAAATCAGCAGTAACCTGTGGACCATTGGCAAAACTGCTAACGGAGTCTGTCTGTGATTGGCCGTTGCCATGACTGCAGGTCTCCTCCTCTTCCAGGAGGCTGCTGTTGATTGGAGGTTCAGTTTCCAGCCCAGAAGACATCAAAAGCTGAACATCTGCACAGTCAAAATAAAGCTTATTTAGCATTCGTGGCCTAAGGTTGCGGGTTTGATTCTCAATACCGGCAGGAAATGACTGAGATGCCCTTGAGCAAGGGACCTAACCCTGAATCGCTCCCCGGGCGCCACAGCAAAATAGCTGCTCTGGGTGTGTGTGTGCACAGTTTGCAGTGTGTGTGTGTGTGTGTGTGTGGCAGTGTTATACTGCCATATACAAACCCGATTCCAAAAAAGTTGGGACACTGTACAAATTGTGAATAAAAAAGGAATGCAATAATTTACAAATCTCATAAACTTATATTTTATTCACAATAGAATATAGATAACATATCAAATGTTGAAAGTGAGACATTTTGAAATGTCATGCCAAATATTGGCTCATTTTGGATTTCATGAGAGCTACACATTCCAAAAAAGTTAGGACAGGTAGCAATAAGAGGCCGGAAAAGTTAAATATACATATAAGGAACAGCTGGAGGACCAATTTGCAACTTATTAGGTCAATTGGCAACATGATTGGGTATAAAAAGAGCCTCTCAGAGTGGCAGTGTCTCTCAGAAGTCAAGATGGGCAGAGGATCACCAATTCCCCCAATGCTGTGGCGAAAAATAGTGGAGCAATATCAAAAAGGAGTTTCTCAGAGAAAAATTGCAAAGAGTTTGAAGTTATCATCATCTACAGTGCATAATATCATCCAAAGATTCAGAGAATCTGGAACAATCTCTGTGCGTAAGGGTCAAGGCCGGAAAACCATACTGGATGCCCGTGATCTTCGGGCCCTTAGACGGCACTGCATCACATACAGGAATGCTACTGTAATGGAAATCACAACATGGGCTCAGGAATACTTCCAGAAAACATTGTCGGTGAACACAATCCACCGTGCCATTCGCCATTGCCGGCTAAAACTCTATAGGTCAAAAAAGAAGCCATATCTAAACATGATCCAGAAGCGCAGGTGTTTTCTCTGGGCCAAGGCTCATTTAAAATGGACTGTGGCAAAGTGGAAAACTGTTCTGTGGTCAGACAAATCAAAATTTGAAGTTCTTTTTGGAAAACTGGGACGCCATGTCATCCGGACTAAAGAGGACAAGGACAACCCAAGTTGTTATCAGCGCTCAGTTCAGAAGCCTGCATCTCTGATGGTATGGGGTTGCATGAGTGCGTGTGGCATGGGCAGCTTACACATCTGGAAAGGCATCATCAATGCTGAAAGGTATATCCAAGTTCTAGAACAACATATGCTCCCATCCAGACGTCGTCTCTTTCAGGGAAGACCTTGCGTTTTCCAACATGAAAATGCCAGACCACATACTGCATCAATTACAACATCATGGCTGCGTAGAAGAAGGATCCGGGTACTGAAATGGCCAGCCTGCAGTCCAGATCTTTCACCCATAGAAAACATTTGGCGCATCATAAAGAGGAAGATGCGACAAAGAAGACCTAAGACAGTTGAGCAACTAGAAGCCTGTATTAGACAAGAATGGGACAACATTCCTATTCCTAAACTTGAGCAACTTGTCTCCTCAGTCCCCAGACGTTTGCAGACTGTTATAAAAAGAAGAGGGGATGCCACACAGTGGTAAACATGGCCTTGTCCCAACTTTTTTGAGATGTGTTGATGCCATGAAATTTAAAATCAACTTATTTTTCCCTTAAAATGATACATTTTCTCAGTTTAAACATTTGATATGTCATCTATGTTGTATTCTGAATAAAATATTGAAATTTGAAACTTCCACATCATTGCATTCTGTTTTTATTCACAATTTGTACAGTGTCCCAACTTTTTTGGAATCGGGTTTGTAGATATTTTTAATATTATCTCATAATTTGGCAGCAGCTTAGGCTGCTGTCACTTTAAGACCTGACACATGGATCTATTATACTGTTACACATGCCTGTTTACGTTCACTTCAAACATAACTGACTGTGTTTACGTGAATAGGCCTACTTGCCAAGACCAGCATTTTGACATTATTTTGTGTGTATTTGACTGTTTAAGCACAATATATAAGCAATGAAAAAGAACTCAATTTAGTACTGAGAGGGGGCACACACTTTGGGTATAAATCACAAAATCTGTGGGAATGAGTAAAATTATGTATACACTATACACTCACCTAAAGGATTATTAGGAACACCATACTAATACTGTGTTTGACCCCCTTTCGCCTTCAGAACTGCCTTAATTCTACATGGCATTGATTCAACAAGGTGCTGAAAGCATTCTTTAGAAACGTTGGCCCATATTGATAGGATAGCATCTTGCAGTTGATGGAGATTTGTGGGATGCACACCCAGGGCACGAAGCTCCCGTTCCACCACATCCCAAAGATGCTCTATTGGGTTGAGATCTGGTGACTGTGGGGGCCATTTTAGTACAGTGAACTCATTGTCATGTTCAAGAAACCAATTTGAAATGATTCGAGCTTTGTGACATGGTGCATTATCCTGCTGGAAGTAGCCATCAGAGGATGGGTACATGGTGGTCATAAAGGGATGGACATGGTCAGAAACAGTGTTCAGGTAGGCCGTGGCATTTAAACGATGCCCAATTGGCACTAAGGGGCCTAAAGTGTGCCAAGAAAACATCCCCCACACCATTACACCACCACCACCAGCCTGCACAGTGGTAACAAGGCATGATGGATCCATGTTCTCATTCTGTTTACGCCAAATTCTGACTCTACCATCTGAATGTCTCAACAGAAATCGAGACTCATCAGACCAGGCAACATTTTTCCAGTCTTCAACTGTCCAATTTTGGTGAGCTCGTGCAATTTGTAGCCTCTTTTTCCTATTTGTAGTGGAGATGAGTGGTACCCGGTGGGGTCTTCTGCTGTTGTAGCCCATCCGCCTCAAGGTTGTGCGTGTTGTGGCTTCACAAATGCTTTGCTGCATACCTCGGTTGTAACGAGTGGTTATTTCAGTCAAAGTTGCTCTTCTATCAGCTTGAATCAGTCGGCCCATTCTCCTCTGACCTCTAGCATCAACAAGGCATTTTCGCCCACAGGACTGCCGCATACTGGATGTTTTTCCCTTTTCACACCATTCTTTGTAAACTCTAGAAATGGTTGTGCGTGAAAATCCCAGTAACTGAGCAGATTGTGAAATACTCAGACCGGCCCATCTGGCACCAACAACCATGCCACGCTCAAAATTGCTTAAATCACCTTTCTTTCCCATTCTGACATTCAGTTTGGAGTTCAGGAGATTGTCTGGACCAGGACCACACCCCTAAATGCATTGAAGCAACTGCCATGTGATTGGTTGATTAGATAATTGCATTAATGAGAAATTGAACAGGTGTTCCTAATAATCCTTTAGGTGAGTGTATATACACACACATATATACATATATATACACATACACATAATACCCATACATGTATATGTTTATATATATATATATATATATATATATATATATATATATATATATATATATATATATATATATATATAAATAAAATTAATATTAAGTTTTTATTGCTGTAGTCTAATGATCATTCTGTTATTACTGCATTATATTTTTAATAATTAGCATAAAAATAATAACAGAATGTGGTTGTAACTCCCATAAATAAATTAGTATATATATATATATATATATATATATATATATATATATATATACACATACACACACACACAGTTGCAAGAAAAAGTATGTGAACCGCTTGCAGAATCTGTGAAAATGTGAATAATTTTAACAAAATTAAAGAGATCATACAAAATGCATTATTTTTTATTTAGTGCTGTCCTGAATAAGATATTTTACATAAATCTTTTTTTACATATAGTCCACAAGACAAAAAAAAAAATAGCTGAATTTATTAAAATGACCCCGTTTAAAAGTTTATGAACCATTGATTCTCAATACTGTGTGTCGTTCCCTGGATGATCCACGGCTGTTTTTTTGTCTTGTGATGGTTGTTCTTGAGTCCACTGTTTGTCCTGAGTAGTTAAACTGTCCAATGTTCATCAGAAAAATCCTCCAGGTCCTGCACATTCTTCAGTTTTCCAGCATCTTTTGCATATTTGAACCCTCTCCAGCAGTGACTATGATTTTGAGATCCATCTTTTCACACTGAGGACAATTGAGGGCCTCAAACACAACTATTAAAAAAGGTTCAAACATTCACTGATGCTCCTGAAGGAAACATGACGCATTAAGAGCCGGGGGGTGAAAACTTTTGAACAGGATGAAGATGTCCAAATTTTACTTATTTTGTATAAATATAAATTTTATTAATTTAGTACTTCCCGTCGGAAGCAACAGAAGATACTTACACGTCTCTTAATGCGTCGTGTTTCCTTCTGGAGCATCAGTGAATGTTTCAACCTTTTTTAATAGTTGTGTTTGAGGCCCTCAATTGTCCTCAGTGTGAAAAGATGGATCTCAAAATCATACAGTCATTGCTGGAGAGGATTCAGATATGCAAAAGATGCTGGAAAACTGAAGAATGTGCAGGACCTGGAGGATTTTACTCAGGACAAACAAGGGACTCAAGAACAACCATCACAAAACAAAAAAACAGCTGTGGATCATCCGGGGAACGACACACAGTATTGAGAATCAAGGGTACATAAACTTTTGAATGGGGTCATTTGAATAAATTCAGCTATTTTTTTTGTCTTGTGGACTATATGTAAACATCTTTTATGTAAAATATCTTATTCAGGACAGTACTAAATAAAAAATAACATGCATTTTGTATGATCTCTCTTATTTAGTTAAAATTATTCACATTTTACAGATTCTGCAAGGGGTTCACATACTTTTTCTTGCAACTGTATATATAATGTAATATATATTTATTTATATAATATATTTATTTATGGGAGTGACAACAACATTCTGTTACTATTTTTATGCTAATTTTTAAAAATATATAATGCAATAATAACGGAATGATCATAAGACTACAGCAATAAAAACTTAATATTCATTATGAATGTTTTAATTTATAATTATATATTAAGAAACATTAATATAATAATTAACAACAACAACAACAACAACAATAATAATTTATATTCATTTATATATATAAATTGTTTTTAATCTGCATGATTTCACATTTATTTTCATTGTTTTATTTTCTCTAACATTGGCATTTATAAATATTAAAGACCCACCCAATGGTTTGCTAACATTCTGCAGTTGGTAATATTAGTTTGGTCAAACACTGCTGGGTTAAACTGTGGGCATGTTTCTTGATTTCAGCTAAGTATGTGGCTAAATAGAAAGCATTAATCTTATGATGTGTGCAAATATAAAGGACTACAGAGTTCTAATTGGTGTGGCATTGACAGATGATGCACCTGTAAATGTAGCTGGCAGGAAAGTGAGCAGGATCTGCTGATGGCTGATGTATTTGGCGTAACATTTCCAGTGAGGAGATAAGCCGTCTTGCTCCAGGCCAGCTGGCTCATCATCCACAAGATCTGCATTGCTGAAACTCTGCCAGGAACAAAGAAACACACACTGTAACAACTCCTCCAAAAACAGAAAGATAAGTACACCACTGTTCAAAGGTTTAGGGTCAGTAAGATTTTTTTTTAAATTAATTAATACTTTTATTCAGCAAAGATGCATTAAATGAATAAAAAGTGACAGCAAAAACATTTATAATGCTACAAAAGATTTCTATTTCAAATAAATGCTGTTCTTTTGAACTTACTATTCATCAAAGACTCCTGAAAAAATGTATCACGGTTTCCGCAAAAACATTAAAAAATAATCTTACTGACCCCAAACTTTTAAAAGATGGTTTACATGTTACACTTACATAACACAAGTAATCTAACTCTGATGCTGAAGTAAGAAGGGGTCAAACTGTTAAAGCCCCATTCTGATCTATCTGACATCATTTTAAGCATTTTTTAAGGGTTTGTGCAGGTCATTATCATGAGTCATGAGAGGAGTCCAAAATGGGAAGCAAATTGAAACAAATTATATAATTATTTTATTTATTTTTAAATAATATTATTATTATTATTATTATTATATATAAAAAATATATTATTAAATTATTATTAAAATATATTTCTAACCAGCCATGAAAAATTTGCCTAAATTTTTATTTGAAAATATAAAAAATAATGCAATGTTTTGCTGTTTTCCCTTGCTTAGTGACAGACAAACATGCACATGTAAGTCATGGTGCTAGCAACCAAATTGAAGTCAAAATTTTTATTTAAAGACATGACAGTTGTGTACATCAGTTTCATCTGTGAGGGTCAGATTGGCCCTGTCCCAAATGACACACTTCATGTGCTCTTGTGGACTCAGTGTCACAATGGCCGCCACGTGCACTTGTCTGTTAAGTCCACGACCATAGGGTGTCCCATTTGTCATTTTAGGTTTCAGAATGGTGAAATTCTTCTATGCCGTTTTGTAGTATAAATAGTGCAAGTAGTGTGTTCACACTGAAAATTCCAAAAAGAAAAAGTGCACTTTAAATACCCAGATGATGCACTTAATTAACCAAAAAAAACGAAGAGTGGAATGTTGGACACTTCATGCACTCGACTGTCGCAGCTTTAATTACGTGGTAGAATGTTAAATGACAAAATAACCTTATAAAATTGATACACTACACATGTATGCATAAATACATGGTTTAGTGCATAGTGTAGTGCGTCATTTGGGACGCAACTAGTTTTTACACACGTGTGGACCCTGGTTATGAGTGTGGATAGGCATTTGAACTCTAGTAGAGATCTAATATGAGATGACGTACCTGTAGTGTGCTGGAGGAGCCCGTCACCTCTTTACTGCTTCCTATAGTGTGGAAAGAAAGAACAGTGTCCTGCCTCTCTGGAGGCTTCAAGCTCTCTTCTGAACACACACATACACACAGATAATAACATAATGAGAATAATAATCTCTTCTTATGTCACTACTAATAGCTAATGAATCACTTAAAGCTTAATTTGGGATGTCTGGCATCCATTAGCTTTAAGTCTTTCAATTATGCTCTTTTTTTAATCATCTACTTAGTTTAAACATTTTGTTTCTCCTTCACTGATCATGATGCTATTGAATTTATCAAACACTTCAGCAAGAGGAAATTAAAACAACAAACCATCGGTGGTTGTTCTTCCAGAAATTAAATAATGTTCTGGGTTTAATACAACTTAAGTTCTATTAGGACAAACTAATGGTGCTTTCACGCCTGAGCATTTGTTTCAGAACCTGGTGCGTTTTCTCCCTTGGTTCGGTTCGTTTAGGCATATGTGAACGCGGCAATCGCGCTCGGAACTGCACCAAAACAATCGCTCAGAGACCGCCTGAACGAGGTAGTCTCAGCTCGATTGTAAACAAACTCTGGAACGGGTCGCTTGAAGTGTGAAAGCAATCCGACCCAACGGAACAACGAACCAAATGGTATCATAATTCATAATGGGAAATGTGCTACATAAAAAGCTGTAGTGTCTGATTCTGTGAGTCAGCACATCACAGTTGAAAACCAAAAGAGCTCCTCTTCACCTTAAAATGTTGTGTAATTGCATTGTGTAAATGTAGTATATAATTTAACAGTTGGAATGACGGCTACATTCGTATTGTGTTAGCATGTGTCTCGACAGTTACAAATAAAGCCACAATAAGCTCATGGAGAGAACTTGTCAATCATCTTGATGGATGACGCAGAGGAAACTCAGACCAATTAGAGCAGGGGTTTTCCAACCCCTCGGGTGGGTCGCGAGACTTAAAAAATGGGTCGCCAGGATGATCTAAGGAAAATGGAGCAGTTACATTAAAAATAAAAAATAAAAACATTTGTTTTCACAAAATCAGACTATATGCCTATATAAAAAGGAATAAATACACGAAATATATTTGACAAATAATTAACAGATTAACAAAAAGAAAGAAAAAACTGTGCGACAGTTGCTGTTGAGTTTGGTTCATTTTCGTGAGGCACGGCGCTCCTCAGACAAGTTCATGGAAAGGAAACCCAGACGACAGAAAGCACATCTTGTTTTCTTTATTTTACAATAGCACAACGTAAGTAAACACTTTGCAATTTTGAACAATGTCCTACTCTTATTATCTGTATGACCAAAATGACGGAGTATTTTATATTTCCTCTGTTCGATCGTGCCGGCGCCTCATGCGCACACACAACATATTCCAGCAGTGCAAACTTGACATTGCAGCCTGTTCATTATCAAAATAAAATAGTCAACCTAACATATAAAAATAAAATAGTCAGTTTTAGTTTATAGTCAATAGTTTAAATAGTCAGTAGTAGGCTACAATTTGTGCCATTCAGTGGGAGCGCCGCCTCTCCGCTGTGGTCTTTCCAAGCACATTTTTGCGCATGTGAAGAGGATGATTTTTTCCGTCAATATTGGGACGCGAGTAAAGTAAAAATCCTATAATAAATAATGGTTTAGCATCCAAATACATCGCGAATATGGAAACATTTGGATTTGAATGAGAGACTTAGGCTACGTGAGCCTAACACTGGTTACTTTCAGTTTCTCAATAAATGATTTCGTTTTGGCTTGTTAAATTATATTTTTTCATTCTTGTTATGTTCTGAATACCGTTACATTTAAAGGATTTGTTGTGGAGTGAGGGGAACTAAAATGGCCTATAGCTGTGTTTGTAGTATTTATAATGTTTGTAGTAGGCTACATTATAACATTTCGCTTTACGTACTAGTATTATTTCTGAATGCAATAAAATGCGACTTATACGTGACTTACCAGTTTTTTTTCTCTCTCTCTCAAAAACATAAAATATAAAAAAAAAAAATAAAAAAAAAAAAATATATATATATATATATTTGTAGTGTATATTTAAGAATGCAGCAAACGAATAATAAAATTCTTGTTGGTTAACGGT
Organism: Coreius guichenoti; assembly: GCA_039654105.1. Classification (NCBI taxonomy): domain Eukaryota; kingdom Metazoa; phylum Chordata; class Actinopteri; order Cypriniformes; family Gobionidae; genus Coreius; species Coreius guichenoti. The sequence goes on along the minus strand of CM077180.1, from coordinate 5,343,921 downwards.
TAATTACCAGTTAATTAGCGTCCCATATTAAGCTAGATCAAATTAGTGCAGAATCAACTTTGCGTTGTGAACGCGTCAAGAATCAAAGGCGGTTGTTAAGAAAAGTGTTGAGCTGAATGTTTGTGCCATCTAGTGGTTTAATGGATAATACAGTCAAATGGCCCATTGTATATAAGTATTCTTATGCTTGGCTTGGCTTGTTTGAACGTAAATGGTTGTAGGCCTATATATGGGTCGCGACAATTAAAAAAAAAAAAAAAAAAAAAAAAGAGGGTCGCTCTTAAAAAAGTTTGAAAACCACTGAATTAGAGGACACTTGTACTCGCATGTGACTTGCATAAACACATTTTGGTATGCTCTGAAAGGTTGCCTTGTGAAAGCGAACCGAACCAAGAAGAAAATGCAACATTGTAACAAATTAAGTCCCTGTTTCGGAACAAAACAAATGATTTATAGGTGTGAAAATGCCCTAAAGCAATAAGCCCCAAGAAGCCGTGGTTTACAGTGAATTTATAACAGCTTAGGGACGTTGTTAGGCATGATGCGGAGCTGTTCTAGCTGTTATAAATTCTGTAAATTAGGGCTTCACAGGGTTTTCTTGGGTTCATGTTAGCTCTGTTATGGTTCGGAGCACTATCCTTCCTAAATCATGGTAGTTAACCACTATTAATGGAGTATAGACTACTAGGGATGTGCCCGAAGATGAGTTCGGAAAGGAAATGACGCATTCTTCTGAGCCCCTAAAGAGACATGGTGTTGTAAAAACATACGAGATGGGAGGGAAAAAATATTTTGCGTTCTCTCACAATTATATAGTTGGGAAATTATACTGTATATAATTTGCAGGTATCAGGGAGCCACTATCAATATGCGGGGTATTGAAATCACTTTTGAATGCGTGCTCGCTTTTCACTTTTGAACTTGCGATCACGCCTACTCTGTGTATAGGGGTCAGGCTGACCACACATTATACAAGATAAAATATTTGATATCGCTCAGGATCTGTTGCGTACCTAATCCTTCGACATCACCCTGTGAATCATCTCTCCTTACAATCTTCAGGTGATAAGTGAAATCTGACGTACTGTAATGTAACCGACTACCGCAGCAATCCTAACCACGCCCATTTAGAGGCTCCACAGAATGCATTACTCATTTTACATGCCTTTCCGAATTCTGATATAGGCTTCGGGCACATCCCTATACCATACAAAAGTTTGGGGTTGGTAAGATTTTTTTTTTATGTTTTTGAAAGAAGTCTCTTATGCACACTAAATCTGCATTTATTTGATCAAAAATACAGTAAAACAGTGAAATATTATTACAATTTAAAATAGCTGTTTTCTATCTCAATGAGTTATTTATTCCTGTGATCAAAAGCTGATTTTTTAGCATCATTACTCCAGTATTCAGTGTCACATGATCCTTCAGAAATCATTCTAATATGCTGATTTGCTGCTCAAGAAACATTTCTGATTATAATGTTGAAAACAGTTGTACTGCCTAATATTTTAATGGAAACGTTCAAAAGAACACAATTTATTTGAAACAGAAAACATTATAAATGTCTTTACTGTCACTTTTGATCAATTTAATGCATTCTTGCTGGATAAAAGTATTAATTTCTTTAAAAAAAATTGCTTTACAATAAGGTCCATTAGTTAAAGTTATTTGATGCATTAACTAACATTAACTAACAATGATGAGCAATACATCTGTTGCAGTATTCATTCATCTTTGTTAATGTTAGTTAAGAAAAACACAAATATCCATTGTTAGTTCATGTTAGCTCAGGTCCATTATCTAATAATATCACCAGATACAACTTTTGATTTCAATAATGCATGAATAAATTTTGAAGTTAACATTAACTAAGATTAATAAATGCTGTAGAAGGATTTTTCATTATAAGCTCATGTTAAGTAATGTAGTCAACTCATGTTAACAAATGAACCTTATTGTAAAGTGTTGGCAAAAAATCTTACCCCCCACTTTTGAGTGGTAGTGTAATGTGTATTTGCCTGCATGACTGTCATAGACATTTTAGTTTAAAAAAAATATATATATACAATCGAATCACCTTTAATGACAGGTAGTGAGAACGGAGCCACATGACCATCTCTTTCCCGCTCCAGGATGTGATGCATGAATGCCACATGATCCTCGTCAGTCAGTGGGATCTCTCGATCACTGAGCTCGTTCTGCAGAGAGCCGTGGAAGAGGCCAAGGAGGAGGTCATTGGGCAGAGAGGAGGCGCTATGGGATACATCCGCCTGCCCCTCTGTAGCAGAGGCTAAAGGTCAACAGAAACAGAGTGAAACGAGGCCCTGATTTGATGGTTGAATAAAGGAATATGAATGTAAGAAAGGACAGGACGAGGATCAAGGTGGATGAAAGATCAAGTCGTACCTCGGCTAAAGGTGTAGAAGAAGAGCTCTATCTGCTGGCACTTGGGCAAGAGTTTCATCAGATCAAACTGGAAAGGCACAGTGTGAATGCAGTCATCAGCAGCAGCGGCGACGGTGGCGGGGACCTCGCCTACAAAGAGTTACCACATCACATTGTGCATGCAAACTGATTGTGACTGTGTGCAGGACAGATGATGGTGGAGGTTTGTACCTGGAGCATCTTTGACGCCGTTGAGAGGGCACACCTGCTCTTTATTCTGACACAGCTGAATGAGGTATTCAAAAGTGATCATTGTGGTCATGCACGACAGATCACGTGGAAAAATCTGAAACGGAGAGAAAAAATATATATATATATTGTATGCCATTTATATGCATCTCTCATCAAAAAGTCAAAACTCTCTCCATCTCTGAAACTGATATAAACAAAACCCACATGAGCAGGGAAAAATACTATTTATTTTACTGAGCAATAATATTAGTGATGGTTGCCTTAAGACCTATTTGCTTGGTCATTCTTTCTCATATGGACGTCTGTAAAAATAAATTACGGCACAACCACTGCTACTTGGTTAAGCTGTTAAACATACGAGCCTTAATTTATATAAATGTATATAATACACTTCTTTTGATTGAACCCTTAAAAAAGGGTTCTATATGGAACCTTTTAGGGGTTCCAAATATGAAGCGCCTGATAGAACTCTTTAAGGTTCTATATAGAACCTTTTCTTCTAAGAGTGTACATACATTAACATTGTATATTTTACCTGTTGCTGCCATAATAATGGCCCATTTCCAAAGCTTGTGATTTTGTTCACTTTTATTATTTTTCTTCTCTCGCTGTAGTGGAGTGGTGACGTAATATTAAAAAATATGTATTTTATAATTGGATTGTGAAAATATTACTTTTTGCCACCTTATTTTACTGTATATTCACTGAAAAGTTCACTCAGAAATACATTATAGAACTTAACTCATGTCAGGGGTAATTATAGTTAACTAAAACTAAAACCATAAAAAACTGTAACTGAAATAAAATTAAATAAAACTATTTCAGTCTCATTTTCATTTAGTTTAACTTGATGTACTAAAATAACTTAAAATAAAGCTGAAATAAAAATTTATAAAAACTATATAGACATTTTAAAATAATAAAGTTTAAAAAAACAAAAACAAAATATAAAAAATATTAATAAAAACTATAATAGTATCGCGATACAAAAATAACCCAGAATTTTGAAAAATAGGTGTAATTACTAGACATTTATCAGAGATTCTGGATAAATTGATTCTCAAACCGATTTTTTCAAACAGAGATCACAATTCTCCCACGATTCTAAACAGACAGCTAAATAAAATAATGCAATTTCTGACAAAAATATTATAAAAATATCTGACAAAATATTAATTGCTCCAGTCTATTTAAAAATGTTTAATTAATTAGAACGAATAATAAAAAATAAAAAACTGGTTTGAATGAATGATTCAATGACTCACTGAAAGACTCCACTTGTTTCAGTACTGGATGAATCAGCATTTTTTAACAAATCTCTTGAATGAATGATTCAATGACAAATGCATTTTTTAACAGTCACCTCTTGTCACCTTGTGGCGTAACGATGTAATCAATACAATCGTTATTTGAAGCGGCAAGTTACTTTCAAAAGGGGATCTGTTCTATTTTGATCTCTACCATAGACATCAGTGTTCATATCCGAACTATAATCTTTAATCCCATTACTTCTGTGATCATTTGAATTATTGTAAGACAGAAATAACAATACTGTGTTTGTGAAGCTGTTTCATACATATACATGACAACTGCTCTCTGGCTCAGCAGTTTTGAAAGTTTGCTGTGATCGTACTTGTCAAGAATTGTTGTCATTTAGGATTAAGACCGTATGGGTGTTTTAATCGAGATTGCAATCTTTTAACGATTAATCGTGCAGCTCTAGCATTTATTAATTGAGTTTATTTTTCAATGACATTTCACATGTAAGTGGAAGTGAGGATGTGGTGCTGCTTGTTACTAACGGCCTGAGGAATCTCCTGGTATGTGAGGTTGTGAAAGTGCCGCTGCTGGTCCAGTGAGCTGCAGACGGCTCCACTCTGAGGCTCCACCCAACACTCCGTCACCAAACTCAGCTCTGTGTCCACATCTATGGCCTCCACTTCAGTATCATTGTCATCATCTGTGGAGAAACTATGGGCACGACGGCAAAAACAGTTAAACCAAATGCCCACTACATGTCTATTCTGCCACAAAAATTGACTTGTAATTGATGCACCTAGTATGTGATTAGCTGTGTAAAGTGGGCACCAACAACATAAAAAGCATTTAAATGTGCGCAGGGTAATTGGTTTCTGTCTTGTACTGTGCGCTGAGCCTTACAAACATCTATTCTATACCATTAAAGCATAGGAAACATTCAGCTGAAGCCATTCAACCCTATAAAAGCCTTTCTAAGGTTTCTAAATTATCAACATGATCAAAACTTTGCTGAAAATCCTGTTGTACACAATCTACTACATGCCTTCTGTCGTCTGATTGATAGTTTATACTTTAAAACAACCTCCTTCAGTTTGTGGTTCACAAAAAAAATCTTTTTTAGTAAACATAAAAATAACTTTAATATTGTTAGTAATATTTCATTTACTGGACTGAAGCAACTCAGGTTTACTTGATTATCCATAGATAATTTTTTAGAAAAATCATGTTAAAATGTATCAATTATGACACATTAGGCTTTTGAGGAACATTTATTTGTTCATCTCTCAGTCATCATTGTATTGCACTGCATAATCTTACTAAGACATATTATTGGGAGATATAGAGTGATATTTATATGCATTTTATGCAAGCAGTTAACATTACAAGCAATCAGAAATTAATCTTTTGACCAAACAAAACACATATTTTTGCTCAATTTGGTCCTCTGAATAAAACTGTGACGTTTTTTACTCTATGAGCTTCATATTCTCACTATATCATTCTATGAGCCATAAAAGCCTGATGTATCAAATATGATATTCTACACACAAAAAAAAGGTTTTAAGTTGTGTAAAGTAAAATATTTTGTGTAAAGGTTCAATAAACTATTCAGTTTCAAAAAAATAATATTTTACTGACTATGATTTCATATTTCAGTCTTTACAGGGTTAAGGATTTAGCAGTGAACAGAAACTCAAGTTCTGGTTTGCACAGGCGTTACCTGTCCTTGGTAGAAGTGGAATGAGGGGGAAATAGGATGTACTGGACTATGCAGGTGTGTTTTTCTCCGTCCAAATCAGCTGGAAGACTCTGCATACACAGTTATGGCTGAAAGTTAGATATGCATCGCTAACAAAATGCCAAAACTGGGATATACTAGCAGAGAGTGTTTATTCTTTCACCTGCATTGGCAGCTCTGTCACCATGTTGACGATACCCTCCCCGCTGGCGGCAAAATGGAAGCCTTCAGACAGACGAATACTGTGCAAACAGCATCAAGTATGAATTAGTCATTTTGTAGATGCTATTATATGAAGATGTTTATTACAGGTAATTTCTGCTCTTCGGAATTTCCCAAGGATGTTTCAGACTCACTCAGAGAGCATGGAGAGGATATGAGCAACTGCATGCAGCGATACAGCGGTTCCTGGCCCGTTCTGCACTGCCCAAACCCAGCGCTGGTGCAGGAAGTAGCGGGAGAGTGATGCCACGGTGGAGGACGCTGTCCTGCTGGCAGCCATGCTAAGAGGGGCGCCCATGATGGGCGGTTGGGCAAACGGCTCCATGTTTAGGATAAAAGGGGTGCGAAAATCTGACGGAAGTTTCTCGTACCTGTAGCAGGACGTCAGCAGAGGTCAGAACAGATTTGGGCCCTAATTCAAGTTAATGTTGTAACAGTTAACTCAAATTTATTCAAAATATTTTTTGTTAACTGAAATAAAGCTAAAATAAAATAAAACATAAAAATTTGATGAAAAACTTAAAATGAGAAAAGCATATGAAATAAAGCATAACTGAAATAAAATAAGCATATGCTCAAGTACTAAAATAACTAAAACTGAAAATAAAATACTTAAAGTACAGCTAAATTAAAATATAAAAACGAATAAAAACGCCAAAAGCATTAACAAAATGACTAAAACAAACTGCCATTAAAATGAAAATTGAGAACAAAAAAATAAAAAGCTAATTTAAAATATTAGTAAATACTATAATATATATATATATATATATATATATATTAATGTAGTGCTGTCAATCGATTAAAAAATAATTACTAATTAATTGCATTAATTTTTTTCTGTATTTTAATATATTTCTATAGTGTAATAAATTCACATTTAATCTCCAAATTAATGTAGAAACAACATAAAGACAGTATATTTTAAATATTTGATAGTAGTAATATATGATATTTAAAGTTATCAAACAGTTCAGTCTTCACTGCACAGATTAATCCTAATTAAAGCTACAAAAGTTCAGTCAAGTGAGTGATTTTCTCTTTGTCTTTTGTTCTGTGATTTACATTAATGACAGACATTACAGCAGCAGATTTATTAGGCTGCAGTCACTTTAAGATCTGAAGCACATGACACGGATCCGGTTCTGACACTCATCCTATGTCCTCACAACTCTTTGCTTTTATTTAACACTTTTTAACTCATTTAAGACTTTACTTACAAGGATACTCGACAAAACTGACATTTGGGATACTTTTGTGTGTTTTTGTCCGTTTAAGCGCGAAAGAGAACTCAACGGCCGCACTGTCTGAAGCGGCATTCTGTGCACATGAGTCCTGTGTGTGTTCCACAGACAGGAGATTCACAGACAGCACGCCAGTACAGATTTAAGTTCTTATTTTTGCATCTTATCATGATTGAATGGTTTAATAGCACTTGAATGAATGATAGCGTGATCCTATACTGTAGCGCAGACAAAGGATGACAGAAAAAACTGGTGCTGTGTTAATTGCGTTAAATATTTTTAATCTTTTAAAAATATTTTAAAAGTCTATATGAAAAAAGGGTTTCTCAAACCATTGTACTTCTATAATGAGACATTTTGGCATAAAACAGAATATTCCAATGAGAAAAGCATCTATCTTTGGAATAAAATAAATAAATAAATACAATACAAATAAAAGGGCTTGGTGTCAGCCAAAAACAAAAGCCATTTCAGAGGATTTTTTTTTTCCTTTGGACTAACACACACCAATGAAATGTCCACAATAAGACGTGTATTAAGAAAATATGGTCGTTTTTGACTTCAAGTTGACTGTAGCACTGTCATAACTTCTTGTACATGCTAAAAACTTAATTCATATAACAGTAATGAGATCCATTATTGTTTTATGTGTACGTCACTGACCTGATCAGTAGTTTTTCAAGAGGTTTGTTGAGCACCACCACACACGGCCGGTCAGACAGCGCCGGTTTGGGCACAGGAAGAGGCGGAGACTTGGAGGGTGATGCGTTACCCAGAATCTTTCGTTTGGTCTTTGGCGTGGCCTCCTTATTCTGGACTCGATGAGGGAACCGCAGCCGCAAGATCTGCTCTCGAAGTTCATCCACGATCTACAAACAGGGTCAGAGTGGCAAACACTCATTATCTTATGTGGATCTTTGCTGTGCTGTTCTGAAATCAGTTTTCCCATCAAATTAACTGAACTCTAGTGTGAAAAACACTGCCTCACCTTGTTCCTGGTGTGTGCAAGAGTTCCTATTGGGAAGCCCAATCGCAGCACCATGCAGGGAGCTTTAGAGATCAGACGCACCAGATAGAAGGAGACAGGCGGCAACTCAGAGGCACTGTGGGAATAATGCTTGTTAAAACACTGCTAAACTACTCTATAAATCTGGCAAATGACCTATGCATGTACCTGTAAATAAGTTTGACATATGAGTATCCCTCCACCAGGACGAAACTGCTCCAGTCCCTGAGCAGCGAGGTGAGCGCAGAGTGAGAGATCCGACACTGGACGGTACTGAATCGACCATTACTGCCAGCGTTGTGCACATGCTTCGGGACTGGGCTGAACAGAGAGACATAAAGCAAAACAGAGGGATTCATTGAACACTGACTTTTTATATGGAGCACTACCTGTATCTCCAAACCAAGCCTCTCTCTTTTTATACCAACTCAACTTGGTGTCATCTAAAAACGAAAGCCATTTCAGCCATTTCTCTTCGGACTAACACGCACCACTGAATTGTTCGCAATAAGACGTGTAGTAAGAAAATAAGGTCAGTTCTGACTTTTAATATGGAGCTCTCTGTTTTCATACCAACTCAAGATAAATCTTTTGGAGTAACTTTCCCAACACTAGCAGGGCTAAACTATATTGACAGCTGACCAGTCCAGGCTGTGTTCACTCACATGTCGTGTTCCAAAATGATAGCGATGCGATGCATGTGCAGCCAGCGCTGCCAGAAGTTAGCGTCCATGGACAGGATAGGCTTCCAGTAGGAGGCAAACTGCGATTGGCTGGAGTCTTTAGAGCCACTGTGCTGGAGGGAGAGGACCTGATGGAGAGCAGGATTGTGGTTAGCATATTAATAATCACCAAAACATACCAAAAACAAAAACTTTAGTATGTTTAATTAGTTTTATTATTATTATTTTTTTTTTTTTTTGAAGTCTCTTCTGCTTACCAAGGCAGCATTTATTTGATCAGAAATACGGTAAAAACTGTAATATTGTGAAATATTATTACAATTTAAAATAGCTGTTTTCTATATGAATATATTGTAAAATTTAATTTTTTCCTGTGATCAAAGCTGAATTTTCAGCATCATTACTCCAGTCTTCAGTGTCACATGATCCTTCAGAAATCATTCTAATATGCTGATTTGCTGCTTAAGAAACATTTATAATTATTATCAATGTTGAAAACTGTGATACATTTTTGTCAATATTCTTTAATGTACATAAAGTTAACAATATTTTGCACTCTTTAGTTTTGTGCTAACTCACTGGTGTGGTGGATCCAGGTGGGATGTAAAACAGAGGAACACCATTTTTTGTGCTTTCGGGGATGGTGTAATGTTCTGGGATGGAATTAAAGGACTGCAGGTGCACCAACATCTGGTCTGTCTGATTTATGCTGTTGAGAACAAATAACATACAGCATTATTACTTTACAACATCAAACTAAAACTGACAGCAAAGTATCTAAAATCTACCTTTTGCAGTCGCTGTTCAAGTTAAGACTGAACCCAGTGTTTAAAACCGAAATCTGACCTCTGCAGAGTGTTCCAGAAGCGACGGATGACAGACGTCCGGTAGGGGCTTGTGATTGGTTTCCGCATGGTGCAGCTGATGTCATGGAGGATGTCATAACTGCCCTCCATGGTCACCTCCACCCAAGTGGTGCGTTTGATTGGATCCAGGGGCCAGGACGCCACGGCAAGGTACTCAATGCGCATGTTGTGCTTCCAGAGGAGGACCAGCTTCACCTCCAGCTGACTTCCTCCTTATAGAGAGACAGATGATTACATGATTATTGAGAAATTCCAATTACCTATTTCAAGGGTGCATTAAAGGTGAAGTATGCAGTTTCAGTGACAGTAGTGGCACGTAGCGGAATTACAAAAATAAAGTATATTTTTATACACCCCTTTTACGTGTTGCGCATCCCCCAACTCAAACATCACAAACATAGCTCCTTCAGGTACTGGTGAAGGCATGTCTCAACAGGTAAAAGTAGGCTACTTTCAATAAAAAGTCCAACATAATACTTTTAGCTGTGTTGCTATGTGTCATGAGAGTAAGGCCCTGTTTACACCTGATATTAAGATGAGTTTTGGTCAAATAACGCTAAATACAGGTGTAAACGGGGTCTAAAACATTTTGAGCTTGTCCACTTTCAACCACTTACTGAGGTAGTCTAAAACGCATTCGACCGGATTGCTTTCGTAGTATAAACGCTCATGTGGTTGAATGTGTTCGAAAAGCCGCAAAACACTGTCTAATCACCGCCTACTGACTTAATGCATTAACATTATGGGAAGCACGCTAACCAGACGGGATTTAAACTTTGGAGAAGTTGAAGACGCAAGTATGGAAAACGTACCAAGCACAATGTTCTCTCACCATTCCTGATTTCTAACACACACTCACCGCGTTCGGCCTTGCAGCTGTCAGAGCAGAAAGAAAAGCTACTGCTCTCCGTATGTTCTTTTTTCTCCGGGGGCGTGTAAATTGCGTGAGCTTATTTCGTCCATTAGATCAAAAGATCTGAAAAAGTCCATACATTTACCCGCCCATAGACCCTCCCCTCGAAGAAATCAGGACAGAAGTGGTTAAAAGTGGACAAAAGAGAGAAGAATAAAATAACAGGTGTAAACGGGTATGTCTCCCTTGTCTACTTGTGATCTTGATCGACCAAAACGCATCTTAATACCAGATGTAAACAGGGCCTGAGTAGTATAAACCCATCCAACTTTTATAATAAACCCATCCAATGTGTCTGCACCGGGAGCATTTTTTTACATGACGTGCCACAACTGTTTGAGGCAGAGTAAACATTTTGAACTGATGCTGTATGGTAATGAAGTGTCCATTGTAGCATGCTGCATCGCATTGCAATGCCAGTCGCTTTTGATGTGTTCATGATTTGTTTAATCTTTGAAGGTCTAAGTGCAGCAAATTTTGTCTTGCACTTCTGTAACTGAAGATGAATTTATTTTCCCATGTAACACGTCAGACATGGTCCCACACCGGCTAAACACCCTCTGGCTCTGCCTGCTACAGAAGCCACGCCCCAAACTCACGCTATAGGTTGAGCTGGAAAGAGATTGATGGATCTGAGCTCTCAATGTTTAGATGGTGACTGGGAGGCTCAATGATTACACTTTTGTGGGAGATAAACCAATGAATGGCATACTAATAGCACTCAGAGAACAAAATTTTTTTAAAAAAATCATACTTCACCTTTAAATGCATAAAATACGTAATTTGCATAAGATCATTATAAAAGTATATTTCAACATTCAATACCACACCTTATGAGGTTAAAGTACCTTTAGTGATGTTAATCTCTCGGATGGTGTATCCCTCTCTCAATCTGATAGACAGCACACTGATCAAATCAGCATGCACTTCCTTCTCTGTGTGTTTCTTCCTGCGCATCACTAAGGCGGGGTTTCCACTGGCCGACACCAGGTGTTCATTAAAGAGCCTGTGCTGGGAGACTAGAAACAAAGGGATGACACAGATCAGTCATTACAGTGCTGTATGCATCGCAGCATGCAATGATAAAACCTAATGAGTGTGTGTGTCTGCGTATGCATATATAAATATAAGCATACTGCATACCAGCCAATCAAATCCTAAGTGTGTCTAGAAGTTTTAGAAGTGAAAGTAAAAAATGTGCGGTTCCATGCAGTCCGATGCTTCATTTCCCAAATGAATTTACAAAAGGAAAAAAGCAGATGACCCGCTGAAAATCGTATGACATCTGAGGTAACTTTTGACCAAACTTATGAAATCGCCTCTAATGTGACATGAATTTTGCTCGATCGTGAGGCAGAACTGAAAGTGCACAGACAGGGTTGAGACACTGAGCGCTGAGAGCTCTGGTATTGATGGCTTTGCTGTCTGATGATGTGTGGTGAATTAACAGAGTGTTTTAAGTGGACAGAGCTCTTAGAAATATTCAAGCGCTCAAACATCTCTGAATGCTTTCCTTCCTTCTCTGCGGTTCTCAGATCTCATTTTGCCAATAAAACAGTAACTGTTTAATGCCTGTTTTAAACATTCACGCTCATGTTTACTGGTCCCAAATAAAGTATTTGGACACTTTAGTAACTCTCAGTGTTGGTACTGTTAACCAAAACTATTAAAAATAGTTTTCAGCAATTGAAAAAAGCTGAAATTAAATAAAGCGTAAATATTATATACAAAACAAATTAAAATTAGACTGAAATAAATATGTTTAAGTACTAAAATTACTAAAACTAAAACAGTTAAAATTAAATAAAAAAATAAGAATCAATTAAAGATATATAGAAATATAAAAAAAAAAATACAAAACCAAATAAAAAAATTATAATGAAAATACAACGTAAAATAATGTCAACATAAAAGTAAAAGCTACTTCAAAGAATTAATAAATACTCTAATAGTATAAATTATACTAAAATAACACTTATCACTTAAAAAATGTCATTGCATTACTTATCAAAATATGAAATTGGCTGTACAGTAGTGGCCAAAAGTGATGTCCAGGAGGATATTTGTTTTAATGACCCTACAAGTTCGATTAAACCATCAAAATACAAGGAATATATATATATATGGTTAAGGTATTTATCTGACAAAATAATTTAGCAAACTACAGCTACAGGTTTTATTTTAATATGCAAAACAATGCACAGAAAAACAAAAAGTTCACAGGAAAAAGCATGTATTGACAACATGAATTGACTACAACCAGTTATTAATATTTTGTTGGTTCTCTCGTTTGTGCATGTGTTCATAATTTCTTTGAATGACAGCCAGGCCAAAATTTGTCTACACAATTTCATTGTGTAATCGTAAATAAAACTACTGACTCCAAGCACAACTACGCAGAATGCTTACAAAATCTTGAACACATTTTTAATTATTTGAGTAAATGGTGAACGTCAATTTTCCTAGGCCGGATATCACTTTTGTAGTATAGTATCTTTATTATTTTAAACATACTAGAGGAGCATATTTCAAGAAAAACCATGGACAGTTTGAAATGCTAAAACAATAAAATACTCAGCAGGACCTTCTCTTAAGCCTGAGTTGAGCTTACAGCAGTAGTACTCTGGGTTCATGGACTCGCCGGTCCTCAGGAAGGAGTATGTGAGGAAGGCGCGGTGGTAAGCGTTCATCTCGTCGCCGATCGAGTCAGACTCTGGACACATGGACAGATAGGAGCCAAAGGTTGCCATTGAGATGAACTTCATCAGCTCCACGTTGGGGATGTAGCCAAAACTACAGTCGTAGGAGTATGCGCCACCCACCTGAGGGAAACACAGTAGAACAAAAGGGAATGTAATGCTTTATAACAGACCAGTTACACAGTAAAACTAAATATACTGCATTTACACTACCATTCAAAAGTTTGGGGTCAGTAAGTTTTTGTCAGTAAAGACATTTATAATGTTACAAAATATTTCTATTTCAAATAAATGCTGTTCTTTTGAACTCGAATAAATGTTTGAGCTGCAAATCAGCATATTACAATGATTCCTGAAGGATCATGTGACACTGAAGACTGCAGTAATGATGCTGAAAATTCAGCTTTAAACACAGAAATAAATCACATTTTACTATATAGTCATATAGAAAACGGCTATTTTAAATTATTATATTTTTTATTAATTTCACAATATTACTTTTTTTCTGTATTTATTGATCAAATACTGTAATTGCAGCCCTGGTGAGCAGAAAAGACTTTTTTTTTTAATCATACCTCAAACTTTAGATTGGTATTTTAAAGAGCATTAATATGTTTGTGGCATGTCAAAATGGATCTGAGCAGTACTTGAACAAAGGAACAGGCGATGGTTCCACTTCTCAGCTGGTTCAGCAGAGTTTCACACACAGCTACATCAGGAACGCTCGTTACTCCATCAGTGATGATTATTATACCTGCAGGACATCACAAAAGATGATTAATTGTACTTTATTCATAACCATTCATTCACTTATTTTACTGCCCACTCAGCAACCAACCACATTTTGTTTTGTTCTTACGTGTCATTTAGCCATGGGTAAACTGGTTAAACATGGCAAACTTTGGTCAATTGAGTAACTAGTTTGTCTTTAAAAATCACTCATAGTATAATTAATTTTGTTTCTGGGTGCTTAAACTAATGAAAAAATGTAAAATAAATGGTTTGTAAGGTTATGTTCACACTTGTAGTTCAGTTCGCTTGGTTCGTTTGGTCCGGACCACAAAAAAAAAAAACATTTAGTCCTGGTCCGCTTAGCATTCACATTGGCATTTTAACACTGAACCTAAAGGAATGTGGTTATAATATAGTAATATGTTAACAACCTAATTGGTTGGCTTTTATTAAGTATATTTGGCGAGAGAAATTACCGAACATCCAAAACAATGCTGTGTTGGGCTAAATGTGCTCGTTGTATGTGCGTAGCCTACATATGATGGTATTTTGACCAGCTGAGAACACATGAAGAGCTTATAAAATGTGTAAAGGAGTCAAAACCATGGCAGGAATCCCTCCATCACACACACAAATGAAGATCTGCTGCGAGGCGAGGAGACGCGGTTCTGATGCCTGTACTGAATTGTGATGGGCAACATCACGACTATGATGAGAAAAAACAGGTATGCTTGAGCATTCTGTCTTTTATAGGCTCGCATCTTGTGACATCATGTCCCGTTGGTTCGTTTACATGTCTTTGGTCGGTGTTGCGTTCATATTTCCTTCAAACCGCACCAGAGTTAGTTTGGAAGCGGAGCGAGACCCATCTTTTCAGGGGTCTCGGTCTACTTGTTTGGTTCGGATGGCAGCGTTAACACTTATTCAAATGAACCGCACTAACAGAGCAATCACACCAGAATTCGTTTTAATCCAACAAACCCCCTACATGTGATGCTCACTGAATTTCAACATCAGGTTGGACACAGGACGCATAGAGACACTGACCTGCACCAGAGTTTGGAGGCAGAAGTTGCAGCGCCAGAATCCCCTGCCTCACCATGCTGACCAGCCCGACATCTGCCGTCACCATTGAAACCCCCGGCTTCCTCTGAGATGGTTCCTCCACAGCGTCATTGGAAAAAGACTGATAAACAGATCCATTGAACTGAAGAGCATAGAAAGAAGATGTTTTTCAGACATAAAGTGTCTAATTCAAATCTTATTATAAACATACACTACTGTTGGTAAGATTGTTTAAAGTTTTTGACAAAAAGTCTTCTGCCCACAAAGACTGCATTTATTTGAGCAAAGATACAGTAAAAACTACTGTGACTTATTATTACAATTTAAAAAGAACTGTTTTATATGTGAATATATGTTAAAATATAATTTATTCCTGTGATCAAAGCTGAACTTTTAGCATTGTTACTCTAGTGATCCTTTTTTTATTTTTCAGGATTCTCTGATGAATAGAAAGTTCATAAGAATTTATTTGAATTAGAAATCTTTTTTAACATTACAAATGTCTTTACAGTCACATTTGATTCATTGAATGCATCCTTACTGAATACATGTATAATTTATTTTTTATATCTTACATATGAATAGTAGTGTATGACAATACACTGTAAAATTATTGTGAAATATCATAACACATGAACATTAATTAAGCAACAACATATGAGAGGTTATGCAAAATTAGTACACAATAGCACACTGAACACTGGTGTCTTTTATAATATAGCTGTTGCTGCCAAAGCAACAAGCCACTTGTGGCTGTGCATTACAGTGATTTTACCGATGCTAAGTTTTGTTTCATACCAATAAATACCATTTAACCAGGGCCTAAAACTAAGCCAATGGCCGGTGACTTAAGAAAATCTGTATTTATTTTTGAATATTTTTTTAATTTGTTGTTTGATTAACATTAAAAACACAGACAGTAGCAGGAATATTAGGCTGCTGTCACTTTAAGAGCGAATGCACGGATCTAATATAACCTTCTGATACTGTACACGTGTTTACTTTCTCAACTGTTCACATTCACTTAAGACATGACCGATTATGTTTACTAGGATACATAGCGTCTTCTTGCGCTTGAATATTTAAATTGACAAGGCTTAAACTTTTATGACGATGCAGCGTTGGCCCATCAACTGTCCCGAGCATTGTTCACGTTCATTCATTGTAAGAATTCATACAAATGTTACCAGCCAACTGGCGAGTGACACCGTTTCACATACCGATTTTTACTCGCATTTGGCGCTTGATGAGTGTTAATTTTAGGCCCTGTATTTAGCTTTAGTAAAATTGCTGTAATGCACCGCAATGTGGCCTCTTGCTGCTTATTGCATGCCTGTATAAAAACCACAAGCGCTCTTGCCTGATTGTGCTGCTGCTGTAGGACGTCAGCAATGCTGCTCTCCACGGCTCTCAGCTGCTGATAGATCTGATGCAAGAACTGCTCCAAATCCATACAGTCCAGCTGACAGCCCTGAACCAACACCTGATGGCCAGAATCATTGCATATAATCAGTCAGAAAAAGCGTTCTACTAATGTGCACTTATAAATTCACAATGACATGCAATCCAGACCTGATGAGAACTGAGGCCAATGATGGAGGAATACGCCAGAATAGTGATGAAGATCTCTGGCTGGAACACGTAATCAGTTCCTGGGACTTTAAAGGGTTTTGCCAGACCAATCAAGCACCGAGACAGAGCATGGAAGACTTCGTCAAAGATCATCTCTCCTGTGCTGTCATCCTGAAAACAAGCAACATATGACACTGCACTTTTAAAAGACTTTAAACAAGCCACTGAATGTGATGGTGGCGATCTCTTACCACGATCCCGGTGGACGGGCTCAGGTCCAGCTCGATGATGAAGCGGTACCTGCGAGCCAGGAAGGTCACACGCGTGGAGGGAACCAGCAGACACGAGCAGGACGAGAGAGGAGAATCGGCCTGCCATCCTTTCGGGAGGACGCTCAAAACATCCAGCTCATTCTCTGACTTCAGCTGAGCAGATGCAACACAAACATGACCAGAGACGGACACACACACACACACGCACAGAGATTCTTACGGGATATGATGGGATACAATGTCATGTGATCTGAACTGATCTGGGAGATGTGATTTACCACAATAACTGAACAATAAAATTGTTATTGTTAGCTTTCAAGGTAAAGAAGGAAGGCCTAAAACATGCATGGAAAGATAATAAAAATAGAATATATTAAATTAAGATTAATTGACTGATATTTGACAATTTTGAGGTTGCTGCTATCAGCTAGTATATATTGTGCAAGTGTTCATTTTATTTAATGACTTTGTGCAATCTCATTTGCCATCATTAAACATACACTACCGTTAAAAAGTTTGGGCTCAGTAAGATTTTTTTATTTTTTTGGAAGAAATTAATACTTTCATTTAGCAAGGATGTGTTAAACTGATCAAAAGTGGCAGAAAAGACCACTTTTGATTTCAAATAAATGCTGTTCTTCCTATTTTGTTCTTTCTGTTCTTTCGAAAAAAATTTCATGCTTTCCACAAAAATATGAAGCAGCGCAAATGTTTTCAACATTGATAATAATAAGAAATTAAATTTCTGAAGGATCATGTGACACTGAAGACTGGACTAATGATGCTGAAAATTCAGCTTTGACATCACACAAATAAATTACATTTTAAGATATATTCAAAAAGAAAACAGCTATTTTAAATGGTAATATTTCCGAATATTTCTGTTTTTATTTTAAGAGACTTCAAAAAAATGTTTTACTAACCCCAAACTGTCGACCGGTAGTATATCATAATTAAATCACCTATCAGTCACCCTTTTCTTCATCAGTCGACCACTAAATAATCCCAGTCTGTCTCTTACCAGCTCAGACTGTGGACTGGGCCGAACGACCTGATTGAGACGGCTGAGGAACCAGGACAGACGCACGTTGCGTGATATCCTATACTCCTCTTTCATCAGCAGGTACACCTGCTCAGCCTCCTCCACCTTCAGACAGAAAAACACCATATATTTAACATATGAATCACTTCATTATAGGAGCAAAATATCGTCTCAACAAACTGCCTGGTCTTTGGTTTTTAAAATGAGAGAAAACCTGCTTTTAGAAAGATACAAAGGCAATATCGATCCTCATGATGTTGAATGTGTTTTAGTTATGCTGTACAGTATATGTTCACCCTCTAACTACAGTATCACATATACAACATCATGGGAATCATGGCACAGTGCATAATCTGATCTATAACAGAAATTAACCAGTAAATACATCAAAAATACCACAGATATTTAAAATGAGTGGGCATAGTGAAAACTAACATCTAATCTAACATTTATTATATTTTATAATTCTTATCTGGTTATGTTTATATCTAGATACCTGTATTCACTGTCACTCTGAAAGTGTTGCTTAGTTATTATAAATGGTTCATTAACATTAATCGATTCAACTGAGGCAATTGAAATAAATAGGCAGCACAATGCCGGCAAACAAACTGCAAAAAATGCTTTTCTTACTTAGTATTTTTTGTCTTGTTTCCAGCCCAAATATCAAAAAAAAAAAAAAATTTTAAACAAGATACATTTACTAGACAAGTAAAATGACATAAGATATTATGTCTTGTGCTCTGAAAGAAGAAAAAAAAATCTAAATTAAGTGAGTTTTTGCTTAGAACAAGCTAAATTATCTGCCAATAGAGTAAGAACAACAATCTATCTTATTTTTCTTACCCCAATGGCAGATTATTTTGCTTGTTAAGAATTTAGATATTTGGGATGGAAAGAAGACAAAAATACTAAGAAAAGCATTTTTGCAGTGATTAAAAATATGCCATCATAAACATTTTAAAAATGCCCTCGAAAATCAATCCCAGTGAAGAGTAAAAAGAGGAAGTTGTTGTTGTTGTTGTTGAAGTCTGAGGGAGTGGCTGCAAACACATGACAGAACTGCATTGATCTGATTTACTTCCAACCTCTGCGATAAACTCCTTGCAAATATCTCTTATTTTTTAACAGATTAATTACAGAAAAGGGCATTCGCTGTGAGAATAACAGAATAAAAGTCTCATATGTATTCTAAAATAAATGTTTTCCTCCTGTTCTGTTTATTTGCTCTGTTGCCTACCCTGTAAACAATTTCCGAGCAGAAACTGAACAAAACAAACAAAGTAAGTCAAAGTAAGAGTTTAATTTACCTCATTGTCCTGTCTGTCTGCCATGCCGTGCTTCGCATTACTGGCGGGTTGTTTTTGAGCGAGTTTTAGAGGGTTTGTGTCAATATCTGCAAACTGCAGCTCATCTGACTGCAGCTGCTTCACTTCCCGTTCACCAATTCAAAATAAAAGTCCTCATAACTACACAGGCTATAGAAAAAATGAATGTACACTACAGTATGTTTAAGATACAAATGTGCAAATTCAACTTTTCACTCAAATCGCTATGGTGATGATGTCATTGGTAGAGTTAAAATATTATTTATTTAATACTATTCTACTGTATTAATACTATAATATTAATATACTACTAGTTGCATTACCAGTGATATTATCACCATACCAATTTAAGTGAAAAGTTGAATTTTCCCACATTTAAATTAAATGTAATCATTTATGTGGTATTAAATATGTCGAAATCAATATTTGTTTGGCTCCATTTGTTAACAATACTTTTGGACCCTACAGCATCTTTGGCACAGTAGATAAACTGGAAATATAAACAGCTTAGTCTGCATATTCTTCTGATCATTAAAAACCAATAATACACTACAATAGTGGTCTATAAATATGTTGTGATGCTAATTATGATTATATATTAGAGAAGTTAGGAACCGTTCTTTCGGGTGCGTTTTGACAGCCGGACTCGATTTACTGCTGCGAGTGTTTGTTTACTTCCGCTCGATTGTGCCGTTCTGCTAGTCGCTTTGAAATGCAGGTAAATGGATAAAACATTCTCACTTTATGTCCATTTTTGCAGCTGTTTGGCATTAAGAAAAACTTCATTAAAATAGTGACACTAGCACTTAGGTAGTTTGCGGGAAGAGGGCTTTTGTCGTTGGTTTTGTCAGCGGATAGAGTGCTGGCATGCTAACTGTCGAGATAGAAACAGTTATTGCTGTTTTATTGTGTCATATAAGAGCTGAAGGGTGATCTGTGTGTGTTTTATTTTAATAGCAGCGTGAGGAGAAGCAGCTGGAGGCGTCTGTGGAGTCTCTGGTCACTCGCGTGGCTCATCTGAAAGGTTCCCTGCAGAGTTTCATTTATAAACTGGAAAATGAGTATGAGAGGCTCACATGGTGAGTACGAACTACAAATCTTTTCTGATAAACTCCACAGTGCATCGGTCACTGCTGACGCTGATGTTTTGGATGCAGGCCCTCTGTGCTGGATAATTTCGCCCTTGTGTCTGGGCAGCTGAACACCATCAACAAGCTGTTAAGAAATGAGAAGACCCCATCATACAGGTCACAGGTCATCATCCCCCTGCTGCTATCTCCTGATCGAGATGAAGAGCTTGCGGTGAGCATATTTACAATGTCACACTGGTTATGAAGACACCAGAACTGGTGAAAACAGGCCAAGGTGCAACCTTCACTATTTTGTTACTTCTCAGAAACTGACAGAGCAGCGAGTGCCTGTGTTCAGCCATGAGATCGTGCCTGACCACCTCAGGACTAAACCTGACCCGGAGGTTGAGGAACAGGAGAAACACCTAAGTGCCGAAGCGGCCCGGATCGGACCCGAAGTAGCACAGGTAAACAAACACATGATGAGCGTGAAATTCATCCTGCTCGACAAAGCAACACCCTCGCAACCATTCAGAACACTTAGCAACCTCCTAGCAAGACGTCTACATCCCTTTAAGCTCAAATCTGAAGACCCAGGTATTCAGACTAAATGGGGTTTGTTTAACCCTCTGATATTCCTCTGATACACTTGTGATCCTCTGCGGTCAAAGCAGACAGAAGACAATTAATAAATTAATGAATATACTTTATTTTGTTTCAGTAATATTTAATATTTTGTATTTTGAGGTTTTCATGTTACTAGACAATATACACATGATTTTTTTTCTACATAAAATAATGCAAATATTACTAAAAAAGTTTCATATCTTCAACTAATACAGTGATGCAGTGTTTAAGTTAGAATTTATGGTAACACTTTAGTTTAGGGTCCAATTCTCACTATTATTAGGATATTGGCTGTTTATTAGCACTTATAAAGCACATATTAATGCCTTATTCTGCTTGACCATATTCTACATCCCTTAATCAACCAATACCTAAACTTAACAACTACCTTACTAACTATTAATAAACAGTAAATTAGGAGTTTATGAAGGCAAAAGTCTTAGTTAATAGTGAGAATTGGACCCTAATCTAAAGTGTGACCAAATATATAATTTGTTTTAGCTGATTTGTAGGTTGGACCCCGAAAAATTGCTGTGTACTATTTTTCATTTTTGTTGAAGATCAAAAGTTGGACCATTTAGCCTTTTCTAATCATGTCCACATTTTTTGTGTTCATATAGCAAGTCCCACAAAAATCACCAAGTTTCTGCCATTCCGACGAAGTAAAAAAAAAAGCCCGGGACACACCAAGCCGACGATCGGCCGCCGGCCAACGTTGGACCGTTTTTGAGTGTTGGGCGACTTAGTTTTTTAGGTGTGTTCCACACCGTTGGCTCTAGTCGGACGGCATTGGGTTTTTTGGGGCCGATTCAGCATGTAGAATCGGTGTTGGGCCGTCGGTGAGAGCGAGAACTCCGATTGGCTGTTCAGCTTAGTGAATGACTCAGTGCATGAGAACAGCGAGCAAAGAAGTCAAACGGTACAGACAGAAGGCTGTTCTAATTTTACATCATCTTTCCTGAGTGTCCCTGGGCAAATATTTGAATTACCATGAGCGGAGTGGAATAAAGCAAGTGATCAGCAGGATTGATATTCAAAAGGGTAAGCTTGCAGCGTCGGTTTCCCTTTTTGAATGACGAATATTGATGAATATATCTGCAGAAATAGACTGTTGTCTCATTTACACGCAGGCGCAGAACGCGCGTGATAGCTGACAATCGGCTGTAATTCTCTCGGTGTGTTCAAGTGCAATTTTTTTCCCGACTCGAGGCGACAACACAGTCGGCTTTCATCAGCGCTAGTTCTTTGGTGTCGGTTTGGTGTGTCCCTACCTTAAAATAACCAAAGACCACCAGAGGTTTAACCTTTAAACTGCTGTGAACACATTTTAAGTGTGAAATGTATAAATGTTGGTTGTTGAATTTTCTGTTTTCTTTTTAGAAACAGATCCAAACATTGAATAAACTGTGCTCAAATCTTTTGGAAAAGCTGAATAATCCTCGTGATGACAGAGACGCTGAATCATCAGGTAGTTTAACCGTTACTCCTGGTTTTATATTTGCCCGTTTTTCATGCGTGCAAAGTCATTGATGTTAAATGGATGTTTCTATTCAGCTTTAAGACAAAACAAGCCATCCTTCAACCCAGCCGACACTAATGCACTGGTGGCAGCGGTGGGGTTCGGAAAGGGCCTGTCGAAGTGCAGACCACCTGGACCCGTTGCCCCGGGTCACCCTGGACAGCCGATGATGTCAGCAGGCCCCACACTACATCAGGTCACAGTCGCTGGAGCCTCGGGCCATCAGGCTGGCATGGGCGGACAGGTCACCCAACAGCAGCCTGGACAACCTGGTACCACATTTAATAACATTCACAAACAAATTTAGGCTTAAAATCATCCTTTATCATGCTAATTCTATTTTCTGTTTTATCAGGTAAAATGCCCAGCAATATCAAGACTAACATCAAGTCAGCATCTGCATCCATGCATCCTTATAACCGATGAGTTTCATGCATAAGTGCTGCATTTTGTTATACAATGTTTGGTATTTCAGACAAAAAAGCTAATTTGTTTTGTGCATTTTCAATAAACGCATTTGTTGAAATAATCTAGTGTTATATTTCTCTTATCACAATCGGGATCGAGGATTTCAAAGAAATGAATATAGTGGTCTGTTTTAGTCACTAGGTGGCAATATTGGCTTTTTATAAGTGTGTCTGTTAAATACAAAGTTCTGAAGTGCTAAGTAGACTACCTTTCAAAATGTTAGGGTCAGGAAGATTTTTTTTAAATTTTAATTAAAAAATACTTTTATTAAGTAAGGAAGCATTAAATAGATTTTTTTTTAAAAACATAAAAGACATGTATGATGTTACAAAAATTTCAAATAAATGCTGTTTTTTGAACTTTCTATTCAAAGAAACCTAAAAAAAAAAATTACATAGTATGGATTCCACAAAAATATGAAGCACCACAACTGTTTTTAACATTGATAATAATCATAAATGTTTCTTGAGCAGTAAATCATCATATTAGAATGATTTCTGAAGGATCATGTGACACTGAAGACTGGAGTAATGATGCTGAAAATTCAGCTTTGATCAGGAATAAATTATATTTTAAAAAATTAAATTGTCACAATATTACTAAAAATCTGAAATCTTACTGACCCCAGACTTCTGATCAGTAGTGATTTTTTTTTTTTTTTTTCATAATGAATTATTAAATTTGCTTTTAGATTTAAAATTTAAAACTATACGTTTGAAGTGTTAGCC
Organism: Coreius guichenoti; assembly: GCA_039654105.1. Classification (NCBI taxonomy): domain Eukaryota; kingdom Metazoa; phylum Chordata; class Actinopteri; order Cypriniformes; family Gobionidae; genus Coreius; species Coreius guichenoti. Next base: position 5,320,227 of record CM077180.1, on the reverse strand, counting down.
TGGGAGATTTCTTTTACAATTTCAATATTGTGTGTTCCTCATTAAGGAGATAACAGTGTTATGATGACTGAAAATTAAGTGCACTGCTATTTGTTTCATTCTAGTTTGGTACCATTGTAGCACCATGGGTTTTTTTTATATGTATCATGGTATTCTTTGTACCTTGGTGCAAGAACATGATGATCAGCAAAGTTTCTTTTATCATTTATTTTCACACATTGTGTTGCTCCATTGATAAATATCATACACTTTAGGACTAGGGGCATTTTCCTTTTAAAGTGCCCATATTATGCTTTTTTTTAAAAGTTTTTTTTTCCCTTTAAACGCCTTCTTTCCGAGAGCTCTCTGCTCTGATTGGTCAGATGGCCCAGTCTGTTGTGATTAGTCGACCGCTTACAGCGTGTGTCAGAAACTAAACTCCTATTACCATATCTGAATTTGCTTTCCTCAGCGCTTTATACTCAGTAATACGAACAATGGCGTTGGTTTTTCCGTATCAGTTCCAGCCCGAGTCCTCATCCTTTGGAAGTGCATTAAAGTGGACTCGCAGCGTTGAAAACAGAGTCTTCTCGAAAACATGAACCAAACACTTCCAGTCTCAGCTACAACTAGTGTTTGAGGGTGGGGCAAAGAAGATGCTGTTCGCGGGCAGCCAATGAAGACCATAGGCTGGCATTATGCCAATTTGTTAGATTGTTACATAGGTATAACAGGAAGTGAGACCATGACTTGTTTACGCAGTTTAGAATCATTTCTTTCTTTTAGGAGACAATAACTCTATTTGTCTTGCACTTAGATCTTTACAATTTTGCAGACCTTTTACATTCACAAACAGCGGGATTACACACTGCATGAAAGGTAATATTAAAAAAAATAATGCACTTTAACCCCATATTGGCTTTTACCTGCTACTCTGCCAGCAGCCCATCACCCCGTGATAACCTGACAACCAGCGCTGATCCCATGACATCGCACACGTTCAGTATCACCTCACATCGTGGGGGTGTTTAATGGTAAATCTAAAAGTGAAAATGAAAGCGGTTTGGGACCCTTTTGAATTCTTCAAACCAATTAGCACATCAGGAACATCGGTGAGTGATACATGAATCTTCTCAGAGGACTCCCAAATTTAATCACATCCCTAAATTTGCACATAAATTAGGTATAAAATTTCAGTTCCCTTTTGTGTTCTGTGGGTGTTAATGAATACATAAGAGGAAATAATCGCTGAGAATTAACTGATTTGAGCTTCATGCTTTTGCCCACCAATTTGGACAGATCTGCAAATATTCATGACTATAATAGAAAACAGTCAAAATAATCAGTCATAGCAATTTTTATTTTATCATCGCGCTCAGCAACCAGATAGCAAATACGCATTGTGGTGACAGTTTTGCATAGACAAACACTACTGCAGATGGTGTTCAAAAAAAAAAAATACACACACACACACACACACGCACACACACACACACACATATATATATATATACAGTGGGGAGAACAAGTATTTGATACACTGCCGTTTTTCCAGGTTTGCCCACTTACAAAGCATGTAGAGGTCTGTAATTTTTATCATAGGTACACTTCAACTGTGAGAGACGGAATCTAAAACAAAAATCCAGAAAATTACATTGTATGACTTTTAAATAATTAATTTGCATTTTATTGCATGACATAAGTATTTTATCACCTACCAACCAGTAAGAATTCCGGCTCTCACAGACCTGTTAGTTTTTCTTTAAGAAGCCCTCCTGTTCTCCACTCATTACCTGTATTAACTGCACCTGTTTGAACTCGTTACCTGTATAAAAGACACCTGTCCACACACTCAATCAAACAGACTCCAACCTCTCCACAATGGACAAAACCAGAGAGCTGTGTAAGGACATCAGGGATAAAATTGTAGACCTGCACAAGGCTGGGATGGGCTACAGGACAATAGGCAAGCAGCTTGGTGAGAAGGCAACAATTGTTGGCGCAATTATTAGAAAATGGAAGAAGTTCAAGATGACGGTCAATCTCCCTTGGTCTGGGGCACCATGCAAGATCTCACCTCGTGGGGCATCAATGATCATGAAGAAGGTGAGGGATCAGCCCAGAACTACATGGCAGGACCTGGTCAATGACCTGAAGAGAGCTGGGACCACAGTCTCAAAGAAAACCATTAGTAACACACTACGCCGTCATGGATTAAAATCCTGCAGCGCACGCAAGGTCCCCCTGCTCAAGCCAGCGCATGTCCAGGCCCATCTGAAGTTTGCCAATGACCATCTGGATGATCCAGAGGAGGAATGGGAGAAGGTCATGTGGTCTGATGAGACAAAAATAGAGCTTTTTGGTCTAAACTCCACTCGCCGTGTTTGGAGGAAGAAGAAGGATGAGTACAACCCTAAGAACACCATCCCAACCGTGAAGCATGGAGGTGGAAACATCATTCTTTGGGGATGCTTTTCTGCAAAGGGGACAGGACGACTGCACCGTATTGAGGGGAGGATGGATGGGGCCATGTATCGCGAGATCTTGGCCAACAACCTCCTTCCCTCAGTAAGAGCATTGAAGATGGGTCGTGGCTGGGTCTTCCAGCATGACAACGACCCGAAACACACAGCCAAGGCAACTAAGGAGTGCCTCCGTAAGAAGCATCTCAAGGTCCTGGAGTGGCCTAGCCAGTCTCCAGACCTGAACCCAATAGAAAATCTTTGGAGGGAGCTGAAAGTCTGTATTGTCCAGCGACAGCCCTGAAACCTGAAGGATCTGGAGAAGGTCTGTATGGAGGAGTGGGCCAAAATCCCTGCAGCAGTGTGTGCAAACCTGGTCAAGAACTACAGGAAACGTATGATCTCTGTAATTGCAAACGTTCTGCTTTTCTGATGTATCAAATACTTATGTCATGCAATAAAATGCACATTAATTATTTAAAAACCATACAATGTGATTTTCTGGATTTTTGTTTTAGATTCCGTCTCTCACAGTTGAAGTGTACCTATGATAAAAATTACAGACCTCTACATGCTTTGTAAGTGGGCAAACCTGCAAAATCGGCAGTGTATCAAATACTTGTTCTCCCCACTGTATATATATCACTGTAAAAAAAGATGCTGCCTTAAGTACAGTTAACTTGGATGTTTAAGTCATTTAAACTTAAACTACATTAAACTAACTAAAAAAAGTGTTAAATCTTAAAAAAACTTATTTTGATACAAAATTTCACTTTAATTCTTTGAAATGATCATGATAAACACAAGTCTTGAAGCTTCCGTTATTAGAAGGCATGACATCACATGACATGATGGATGTAGTCAAGACAAAAGGAAAACATAATGGGTGTCTTCTTTTGGTATTAGTCTAGAAAACTCCTCCATATGAGGTCAGCCTTGCCCCACGGTGCCAAACATCACTGCCTTCAGCACAGCTCAACTCAGATGATGACAGTTTGTATTATGAGCAGTGTTTGCTAAGGCAAGCATCACTATCACTGTTGCTCATTTTAGGGTTATTGGTCCCGTTTGCGCTATACAAACCTGGACATCACTTTGTTTTTGTTTTTTTAAAGTCCCCATGAAATCAAAATGAAATATTATGAAATATTGCAGTATTTATTCTAATGATTTATCCGTGCACATCATTATTGTGCCTCATAATCTTGAATCAGAATAACTTCCCCTTCTCTTGCAGCATTTCTTCTCTTCTCTGATGATGAGGGCAGGGCAACCTGTCACTCACATGAGATCCACCAATAGCAAACCACAACCATCCAATCAATTCCCCACAGACAAAATCAAGCCCCGCCCTACATTTGTTCTTGTTCCAGAAGGATTTCACTCGGATATACGTCACAATAGGGAAGAAAAGACTAGCGCAACTTTCGCTTACTAAAGATTTCTTTGCAGAACCATAAAAAATAACCATAGATAACAAGAAGGGCGGGGTGACAAGGGACCAGAGACATGACATCACATCAAAACATGACAAAACCACCACATGTGCTGCACAGGACAAGACAGACGTGACAATATTAAAACGTCTTTGGTGTTTCCATGGTTTCTACAAAATAAAACCGGAAATCGAGGGTAAAGCGGGTATGATGTCATTGATAGGCGACGCACGGACACGGCCCGTGTCCTGGTTAAAATTGCTTATTTCTCTGGATTTAAACATTCTTGGAAACATTTGGGATAATGTAAGTACACACGTCAACAAAATATATAACATTGCTCTAGTGGTTTTTGGATATTTTAATCCAAAAATCTTACATATTGTGCCTTTAATTTGAAGTTATTTGAGTTTATTGTTGTCATGGATGAATTCTATCATCTATATGATTATAAAATGAAGTTCACAGATTTCCGAGCGCGTGTCTTGTTGTCATATTGCAGGGCATTTCCCAGTGTTTAGCGAGCAGGGACAGAGGAACTCAACATGACAGCGGCCTCCCGCCTTCAGTCTCATCTCAACCTCAGACATGAGTTATTCTGAAAACTCATCTGTTACAAAGAAATGTAGTGCTCAGAGATCTGAGCTGAGACAGAAATAACAACAAAGATTTACCCATGTAACCCTGAGTACACACACTTAAATAACATATCAAACAAATCAACTTAACCTGACCCACAAACCTGCAGAATGTGTCAGAAAACAGTAAAACTGCAAATCAAACAGCCTTTTTGTTCTGCCAAACGCACTTTTAATCCTTGAAAACAGTGATAATTGTTTGACAAGAAAGACAGAATAGACACAGGTCTGGATGAGCTTCCTCCAGGACTCTGTCAATCTGCCATCGTCTTTCAAGGGTATTTAGATTGCATCCGCATCAACGCAACGCATCCCACACTCCCTTCACTTTTGCGCTTCGTTTTGAATTCGTGTTTCAAAGAGATAAGTTTCCTGTTTGTCTCGAGGCGTTCTTTTCAAAGATACTCGCGCACAATGCGAGAACGCATGTCTGATTCATTAACACGAGACGCTTTAGGCGCATCTCACAAAGCCGCGCTGTTTAACTTCCAACACCCACATCGCAAAAGTTCATCTCGTGTAAGCACTGGCACCGTTTCCGCGATTTTCGAGGCGTTGTTCTGAGGTTTGATCCACATGAAACGCGTGAGTGACACACTGCGCGAATCTTCCCCAAATGGAACTGAACGCGTCTCTTTTTTTTTTTTTTTTTGGAAAAGTTGGTGTCTGAGGCAGATCAGAGGAATATGTTTATCTCCCTGTGGATGGCGGATGCAAACGGGACACTTAACGAATCCATCCGCCCTGTTACGCACTGTACGAATATATCAACAGCAACATCTAACCTGATCTCTGTTCTCTGTGCCAATTCAACACGAGTCAACTTATGATGGAGCTGAAATCCTTGCAGCTATGCACAATTCAAGACCCTCATCCAGCATGTCAATATGATAAAGCCCTCGCGCAGAACACTTCAAATTTCTTTGCTCGATAGAGACGAGAGGAGATAAGACGTGGCTCATCCTCCCTCTGGTCTGCTCCGCAATCTCTGCACGGGAACAAAGACGCACACTACAGGCTTTAATTCCTGCCCTGTAGACCTGAGAGATGTTCCCATCCACCCCTGCGGCTCACAGATGATGATCACACACAGGGGCGGATGTGTGTGCATTATACTGCCATTCATATGGTACATCATACGTGCATTATGCAGAACGCGAAAACACGCGCTGAGGCTTCTATGTCGCACAAATGCCTCATTCTGGTTAAAGAAACGCTGCTCCATTTTCAGCAGACGGATTTATGGAAGGATGCCATTTCTAACTTTTGAAAAAAAATATTGAATTTTTGGAATGTGAATGTTTATTTTTATTTAAATTAAAAAAAAGAATGGTAACACTTTATTTTAAGGTGACATAGTTACACATTACTACATGTATTAACTGTAAAATATGCATAATTACAAGTAACTAACCCTAACCGTAATTCTATAGTAAGTACATGCTAATTAATAAGCTATTACTCAGTAAGGTAACACTTTATTTTACAGTGTCCTTGTTATACTTTACATGTAGGTACTGTAGTAATAACTATAAATTATGCATAATTATATGCAACCAACCCCAAAGCAAACCCTAATCCTAACCCTATAGTAAGTACATGTATTTACTTAATATTACTCAGTACTTAAATGTATAATTACACTGTAACAAAGACACCTTAAAATAAAGGGTAACACTTTATTTTAAAGAGTCCTTGTTACATACATGTACTTACCATAGTAATAACAGTAAATTATGCATAATTACATGCAACTAACCCTCAAACAAACCCTAATCCTACCCTAACCCTATAGTAAGTACATGTAGTTAATTATTATTACACACACTTAAATGCATAATTGCACTGTAACACCTTAAAATAAAGGGTTACACTTTATTTGGTTACACTATTTTACGGTGTCATTGTTACAGTGTAATTATACATTTAAGTACTGAGTAATATTAAGTAAATACATGTACTTACTATAGGGGTAGGATTAGGGTTTGGTTTGGGGTTAGCTGCATGTAATTATGCATAATTTATAGTTATTACTACAGTAACTACATGTAACATATGTAACAATGACACTGTAAAATAAAGTGTTACCAAATAAAGTGTAACCCTCAGTAATTATCTGTGTAAGTACAATGTAACTACGTCACCTTAAAATAAAGTGTAACTAGAAGCTCCAGACTCTCATTATTATTTTATTTCTATGGTGTTGTGTTATATTGTATTATAGTGCCTGTACAGGGTGTGTCTCAAAATCTGTGCAGAATTTTTGTTCCTGCACTTTCTATTCAACCATGTTATGCTGTGACATTAATTACCCTTTAAAAAATAAGTGTTTGATCTTTCTGACATCGAAATGTTATTGGGGGTTTTCAGCATTTTTTTTTTTTTTTACAATTTGTGTGCATGTGTGTGTGTGTGTGTGTGTTTTCTCTGATACTTTGAGTTGAATAATGGTGATGTTTTGAAAATTCAGCAGTACTAACTACTAATCTTTAAAGAGTTTAATGTGTTGTATATCACAAGATAACATTTTGTATAACATGAAATGAAATGCTGATCATGTGATTTAATGTATTATTCTCTTTGAAAGTATAATGAATCATGAATTAGTATTATAATTTATTACAACCAATATATAATTTATTATAATTTAATTATGATGTTATTATTAATAATATATATGTATATACTAGTGCTGTCAAATTGAATAATCGTGATTAATCGCATCCAAAATAAAAGTTTGTGTTTACATAATATATGTGTGTGTACTGTGTATAATTATTATGTATATATAAATACACAATCATTCATGTATATATTTAAGAAATATTTGCATGTATATACTGTGTATATATTTATATGATTTATATTATATATAAATATTTAAAAATTCTTAAATATATACATGCATGTGTGTGTATTTATATATACATAATAATTATACACAGTACACACACATATATTATGTAAACACAAACTTTTATTCTGGATGCGATTAATCACGATTAATCAATTTGACAGCACTAGTATATACATATATTTTAATGAATTGTTTTATATATATATATATATATATATATATATGAACTGATTATAGATGTATTTACTGAATTAGGTTTCCCCCCCATTTTTTCTTCAGTGTTTTCTTCTGTGATTTGTGATGTTCTCTTAACGCTGGTGTTTGTGAAGCTCAGTCCAGCATTTTGACGTCACTCAAAGGTTCCTGCTCTGAATTCAATTTCAGCTCGTGGCGAGTGAAAAATGGACTACAGAGATCCTCTAAATGGTGGCCATCAATAAACGCACAGCACTTTGCTTTGCATTCATCTTCCTCCCTTAATTTGTTTTCCAGACCTCAGTCCCTTGGCTGCTGACCTTTCAGAGAGACGCTCCTGAAACAGCAGATAGAGTGAGACGCTCTCCACAGAGAACTCATGTATTTATGAAGTGGAGCCCTGGAAGAATAGACTGAACAAGCTGTAAATATCAGAGCGCATTTAACATGAGAGAGAGGGAGTCTGGAGTGAGGTTACCATGGTAAAACTACACCCGCTATAGGGCCATTCTCAGGAAACGCTGCTATTTGTGCCCGGAAAATTATCAGGATTATTATTTATTTATTTATTTTTTTAAAACAATTTTCATTAAAAGGCTATTGATGAGCTCTCTATGTATCATTTTTCTTTTACAGTACCAGACTGTAGGACATGACCTAAAGTATTCAGATGAGTGGTCAGCTTACAGCCTCACTCTTAGAAAAATGTTCAGTGGGGTTCTATATAGAACTCTAGGGTTCCTGAATCAATTTTAAAGAGCCCTTTATGCCAACAAGGTTCTATATAAGGAGAAATGTCTTAAATGATTGCATAATACTTTCATGTTTTATGGGTTATTTCATTTTTTTTCTAGTGATAAAGTATGTTTACAGGCTGCGGCTGTCTAATTCATAAAATGTCATTAAAATAAAAAATTAATCAATTAAAACAAAATACATTAAATGATTCCATGATGGGAATCCCTAAAATGTTCTATATGAAGTGCCTGACAGAACCCTTTAAAGGGGCTATATTCAGATGTACAAGAGACTGAACGTGATTCAAGGCCCCGGTATGACAAAGCTCTTTTTCATTCTTTGCTTAGAAGTAAAAAGAAGTTGGAAATACAGCCATCCACATTGCTGAGTGTGATGGCTATATGAATCTGTAAATATGTGCTGCGCTCTTTCCTCTCAATAACAGAATAAACACAACAAAAATGTCAGCGGTGAGAAAACAGCAGTTCAGAAATCATCTGATCGTAGCGATGTGGATATGTTTATTATATGACATCATGTTGACAAATGAGGAATCAACACTGTTAGGATAGTCTGATTATAATACAAAGTATAATTAAGACTATATACACTCACCTAAAGGATTATTAGGAACACCTGTTCAATTTCTCATTAATGCAATTATCTAATCAACCAATCACATGGCAGTTGCTTCAATGCATTTAGGGGTGTGGTCCTGGTCAAGACAATCTCCTGAACTCCAAACTGAATGTCAGAATGGGAAAGAAAGGTGATTTAAGCAATTTTGAGCGTGGCATGGTTGTTGGTGCCAGACGGGCCGGTCTGAGTATTTCACAATCTGCTCAGTTACTGGGATTTTCACGCACAACCATTTCTAGAGTTTACAAAGAATGGTGTGAAAAGGGAAAAACATCCAGTATGCGGCAGTCCTGTGGGCGAAAATGCCTTGTTGATGCTAGAGGTCAGAGGAGAATGGGCCGACTGATTCAAGCTGATAGAAGAGCAACTTTGACTGAAATAACCACTCGTTACAACCGAGGTATGCAGCAAAGCATTTGTGAAGCCACAACACGCACAACCTTGAGGCGGATGGGCTACAACAGCAGAAGACCCCACCGGGTACCACTCATCTCCACTACAAATAGGAAAAAGAGGCTACAATTTGCACGAGCTCACCAAAATTGGACAGTTGAAGACTGGAAAAATGTTGCCTGGTCTGATGAGTCTCGATTTCTGTTGAGACATTCAGATGGTAGAGTCAGAATTTGGCGTAAACAGAATGAGAACATGGATCCATCATGCCTTGTTACCACTGTGCAGGCTGGTGGTGGTGGTGTAATGGTGTGGGGGATGTTTTCTTGGCACACTTTAGGCCCCTTAGTGCCAATTGGGCATCGTTTAAATGCCACGGCCTACCTGAGCATTGTTTCTGACCATGTCCATCCCTTTATGACCACCATGTACCCATCCTCTGATGGCTACTTTCAGCAGGATAATGCACCATGTCACAAAGCTCGAATAATTTCAAATTGGTTTCTTGAACATGACAATGAGTTCACTGTACTAAAATGGCCCCCACAGTCACCAGATCTCAACCCAATAGAGCATCTTTGGGATGTGGTGGAACGGGAGCTTCGTGCCCTGGATGTGCATCCCACAAATCTCCATCAACTGCAAGATGCTATCCTATCAATATGGGCCAACATTTCTAAAGAATGCTTTCAGCACCTTGTTGAATCAATGCCACGTAGAATTAAGGCAGTTCTGAAGGCGAAAGGGGGTCAAACACAGTATTAGTATGGTGTTCCTAATAATCCTTTAGGTGAGTGTAGATCTGACCATGTGACTATTTGAATTATTCCAAAATTTCCTTGCATAATACATTGGCATTACAGTAGAGAATGCATGGCTCTTTCAGCATTATCCTAAACATTGTATAAGAATTCATTTCATGTGTGAAAGGAAGAGAGGCTCTCGGGAGCGCGTGTAAACATCACATCCTTTTGATTTTCCGGCAAAAACGTCCCGAGTCCAAAGTTGGTTTGACGTTCGATATTCACAACTTTAGGGACCGTCTCTAAAGTTACGACATGGGTATACACATTTCTAACTTCAATAGAATTTGAAGAGAATGACTTACCGTCATAAAACCAACTGTAAAATGTTCAACTAGGTGTCAGGTATGAAGCACACCTTTCAAATTTTTTATATTTATTAAAATAAACTGTCATGTAAATATTGTTTTTTTTCACTACTGTATGGGATCATACACAAAATATGCCATAATTTAAAGCTCAATAGCAGTTGAAGAGAATGACTTAGTCATAAAACCAACTGTAAAGTGTTTATCTATAGGTGTCAGGTATGATGCACAACTTTTAGATTTGTGATAGGGTGAATTCAGGGTAATTGGGACACTTTTTGCCATTGAGATGACTTGGAAAAAGTATCCCAAGAAACCTGAATTCACCCTATTTATTCGTACACAAAATATGCCAAAAATGTGTCCCTAAATTTGCGAATATCGACCATCCAATGTCGAACCAACTTTATGCCAGTCTGCGTCCTTCACATAAAAATCAGTCTACAGGCTTTCATAGACAAAGAAGTCGGGAATGTCTCGTTTTTTTTTAAGTGTCATTACAAGCTGTTCACATATTGGCAATAAAAAGCGATTAATACATGAAAATTACATACAGCCCCATTAAGGTTCTATATAGAACCATTTCTTCTAAGAGCGAGAGCAGAATGTGCATGAACAAATTCTGCACTTTCACAGAAAAAGCACAAATCATTTTAGGACAAAACTACAACATATTGAAAGCATGATGTTTTCACTTTAATAAAAGCAAAATATAAGCAAAAGTAGATTTTTAATAATATGCAACCAATTTAAGTGCAATGGCGATGAATTGGGTGTGCAAATTGGCTGATATTTCAAAGAAAAAAAAATGGATTTAAAAATGACACTAATGAGAGTTAAAATCATTCATATTCAGTTGATTATTCTGTTGCAGACACACAGCACACAAATGACAGTGTTTCCTGAGAATGACCCATAAATATAATTTTTCTGCAGGTGTTTAAACATGATCTTCAGTGTGTTCCCTTACAAAAATGCAGAAAGCCGGATCAAAATGTACAATATTCCTCAGCGGCATCTTAAAGTCTGAAACATTGTGATTTCTATCAGTCATCATCTGCTTGAACTCGGACCACAGACTAAAAATAAATTGATCACGTTTGCATCCCCTGAGAAAAATAACGCTCATTCTGTGTGCATCAGCACAAAATCATCCATATTCATATGAGAGAAGGAGATAAATGCCATTTCTCTTTTCTATTGTCATGAAACTGAAAATGGTTACACTTTACAATAAGGTTCATTTGTTAACATTAGTTAACTACATTAGTTAACATGAACTAACAATGAAAAATACTTCTAAAGCACATCATTAGTCTTCCCAACCCATTATTGAAATCAACAGTTGTATCTGTTAATATTAATTAATGGGTCTGAGCTAACATGGACTAACAATGAACAGTATTTTTATTGAATAAATGAGGTGAATAAATACTGTAACAAACAAATTGCTCATTGTTAGTTAATGCGTTAACTAACGGGACCTCGTTGTAAAGTGTTAGCGATAAAATAATAGGGATACATAATAGGTCAGTATGGAAGCTTGATTTGCCACAGAGTAAAACAATTTAAAAGATAATAGCAACTTTTTATCTCACAATTCTGACTTTTTTAAAGTTATAAAGTTAAGTTATAAAGTCAGAATTGCAAGATATAAACTCACAATTCTGACTTTATATCTCGCAATTCTGACTTTATATCACGCAATTCTGACTTTATAACACAATTCTGACTTTATAACACACAATTCTGACTTTATATCTCGCAATTCTGACTTTATATCTCGCAATTCTGACTTTATATCTCGCAATTCTGACTTTATATCTCTCAATTCTGACTTTATATCTCGCAATTCTGACTTTATATCTCACAATTCTGACTTTATATCTCTCAATTCTGACTTTATATCTCGCAATTCTGACTTTATATCTCTCAATTCTGACTTTATAACACGCAATTCTGACTTTATAACACGCAATTCTGACTTTATATCTCGCAATTCTGACTTTATATCTCGCAATTCTGACTTTATATCTCGCAATTCTGACTTTATATCTCGCAATTCTGACTTTATATCTCTCAATTCTGACTTTATATCTCGCAATTCTGACTTTATATCTCACAATTCTGACTTTATATCTCACAATTCTGACTTTATAACACGCAATTCTGACTTTATATCACACAATTCTGACTTTATATCACACAATTCTGACTTTATATCACACAATTCTGACTTTATAACTCACAATTCTGACTTTATAACACGCAATTCTGACTTTATATCACACAATTCTGACTTTATATCTCGCAATTCTGACTTTATATCTCACAATTCTGACTTTATAACACGCAATTCTGACTTTATATCACACAATTCTGACTTTATATCTCACAATTCTGACTTTATAACACGCAATTCTGACTTTATATCACACAATTCTGACTTTATATCACACAATTCTGACTTTATATCTCGCAATTCTGACTTTATCTCACAATTCTGACTTTATCACGCAATTCTGACTTTATATCTCACAATTCTGACTTTATATCACAATTCTGACTTTATATCACAATTCTGACTTTATAACACACAATTCTGACTTTATATCTCTCAATTCTGACTTTATATCTCGCAATTCTGACTTTATATCTCACAATTCTGACTTTATATCTCTCAATTCTGACTTTATATCTCGCAATTCTGACTTTATATCTCTCAATTCTGACTTTATAACACGCAATTCTGACTTTATAACACGCAATTCTGACTTTATATCTCGCAATTCTGACTTTATATCTCGCAATTCTGACTTTATATCTCGCAATTCTGACTTTATATCTCTCAATTCTGACTTTATATCTCGCAATTCTGACTTTATATCTCTCAATTCTGACTTTATATCTCGCAATTCTGACTTTATATCTCACAATTCTGACTTTATATCTCACAATTCTGACTTTATAACACGCAATTCTGACTTTATATCACACAATTCTGACTTTATATCACACAATTCTGACTTTATATCACACAATTCTGACTTTATAACTCACAATTCTGACTTTATAACACGCAATTCTGACTTTATATCACACAATTCTGACTTTATATCTCGCAATTCTGACTTTATATCTCACAATTCTGACTTTATAACACGCAATTCTGACTTTATATCACACAATTCTGACTTTATATCTCACAATTCTGACTTTATAACACGCAATTCTGACTTTATATCACACAATTCTGACTTTATATCACACAATTCTGACTTTATATCTCGCAATTCTGACTTTATCTCACAATTCTGACTTTATCACGCAATTCTGACTTTATATCACAATTCTGACTTTATATCACAATTCTGACTTTATAACACACAATTCTGACTTTATATCTCGCAATTCTGACTTTATATCTAGCAATTCTGACTTTATATCTCGCAATTCTGACTTTATATCTCGCAATTCTGACTTTATATCACAATTCTGACTTTATATCACAATTCTGACTTTATATCTCGCAATTCTGACTTTATATCTCGCAATTCTGACTTTATATCTCACAATTCTGACTTTATATCTCTTAATTCTGACTTTATAACACAATTCTGACTTTATAACACACAATTCTGACTTTATATCACACAATTCTGACTTTATATCTCGCAATTCTGACTTTATCACGCAATTCTGACTTTATATCTCACAATTCTGACTTTATATCACAATTCTGACTTTATAACACACAATTCTGACTTTATATCTAGCAATTCTGACTTTATATCTCGCAATTCTGACTTTATATCTCGCAATTCTGACTTTATATCACAATTCTGACTTTATATCTCGCAATTCTGACTTTATATCTCACAATTCTGACTTTATATCTCACAATTCTGACTACATATCTCAATTCTGACTTTATAACACAATTCTGACTTTATATCTCGCAATTCTGATTTTATATCACGCAATTATGACTTTATCTCGCACAATTTTGACTTTATAACATACAATTTTGACTTTATATCACACAATTCTGACTTTATATCTCGCAATTCTTACTTTATATCTCGCAATTCTGACTTTATATCTCGCAATTCTGACTTTATATCTCACAATTCTGACTTTATAACACACAATTCTGACTTTATATCTCGCAATTCTGACTTTATATCTCGCAATTCTGACTTTATATCTCGCAATTCTGACTTTATAACACAATTCTGACTTTATATCACGCAATTCTGACTTTATATCTCGCAATTCTGACTTTATATCATGCAATTCTGAGAAAAAAAGTCACAATTGTGAGATAAAAAGTCGCAATTACCTTTTTTATTTTGTGGCGGAAACAAGTTTCGATAGGTCAGTGACCAGATGGTCAATATTATTGTAGATATTTCATATATTATTTCCAATTTAAACAACAGAAGAGAGTTGTAATACAGAAATTCTCTTAGTTCAAAGTCACCCAATGATCGGACATATTAACAACATTTTACATTTCAAAACAAAGCAGACTGTGTTAATAATTCAAATGAAACGCCCACATGAAATCAGACACCAGAGAGAAACATATGGCAACAAAAGAAACAATTTATTCGGAATATGCATTACCAGTACAAATTAAGAGACCAAAAAACCTACACCTTGTTAGTTTTTCTTCACAAAAACGAGTTGGAATCAAAAAGACAATAGTTTGCTGTTCCATTTTATTCCTTTTATACATATGCAGAGATCTTAAAAGTTAAAACTTGACAAGAGAATGTCTCTGCGCTTGATATAAAAAAGAAGAAACATTCAAAAACACTGCAGGAGTTTAAAGAACAAAAGACATGCAACAAAGTAAACATTTGATGTTTTACAAACCGCTGTATATGCAAAAACTAAAAGCATCATTATATGAGGCTTTTCTGAATATGGTGCTGCTGGGCAGGCAGTGATACAAACGTCGTGAGCGGAGGGAAACGCTTTGAGAGTGGGATCTACTCCGGGGATGAGACGGCGAACTAAAGAAAGCGATGCAGGAATATGACCGTCCAAAACCTCTACATGGTCTCATTCTCAAGTCACAACACTTTACTTGCAGTGATTGTGGCCCGGATCTCTTCAGGAGCAGTAACCCTCGACACGCGCTCAGATCCATCCGTAAAGACCTTGTCATTTTAGACGTGGATGCGACTGTTATAAAAAGAGCAAAACAAGAGCAAAGGTGCACATCTACATATAGAAGCTAGCGCGCATTCACATTATGCTTGCGAGAAAATAAAATATATGGCTGCCCTGAACAAGCCCAATATGAAATAAGAAACGAGAATCGGCTATTCACAACAGGAGGGCATCAAAAATATATCCAAACGATTTCTGCATTTGTGTGCCATCATTAGCTTTTCCTTTTCTTCTCAAGAAACATGACAGAATTCCAGCTGGATTTTTGGTTTCGACTATAACGCACCATGGACATTCGTGAGAAACGCATCCCAGATATTACACAATTTACAACATGAACAATGTTAAGTGATGTCAACGTAAAGAACAGACACGTCTGTGGTTTTTGGTATCAAAGTCGCCCAAAGAGAAGGCTGACGTGGAGCGAAACTGGAAAAGAAAGCCATTTCACATTTGGGATTTGTTCACTTCTTCTGATTGCCGTTTATTGCATTCTCAAGTGCGCTGATGAAAATCCTTCAACGATGACGATGATGATGGTGATGATATATAAAGGGATTTGTGTGTCTGTACATCAATATCAGACAAACTGAATCTGATTTAAGATGCAAAACGACAATGCAGTTGTGATAACGTTTTGATAACGATTTAATAACTGCATTTCTCATTAAAGCAGGGAAATTATGATCTTCCCTTATGTACATTAACAATCTAAACGACCAAATATTCTGATGATTATTTAAGGTTATTAGACGAACAGAAATCTAGTTGACTTCAACTCAGAGGCAGTGTGAACCAAATCAACTGCTTTTTCAAGCATACTAAATCTATTATTATGTAAAATCTGTTGTGTAAATGTTACTAAAGAGATGTATAAAAGTACTTTGGCACTATGGTAAAATTGCAAAGTGTTTCAAACATAACGTGATGTTTGTTGTGACGCGAAGGCATTGAATTATTTCTGAAATGGGCAGAATTATCTGTTATCTGTCTAGTCTAAGCTTGCTATTGTCTCGGTTTGAATCTGTTTGCTGACACTGGTGTGATGTGCAGATGTTCTGAGAGGTAGCATGAAGACGTTAATGTGAAGATGAGGGTTGATGATGCACGGTTGTGTTCTCAAAAGTCATTTACACACTGGAGAGAAGAGCGTGTGGCGTGATGCAGAGAGTCCGTTCTGTGTGGAGGATCAGTTGGAGGTGTCGGAGTGAACGCTTCCGGGTCCTTCTGTGGGGGAGGTGACGGAGGAGGGGGTGGTGGGGTCCTGCCAGCCACCGTTCGCCTGACGGAGAGAACAACCAACACACACCATGAGGGAGCCATCAACCACACATTTCACTGATTACATCACAATAGCAGAAAAAAATGGCTTATAAACAGGGCTTGACATTAACACCCGCCAAATGCGGTGGATTTCAGCAGTGGCATGTAACGCTGACAATAGCCACTTTGGCGGGTTGAATTTTATCCATAATGTATACATTTTTCAGTTTTAGTCTTATAAAAAGGCATCTGAAATAATAAACTAAGTGCAATGAGTGTTGTCAAAAATATCGATACATATCGATACTGAAATATCTGAAACGCTTAATACTCGTTTTCCGCAGAATAGCTACACGATACCAGCTGCGCTTTCTCGATCTCTCATCTCTCCGACAGCGAATTGACACACAAACCTGCCTTCCCTCACCTCATTGCGCATAATTTTACTCATTCCCGCAGATTTTCTCAAAAAATCCGCCTCTCAGTACTAAATTGAGTTCTTTTTCGCTGTTTATTGCACTAAAACAGTCAAATACACACAAAATAATGTCAAAATGCTGGTCTTGGCGAGTATTCATGTAAACACAGTCAGTGATGTTTTAAGTGAACGTAAACAGTTGAGAAAGAAAACACGTGTAACAGTATAATGGATCCATGCGTCATGTCTTAAAGTGACCTAATATACCTGCTGCCAAATTATGAGATAATATTAAAAATATCTATATGGCAGTTTTTCCGCATGGTATCGATGTCAAAACTGTGGCCAGAGGAAATGCTGAGCGGCTAGTAACTTTGGAAAACCACTAACCACAGTGACTGGTGAGCAGAAAAGTTAATGTCAAGCCCTGATTGTAAATCAATATTTTGTTGTCAAATCCATTCATGTCAGTCCATTTTACTCTGTGGAATATCATTTAAATGGACAGAAAAAAACAATTTAGTTGCAAATAGTAAAAAAATAAAATGCAACAGACTAAATTTTCTAACATTTTGTGTATGTGTATACACACACACACACACACACACACACACACACACACACTACGTTCAAAAGTTTGGGGTCATTAAGATTTTTTTTTACAGAAATTAATACTTTTATTCAGCAAGGATGCACTAAACTGATCAAAAGCGACTGTAAAGACATTTATAATGTTACAAAAGATTTCTATTTCAAATAAATGCTGTTCTTTTGAACTTTTTATTCATCAAAGAATCCTGAAAAAAAAATATATCACAAAAATATGAAGCAGCACAACTGTGACACTGAAGACTGGAGTAATGATGCTGAAAATTTAGCTTTGATTACAGAAATAAATGACATTTGAACACATATTCACATAGAAAACAGTTATTTTAAATTGTAATAATATTTCACATTTTTTACAGTTTTTACTGTATTTTTGATGAAAAAAAAATGATGCCTTGGTGAGTATAAGATTCTTCTTAAAAACATAAAACAATTGTTAGAAATATTTATTTGTTAGTGTTTACAAAGTCTAAAAACACACTTTGTCAACTACAATTTTGTCAATAATTTTGTTGACAGCACAGGTTTCTATCGCTCTGAAATGCTCCTCAGAAAAGCGAATCAGCCTGTAAGAGCTCTGTGTGAAACGCCTGTCATTTATACTGACACACACTAAAATACTGAGAGGCAACGAGAGAAAAGAATCAAGACTCTGAGAATAAAACAGGAATCAGGAAGGACACTGAGAGAAAGAAACGCAGAAGACAAACAGATGCAGCAGAAGCCATCAGTAATCTCACAGACAGCAACGCTACGAGCATTTCAAGGCAACTGAAAAGGCTGGAAATGCTGTTCAATCAAACTCAATTAAAGAAAAGAAGAAGATTCTTAAAATGCTGCTGTTGATGTCAAGAGTCAGATGAATGCACAATATCAAATGTCATCTCTGTCATTTGCGTGCCACTAATGCTTTCTGTAATACATTTAAATAAACTCAGTTTAATGTACGGTGGCCCCCAAAGTATTTAAACACTTTAAACACAATATGCATGATGCATGCATGAGTGTCATTGCATTAGATAGTAAAATATCAAAGCAAGTGTCATTAATTGCAAAGAAAGACACATGCACACTGTACAAGCACAATGTATTGTGCCTCTGTGGTTGTGAAATACTAGTGGAAAATGTTCATAGTTCATGTGGTGAACTTATCTAATGCATTGACATTCAGACATTTATAAATGTCACTTAATATTTTTGGGGGCAGCTGTACATGCATTATAAAAAAAACGTATTTCGACTGAAGCACATTCAAAGTAATTGGCTTAAATTAGCTGATATATGCACACATTTTACATTGATGCAATAATTTGCTACAAAACTATAAATAATATTCCAGGAGCAAACACCTTCTGACAAATGAATTTCTGAGGATTAATATGGATGACATAGTACAAAATAATTTCATAGAGACTGCACTCACACAAGCAATATTTAATGGTTAGAATATTTTAGATTTGGACATAAAAATATATTTTTTTCATTAACAATGTAAATCATTTTAAGATTTAATTAAATTAAATGTCTTTTTCTATATTATATAATATTATAAACTACCATTTAAAAGTTTGGGGTCTGTAAGATAAAGAAGTCTGCTCACCAAGGCTGCATTTATTTGAGCAAAAATACAGTAAAAACAGTGAAATATTGTGAAATATTATTAGTTGAAAATAAGTGCTTTCTATGTGAATATATGTTAAAAATGTAATTTATTCCTGTGAATTTTCAGCATCATTACTCCAGTCTTCAGTGTCACATGATCCTCCAGAAATCATTCTAATATGATGATTTGCTGCTCAAGAAACATTTCATCAATTATCATCAGTGTTGAAAACAGCTGTTTCATATTTTTGTGGAAACCGTGAAACATGAATTTTTTCAGGATTTTTGGATGAATATATAAAGTTCAAAAAACACCATTTATTACAAATAGAAATCTTTTGAAACAATAAAATTTAATGCATCCTTGCTTAATAAAAATAAAATCTTACTGACCCCAAAATTTTATTTGATTATATTTCCTGAATTGAACTGAATTTTATGCTTAATTGAATATGAATTTATAATACTGCTTTGTATTTTGCAAGTTGCACTTAAATGACTGTCCTGTATCAAATGCTTCTGATGTGAATTGAGCGATGTTCTCTGTGTCTGTTCATCAAAGTCAAGCCCACAATTCTCTGATCCCGCAGATCTCCACACGGATCCAGGAAAAAGCAGGATTTGCATACATCCGTGCTTTCCCCCCGATCGCGTATGATCTCATCAACATACGGCCAGCGAAGCGCGGCAGAAAGGAAGCGGGACGGAGACGCTGACCGGCCTCCCCCTCCTCTCTCTCTCTCGTACTCGGCTTGCTGTCAAGCCCATTAGCTCAGCAGGAACCTGATCTGAGCAATGTGCTTGGATTGCTGTCCCAAGTCCACACTCCGCTCCCCGTGTGTCTGTCGTATTGATTTTCCCCTTTACCACACGGCTTGTCGCTGTGAATTTTCTCGTCGCGCCAAGTTGCCAGCAGCGCCCCTCCCGTTCCCCCGCTTGCCGAACGCGAGTGAAAAACACACAGGATGTCCTACGAGTGTTTTACCATGGGCGCGCGGCTTTATTTTTAGCGTTTGGCTGCGAGATTGTCCGCAGAGTGTTTTTCTCTGCCGCCCTTTGGGGGATAATCAGGGTCAGGTGACTTTGGGGCACGGCGAGGACTCATATATTTGCAGCCGGTGTCACCTGTTCGCCCCCGTTCCCGTCAGCGGGGCGCGTGGCTGCAGGTGCCGGGGCCGATCTGATTGGATGTGATAGGCTCAGACAGACGCCGGGCCGGTCTCGTGTCCACGTCTCGCTGGGCAGCGTGCCGCCCGTGGCGTTCACAACACACAGGCAATCAACTAAGTGACCACGATTCCCAGACAAGTCCCACTAAGTGGCATTCTGAGCCCTATGGCTTTGAAATAATTGGTAGAGGGCAAAGCAAGAGGAAGGGGGGAAAAAAAGAAGTGTTTTTTCTCGCCTTACATTGATGCCCTGCGGACTGTACATCTGGTTTGCTGCGAGGCCGTCACTGTATCCTCCTGTCTGGCTGATAACATGGCGAAGGGTATCCACCTGAAACGCAAAACAACACGGCAAGGTCAGAGCGCACAAAAACGCGAACGGCAGGTTAGACGAAGCGACGCACGTGAACAAAGCAAAGTCAGACGACACGACAAAGAAGAAAGCAAGGTCAAAGAAAGGAAACAACAATAAAAGACAAAGAAAACACTATGAAACACAGACGTACAAACACAAGATGACATGCAAACAATTAAACGCATTACAAAGCCAGTCTGAAACCTAGTGAGCTGCCTACCTAGTAAACAGCATTTTAAGATGTGTATTCCATATCCTGCCCTATAAGATACCTCAATTCTAAAGTAGCATTGTGGTAGAACGTGACCCCAGAATGCACTGCATCAAAAAGAATCCAAAATTGAGGATGAAACAGAGAAATGTTGGTTAAAAATATACTTACACTACTGTTCAAAAGTTTGGGGTCGCTAAGATCGCTAAGTCTCTTCTGCTCACCAAGGCTGCATTTATTAATCAAAAATACAGTAAAAACAGTGAAATATTATTACAATTTAAAATAGCTGTTTTCTATGTGAATTTATGTAAAAATATAACTTATTCCTGATCAAAGCTGAATTTTCAGCATCATTACTCCAGTGTCACATGATCCTTCAGAAATCATTCTAATATGATGATTTGCTGCTCAAGAAACATTTATTAACATTATTATCTGTTGAAAACTGCTACATTTTTTTTTTAATTCTTTGATGAATAGAAAGTTCAAAAGAACAGCATTTATTTGAAATAGAATCTTCTGTAACATTATAAATGTCTTTACTGTCACTTTTGATCAGTTCAGTGCATCCTTGCTGAATAAAATTATTAATTTCTGTAAAATGTAAATCTTACTGACCCCAAACTTTTTAACGCTAGTGTATATTTCTTGAAAAGTATTCATAGAAAAGTTCATATACAGTATATAATGATTAAACTTTAATATTTTACACAATATTTGTGTGTACTGTGTATTTTTGTGCTTAATGGTGTCTAATGTCTAACAGAAGTCATTATTTGAGTTGCTGTCTATGTAAAGTATTTCAAATTCAGTCAACTTCCTATGTAGGCAGCAGACAGAGAGGCAGTTCACATGGTTTCTTTTTCAACATTAAAATTTTACTTAAAAACTGTAACTTTATATTGATGATCCTCTTTAAACATTCTGTTGACTATAAGTAACTTTGCAACTACATGTCAACTCACTCTCATTAGTAGACTGTCTGCTTAATATCTGCTAACACTTTATTTTAATGGTCCTCCAACAGATATTCTACTGATAGCAACTAAGTAACTTTGGAAATACATGTCAACTTGTTCTACTAACCTGAACCCCTTATTCTACTAACACTAACCCTACCCCTAACAGTCTACTAATACTCAACTAATACTACAGAGTTAGTTGAGATGTAGGTGCAACGTTACTTATAGTCAACAGAATGTCTAAAGGGGACCATCAAAATAAAGTATAACCAAAAAACACACACACACTAGAAACTATGATCATGTTGCTATACAACCCCGTGACATGCGCTGCAGTGTGTGTGTTCCTGTAGTGATTTATTGGCACTATACCTGTGACTGCACATTGGCTCCCACCTGAGAGCCCTGGTACGAGTCCCCGTTCAGAGACTGAACACTCATAAACAAATCGCCAGAGTTTGACATGCTAAAAGAGCCAGCAGAACCTGAGAGGTGCACAAACATGACAGAGAGAGACAGAATAAGCCAGAGAAAATTCCAAAGAGCAGAAATGCAGAGTTAATTTTAGATAAGCTTTAAGATCATACAGCAGCCCGTAAAGAAGACAAAGAATTGTTGCAAAGCAGGAGAGATTCAGCTAGCAGCAAGAGAAAGCTTGACGCCACAGATAATAGCTCAGATTTGTGCAAGTTTGATTTTTCATTTTAATTGCAAAGCATGTTCCAAAACAACTGACCTACTGAGAGCAGATGCCATTTTTAATTTGATGCAATGTAAAGTCTGTTCTATAATACGGTATATATGCTGAGACATCATTTGCATCTCATTTTATTTCTATAATCTGACCACATCTTTTTGTGTGAAACAGATCTTTGCACTGAGAAAAAAAAAAACTTTTACAACATCATATTTTTGTTAACTTTTTTTTTTTTATAATACTAAGTTTGGGGTCAGTAAGATTTTTGTTTTTGACATACATTAATACTTTAATGAGGCACATTAAATTGATCAAATGTTACAATAAAGACTTTTATAATATCACAAAATATTCTATTTGAAATAAATGTTTTTTATACTTTCTATTCATCAAAGAATCCTGAAAAATGTTTCACGGTTTCCACAAAAATATGAAGCCCCAAAACTGTTTTCAAAATTGATAATAATCATAAATGTTTCTTGAGCAGTAAATCAGCATATTAGAATGATTTCTGAAGGATCATGTGACACTGAAGACTGGAGTAATGATGCTGAAAATCCAGCTTTGATCACAGGAATAAATTACATTTTAACATATATTCACATAGAAAACAGTTATTTTAAATTGTAATAATATTTCACAATATTACTGTTTTTATTACTGTATTTTTAATCACATAAACGCAGCCTTGAGAAGTAAAAAAGAGAAATAAAAAAATCTTACCGACCCCAGACTTTTGAACAGTAGTGTATT
This sequence comes from Coreius guichenoti, assembly GCA_039654105.1. Taxonomy (NCBI): domain Eukaryota; kingdom Metazoa; phylum Chordata; class Actinopteri; order Cypriniformes; family Gobionidae; genus Coreius; species Coreius guichenoti. Next base: position 5,296,556 of record CM077180.1, on the reverse strand, counting down.
TTTTTTAATTCATTTATCAGCTGAAGGATTGATGCTCCTCAGTACAACATTTTGAACAGACTGTCACAGTCTTTTTTTCATTTGTGTAGAATTAACTCTCACTTTAGTCTATAGTCACATGTTCTCATGGCTTTAATGGAACACAAAGCGTTTGTTTTTAACTAGACAAGTCCTTCGAGTTACACAAAGAGAACTAATGAGACAGGAGCAGGACATGTTGTGATCCGTACAGCACTTGTCCTGTTTCAAGTGAAAACATATCAAATATTTATAGTCCTGCGTCTCATCAGGAATCATGGGAATCGGTGTAGAGTTTATTATCTCACCTGCTGAGTTTGGAGTGGACGGGGAATTGGCCTGGCTGCCATGTGCGGACACAGTCGCAGCGGTCACGGCTGTTCTGGCGGCGTACATGTTGGCTTCTTCCTGGAATTTTCCGATGTTCTTCTTATATCGGATTCGTTTGTTTCCGAACCAGTTGGACACCTGCCCACAAAAACATCATAAATGAAATGTGATTTCTAAAAGTGTCCTCTTGAACCCCATGGGTACATATCATGAAGGACTATTAAAAATAAACAGGTTTTTAGACATGGCAGTCACACATTACAATCAAATACATACATTATACTACCGTTCAAAAGTTTGGGGTCGGTAAGATTTTTTTATGTGTTTGAGAGAAGTCTTATTTGATCAAAAAATACAGTAAAACAGAAATTGTGTCAAATTTTATTTCAATCGTTAATATGTTTTAAAATATAATTTATTCCTGTGATCAAAGCAGATTTTCAGCATCATTACTCCAGTCTTCAGTGTCACATGATCCTTCAGAAATCATTCTAATATGCTAATAAACATTTCTGTAATAATTTCTGATTATTATCTGTTGAAAACAGTTGTGCTGCTTCATATTTTTGTCAAAACTGTGATGCATTTTTTTCCAGGAATCTTTGATGAATAGAAAGCATTTATGTAAAATAAAAATTGGTTACACTTTATTTTACGGTGTCCTTGTTACACGTTACATGTTTCTAGTAAATTACTATAAATTATGCATAACGCAATTAACCCTAAACCAAACCTAATCCTAACCCTATAGTAAGTACACGTAGTTAATTAATATTACTCAGCACTTAAATGTATAATTACACTGTAACACTTTATTTTAAGGTTTCAATGTTACAGTGTAATTATATATTTAAGTACTGAGTAATATTAATTAACTACATGTACTTACTATAGGGTTAGGGTAGGATTAGGGTTTGGTTGAGGGTTAGTTGCATGTAATTATGCATAATTTACTGTTATTACTATGGTAAGTGCATGTAACATATGTAACAAGGACACTGTAAAATAAAGTGTTACCAAATAAAAATCTTTTGTAACATTATAAATGTCTCTACTGTCACTTTTGATCAATTTAATGCATCCTTGCTGAATAAAAGTATTAATTTCTTTAAAATCTTACTGACCCCAAACTTTTGAACGGTAGTGTATGATGCAATGCACTCACAATGTAAATGTCACAATTTGTAACTTTTTGTCACTTTTTTATCTTATTTGATCTAGCTACTAAAATACTTTTTTTTTCCCACAGAATGACAACTCCCAAGTAGACATAAAACATAGTGAGGTCATGTTGAACATGAAAACATAATAATAAAAAAATAAAACTAAAGCAAGTACCCAGTGCATACTAGGTATGCTAGTATAACATTCCAAACATATCCAGTTATGCATTTATTGCTGCCTTGGAATAATTTCCATCATAAGCACACTTGAACGGCACCACAATGACCAGTAGGAAACCAGTATGGGATTTTTTTTCCACGTTGGAGCCGTGTCAATAAATGAATGATAGTGGAAGCAAATGGATTCTGATAACTGTAAATCTTGACTGTGTTTATATATGCATTTTATATACTATTGTAATCAAACTACTAATTTAGCCAATTTATAAGATGACAATTTTGTGACAAAACTACATCATTCTCATCATATAACAATAAAATGCACAGAAAAAGCACACACTTAATGTACATCCTTTGCTAAAAAAACATTTGCACTATTGCTAAAACATATTCCATGTCGATTTTATTACAACAGCATATTTTGATCACAGAGTTGAAATTAAATGCAACAGTGGCTGGTTGATGTCACAACAATGATGGATGTTATGGACAGAACTTGTGATGGCCACAAGGACAGAGGTCTAACCACGACGGACACACACACTAACACTAACATCAGAATAAAACGATCACTTATACCAATCTCAGTATGTCAGTGTGTGCTGGCAGCAATGATCACAGCACACACTGACAGCAATCACTCAACACACACACACTAACGCCCATTACTGCTAATACACCAGCGGATGAGGCTCTGTGCTAATGATAAACACCATTACGATGAAAAGCTAATCAATCCTGCGGCTAAGCTTCCCGTTCCTGCGAGAGGCTAAAGGTGTTTCTATATTACAAACGGCGCGGAGGTCATCACTCATCCCCGCAAGCCTGACTGAAAACCAGGCCTAAATGCATCATACAATCATTTCAGCTAAATTTATTAAATAGTTTAGAATGCATTACGCATTTAGCGCAGCAGATGAAAAATGCTAAGAGGCATGCGGTGCCATGCTGCAAATGATTTTGTTTTCGAGTTGCATGAGGTTGAACTCACGTGAGTATTACTGATAGATTTCACATGCAAAACAGGTAGAAACAAACATCAGCTGTGTCTCAACATCTAGTGAGCTGCCTGCCTAGATGGCATGTCCTATGGTATTCTTTGAAATCACATGGTATATGAATATGATAAACATTCAGAACCATGCTACACTGAATAGTAAAGAAGCATGATATCACTATCACTGAACTATGATAATATTTGGGGAGTTAAATGATGTTAAATAATGAATGGATCGTACCTGTGAGACCGTGATCGAACATTTCTTGGCCAGCTCCTCTTTGGCCTCTTCGCTGGGATACGGGTTACTGAGATGAGAGTAGAAATATTCATTCAGGATCTCTGTGGCCTGTTTGTTGAAGTTTCGTCTTTTCCTCCTGTGCAGACAGAGACAGCGACAGACAGATCAGATGTGGACATCTTAACAGAACTTGTGTGAATTTGTTTTGTTGCATCATTTCACTTTCTATTGCACGTAACTGTACGTACGCCTGTAATAGCATATCTGTGCATGTAATTCAGTTTATTATTACATACATAATTTCTGTTTATTTATTTATGTTATTCTGTGTATCTTGTATTGTATTGTATTATATTAAATGATATTGCCTATTTTTATAACTCCTTTTAATTGACTTTATCCCTATGTATGTCTGTACTTCTTTTTTCTGCACTGGAAGCTTCACCAAGAGAACTTCCTTGTGTGCATAAACATACTTTGCATTAAAGTTCCTTCTGATTCTAATGTTTTATGCCAAACATTCTGGTAAATATGGAGAAACTAACTGCCGTTGGCCATGTGCACTTTAGTGACCCATTACTTTAAGAGATTTAGAGACACAAACCACATGCTTTTGATGTTGTATTAATTATTCAATGTTAGATAAAGTAGTACAATTGAAACAAACTGGATAAAAAAAAGAAACCTACTGTAGCATGAAAAGTACCAGAAAAAAACTTGATTATTCAACCCTGTTACCAAAGTTACTGTAGGAAAAATTATCCAACAAATATTTTTTTTAGTGCTGTGACTAATCGTGATTAATCACATCTAACACGAAAGTATAAAAGTTTGTAAATATATATATATATATATATACACACACACACATATGTACACACACAACTAGATGCAATTAATCATCAAAGTATAAATATTTGTAAATATGTGCATATGTATGTATATGTATGTATGTATGTATATATTAGTGCGGTCAAATCGATTAATCGCATCTAACATAAACATTTTTGTTTATATTATATATGTGTGTGTATATATATATATATATATATATATATATATATGTATGTGTATGTGTGTGTGTGTGCATGTTTGTGTATATATACATACATACACACACACACACACACACACACACACATATATATATATATATATATATATATATATATTATATATATCCACATATATATAATTGCGATAAATCAATTTGACAGCATTAATTTCCCCTTAATTTATGGGGAATATACAGTAAGTTGATCAATAATGGCATACCAAATAACTAGCCCTCTACTGAATATGCAACCCTGTTACCTATTTATTTTACTTTATTGTTTTTTGATGTTTATTGGAAAATAACAAAACTGCTGATTAATCTCAATCCCAAACGGTAACATGAAATACATAAAATACATGAAACATGACATTTAATATTTTGTTTGATTTCCTGAGATTGACAACTTAAGAAAATAAGAAAGATAAACTGCCTTCCGCATATTCCTGGAAAGTGCCAAATGAATTCAAATGTGCAAAGACAAATTGTGCAGGCAGATGGAAAAGAGGAATAAAGCAGACCGCACACATACTCAAAAGAGAAGAGCTTTAAAACGACAGTAAATTGAGCTTTCGGTGCCAATGAATTCAACCTCCTCTCGGCATCACTCATCTGTGGGTTAAGAGTGTGCGATTGGAGCTCGTCTCAGGGGGTTTTACATATGCAGCACTGAAGGGCCGGAACAGAGGGTGAGCCGATTTCCTCCCCAAAACCCCTCTTCACAAAATGCAAATGAGCACAGCATGGTCTCAGCCGAAGAGAGGATTAATCAGAGGAACTGAGCATGCTCCAAAGAGACAGAGAATGGATTCTGAGTGCTGGAAGGAAACATGAAGCTCATTTAAATGTTATGCCTCCGACTCCAGGCTTCCAGTGCGATTTATCCGCAAAGAAATGTATGCAAATCCCAGACACGTTTCAAAGAGAACAAGCGATTACATTGAGAAAGGGATGGACTCAACACGGCAAAGCGTGTGTGGGTTTGGATGTGGCCCTGAAAGCATAAGTCTGGGGCCTCGACTCCCCCGGGAAGGATCAGGAACGGGAAAATGCATGTGTGCAAATCTGTGCAAATAAACCGCAGGAGCGTTTGTTTACATGGACGTGTCGTGGTAGTTATGGGCTTAGCGCTTAGAGCGTGAGGAAAAGAATGAGAACAAACGCGGCAGAAAAGCAACACGCACTGACCTGGCGTCGAGGAAGCGGGATCGCAGGATCATGACAGCCTCGCAGGTGCTCTGCTTGAGCTGCATCTGGATGGAGCTGAACTTGCGGTGGATGATGCCGACCATGCGCTCGATCTCTTTGGGCGAGATGGGCCGCGTGCGAGACTGTTCCCTCAGCAGGTTCATCACGTGGGTCGTGAACTCATTACACGCCTGGAAAGAGGCAAACGGAGACAGATGCATGTTACCATAACAAGTTATGGGTTAAAATGACAACTATCATATATATCATATGTACATATATATATGCATATTTATATACACATAGTAGTGGCCAAAAGTGATGTCCAGGGAGGATGACCGTACAAGTTCGAATAAACCATCAAAATATGAGGATAATATATATATATTTTTTTAAATATTTGAAATATGAGGGAAGCACAGAACACTAAAGGTTTTATTTTACTATGCAAAAATAAATGCACAGAAAAACAAAAAGTTCACAGGAAAAAAACATACATTGACTACTACATAACCAGTTATTAATATTTTGTTGGTTCTCTCTTGTTTGTGCATATGTTTATAATTTATTTGTATCACAGCCTGGCCAAAAATTATGGCAGCACAATTTGGCATGTTTCATTGTGTTATTATCACAAATAAAACTATTGACTCCAAGCACAACTACGCAATATGAATGAATAGGGTGAACATCACTTTTGGCCACTACTGTATATATACTTATGGCAACTATATATATATAGTAGTGGCCAAAAATATATATACAGTAGTGGCCAACTGTCACCAAGACAAATTGCTTGTGTGTGTAAACATACTTGGCAATAAAACTCCTTCTGATTCTGATTTTTAAAAAGTTTACTGAGATCAGTTAGGACATTTATTGAAACTAAGCTACAAAACTGACTTGTTCAGTAATTATATGCTATGACATAACAACTGTGAGCTTATTAACATATGACAGCCCACATTTACATATCAACAACAATTTAGTATTAGGCAACTTTTACGGCAGTAACTCTTTGTCACTCATTTTACAAGTGAAGAGGTTAGCCAATCACAACTCAGCTCATTTACATACAGAAGCAACAGTCTGTATAATTCCAATGGTCCGAGCAGATGAACAAAGGTTAAAAAAAATCCTTGACTAACTTTATTTTATTAAAAAAAACTTATTTTTTTAAAGTGTTCAATCCTTCTAAGCAAGGTTCTATTGTATGCTAAAGGGTCAGTTTTTTTTTAAATAAATGAATACGTTTATTCAGCAAGGACACATTAAATTGATCAAAAGTGACAGTAAAAAGACATTTAAAATGTTACGAAAGATTTCTATTGCAAATAAATGCGGTTTGAACTTTCTATTCATCAAAGAATCGTGAAAAAGAAATTCCACAAAAATATGAAGCAGCACAACTGTTTTCAACATTGATAATAATCAGAAATGTTTCTTGAGCAGCAAATCATCATATTAGAATGATTTCTGAAGGATCATGTGACACTGAAGACTGGAGTAATGATGCTGAAAATTCAGCTTTGATCACAGGAATAAATTACATTTGAAAACATATTAATGATTGTAATAATATTGCAAAATACTTCTGTTTTTACTTTATCTTTTGATCAAATAAATGCTGCCTTGGTGAGCAGAAGAGACTTCTCTCAAACACATTAAAAAATCTTATGAAAATTCAGCTTTGACCACAGGAATAAATTACTTTTTACAATATATTCACATAGAAAACAGTTCTTTGATATACTAAGGGCCCTATCATACACCCGGCGCAATGTGACGCCAGACACGACGCAAGTGTTTTTTGCTAGTTTCAGCCCAACGCAGTTATCATTTTCTTGTCCAGCGGCACGTAGTTTAAATAGCAAATGCACACACACCCATCTGTTCACCCATGGGCGTGCTGGTCTGAAAACGAGGTGTGTTCAGGTGCATTGTTGGCACGTTGCTATTTTGAGGAACCGAAAATGACTGCGCCACTGACCGACAAAAACCTGCTCTAAAGTCAATAGCGCAGTGTTTTTTGTGTTATTTAAAGGTCGTGTTAGTAATATGTGCCTATAGGCGGGTGCACAATGCGTGTACACTCTGCTTATTATTACACACACAGGGAAGCGCAGCATCACACAAACATGCCAAATATTAAAAATAAAAGGATTCCTCTCTGGAGAAGCGTTCAGTCTTTCCGCTCGCAAATTCCGCCGTGTAAATAGCGAATCCGCCATGGTGCGAGTGCAACTGGCTTTTAAAGGGAATGGGAGATGAGACGCTGAATGGTTTATTGCACGTTACGCCCAAAACACACCCATGACTCATTAAGAGAATAGGTACAACCCTTTTGGACCATGCGCCGGGCATTTTTCCCGTTGTTAAACTAGCAAAAGTGGATTCGGACATGCCCTAAGTGCACCTGCGCCATGAGCTTCAGACCATGTGCTCAGATCGTTAAAATAGGGCCCTATGTGTCTATAGACTGAACACGTAATATGCATGCACATGATGTCACCGTTTTCACAAATTCAGATTTTTGTAGTTTACACAGAGACGACTACGGTATTATTTTCATAAACTTGCACTTTGAAAACCAATTTCAAATATGCCCCCAAAATGCCGTTGTTGTGTAAATGAACGGCCAAAATGCATAAAACGTTTCCTGTTGTTAGTTGAAACCGCTGTCGTGTAAACGTCCCTTAAATTAATAGATCAACCTGTCGTTAAAATAGGGCCCTAATATTTCACAATATTACTGTTTTTATCAGCAAATATCAGCCATAATAATAAACATAATTATATCTATTTGTAATGTCAGTATCTCTGCATTCATATTCCAGATCCATGTGTGAATCCTGAATGAAGATTAAGATTATGCTAGAGAATGTGGATGCTGTCTAATGTAGTGATGTCCATAAAAACTCATCCATCTCTTGAGCCCTCATTCCTCCAGAGCAGATCCTTCTAGAGTTCATTAATCACGCATAAATATGAGTCGTTACGCTTTCAATATTGTGACTTAATTCTGAAATGGCCTCATTGGCGTGAGATTCTCATTACTCACAGAGAGACACAAACAGATGAGCAAGAGAGCAGAGCGTGTCAGGAGAACCGGGGCTCATGGGAAGACGACAACAGCAGTTACAGAACGGATGATGAAGGACGTTTTGGGTCTTGTGCTGGGTGGTCCGTGTGTGTGTTTGTGCTCCTCTATGACAGCTATGAATGTGCTCTTGTGAACAAACACACAGAGGACACCTGGCCCTGTCCCAGAATGCATTTCAGTATATCACCTCTCCTATGTCGCGACCGTTCATCATCACGAATGGATCTACTGTCCGACCACGCTGAGAGCCGGTACAGCAGGGACTGATGCTCTCACTTAAACATGAATGATACTCATGATGATGTTGATGCTTTAACCATTGAAGTCCTGAGCAACTAACAACCTACAGCTGGACCGCTTCTTTACATACAAACCAGATTCACACACATTTCAACTAATGAATTTCCTTCAGGAATTTGTTTTTAGTAATTTAAAAAAAAACAAAAAAACATTCTAAACAGAAAGTTTAATTTCAAGCCATTGTGTATTATACCATATTTTCCGGGATATAAATCAAAATTTTTATCATCTGAAAAGTGCTGCTACTTATATTCCAAAGCGACTTATATAACGCAATAAACGTCAAGCATTACATAACATTAATAATTTGTATTCGTGCCGAATGAAAGAGGTACGTGAGCTCAAGTTTATTTGTATTGCGCATTTCCCACACGCCGGTAGTTTCAGTTTCGCTTTAAATAAAATTTGTTTAGGCTTGGCATTTATGATAAATGTTGTTTATCATGAATGACACGTTTTATACTTATAGTTTTCAATCATGTTCTGTTCTGAATACCGTTAAACGTAAAGGATTTGTTGTGAATCCGTGAATTTGTGTGTTCTGAATCCACTTTTACTAGTTTAACGACGGGTAAAACGGTCGGCGCACCAGGCGCATGGTCCAAAAGGGTTGTACCTATTCTCTTAATGAGTCATGGGTGTGTTTTGGGCGTAACGTGCAATAAACCAATGAGAGTCTCATCTCCCATTCCCTTTAAAAGCCAGTTGTGCTTGCACCATGGCGGATTTGCTATTTACACGGCGGAATTTGCGAGCGGAAAGACTGAACGCTTCTCCAGAGAGGAATCCTTTTATTTTTAATATTTAAAAATGTTTGTGTGCTGATGTGCGTCCCTGTGTGTGTAATAAGCAGAGTGTACGCACGTTTTGCACCCTCCTATAGAAGCAAAAACACTTGCGTCACGCCTGGCGTCACATTGCGCCAGGTGTATGATAGGGCCCTGTGACTTTTACAATGATGCAACTTTTTTTCTGTCAACAAATGCAATTTTGACCCTATAGGTCACACTGTAAAAAAAAAGTTGCTGCATTAAATTTGTAAGTACAATCAACTTGGATTATAAGTAATTTCAACTTGAATTAATTAAACTGATTTAAAAAATTAGTTGAATCTTGTATAACATAAAAAAAGTTGAAAATTGCTTTACTTATTTTGATGAGTTAAAGCAATGTAAAAACTTATGTTGTCATAACTTATTGATCATTTAATTTTTTACAGTGCATGTGCTACTTATTTTCCGGAAAATACAGTATTTTAAAGCATACTTTAAATAATTATATTCACTATGAAAAATTCCAGGACTTTCTAAGATTTTATTAACAGGGTTGAGAAGCAAGAACCATTTAATAAAAATACTAGAACCCAGAGTTATTATTATTATTGTTAACTAAAACGAAAACTATTGGTAACACTTTACAATAAGATTTCATTAGTTAACTACTTCAGTTAACATGAACTAAGAATGAACAATACTTCTACAGCACAGTTCATGTTAATTTTAACATTTACTAATGAATTATTAAAATCAGAAGTTGTATTTGTTAACATTAATGCACTGTGCAGTAACATGAACAAACAACGAACAGCTGGATTTTGATCAACATTAACAAAGATGAATAAATACAGTAATAAATGTAGGTAACACTTTATTTCACAGTGTCCTTGTTACATATGTTGCATGTACTTACCATAGTAATGACAGTAAATGATGCAAAATTACATGCAACTAACCCTCAACCAAACCCTAATCCTACCCTAACCCTATAGTAAGTACATGTAGTTAATTAATATTACTCAGTACTTAAATATATAATTACACTGTAACAATGACACCTTAAAATAGTGTAACTGCTCATTGTTAACTCATGTTAGTTAATACATTAATGTTAACAAATGAGACCTTAATGTAAAGTTTTATGCACATTTCTGTTATTTGAAATAAAATTAAAAGTAAACTATTAACTATTACTAAACTAAAACAAAAATAAAAATAAATTAAACCAAAATAGCAATATAATTAAGAACAGAATGAAATTACTAAAAATCACACTAAAATTAACATGAAAACAAAAAATATAAAAGCTAATTCAAAATGTCAATAAAGATATAATACAACTAAAAAGGCACTGGCAGAATCTAATGTGTTCATGAAGATTTCTGGTATAGTTCAGATGAAGAACAGTATTTGCTGCATCTACAGCACCACGGCCAAAGAAATGATGCTTCAGCAGAGCTGCGGTTTGAATCCAATGTGACGAGACAGAAAGACTCTGATGCTGTGAAATGATACAACAAGACAACAAATAGCCGAAGCGTCTTTCTGTTGCACTGTCCTCTCCTGCTGCACGCAACAGCAAACATACAGCAAGAGCAGTGCAGTCTGATTCATCCACCAATGATGTCCTTTTGAATGAATCAAAAAAGGCTCAGAAATCTGCCTAGAACTCATGAGTAATTGGTTTGAATCGATCTAACGACTCAATGAATCAGTCCAAATGAACTGTTCTTAATAGAAACAATAACAAAACTCTATCATTATATCATTCTAAAAACTAGCAATGGCTTAAATCAGTGGATCAGTGTTTAGTATTATTTATATACTATTAAAGTTTTTATTAATATTTTGAATGAACTTTTTATACTTTCAGTATTCATTTTAATTTTAGTTACATTTTTAGTCATTTGTTATATGCTTGTCATTTTTTTTTTTTTTTTTTTAAATATTACTACTGTTAAATGTATTTTTTTTATTTCAAATGAGTACTTTTAATGGTGCAACAAACTAAACAAAAAAACAAAAGGTTCTTCATCTAATATTTATATTTCATGTTATTTCAGCTTTTTTACAATGAACAAAAATTCTTTAATAGTTTTACTTTTAGTTCATGATAATAACCCTACAGTGGATACAAGTTCCTTTAGTAAAGAAAGCTGCTTTAAAGGGATAGTTCACCCAAAAATGAAAATTCTGTCATTATTTTCTCACCCTCAAGTTGTTCCAAACCTGTATAAATTTCTTTGTTCTGCTATACACAAAGGAAGATATTTGGAAGAATGTTTGTAACCAAGCAGATCTCCCCCCCCAGTATTTTTTTCTACTATGGAAGTCAATGGGGGGCGAGATCTGCTTGGTTACAAACATTCTTCCAAATATCTTTTGTGTTCAACAGAAGAAAGATACTCACACAGTTTTGGAACAACTTGACGGTGAGTAAATGACGACAGAATTTTCATTTTTGGGTGAACTATCCCTTCATAAGTGCGCATCCTAATAACTACTAAAAGAATAGGAGGAATCGTAAGCAGAATCATTAAAGTGCCCCTATTATGTTTTTTTGAATATTCCCTTTCATGCAGTGTGTAATATAGCTGTCTGTGAATGTAATCGATCTGCAAAGTTGTGAAGCCGAAAGTGAAAGTAAATAAATAAAGTTATTGTCTCTCAAAAGAAAGAATCAACTCTGAACCGCCTAAACGAGTCAACAGGAATTCGAATCCCACTTCCGTGACGGCTACACGTCACTGGATAACACACTGCCAGCAGCCATATCACCCTGTAGCCCAAGACTGGTTTCCCACTGAAGCTAAGCAGGGCTGAGCCTGGTCAGTACCTGGATGGGAGACCTCCTGGGAAAACTAGGTAGCTGCTGGAAGAGGTGTTTGTGAGCCAGCAGGGGGCGCTCACCCTGTGGTCTGTGTGGGTCCTAACACCCCAGTATAGTGATGGGGACACTACACTGTAACAAGCACCGTCCTTCGGATGAGACATTAAACCGAGGTCCTGACTCTCTGGTCATTAAAAAATCCCATGGAACTTCTCGTAAAGAGCAGGGGTGTAACCCCGGTGTCCTGGCCAAATTCCCTTAATTGGCCTTTACCATCAATTTTCTTTGTAAACACTTCCATAGGATGAGGATGAGAAGAGTCAATGAGTCACATAATGTACCTCAAACTGAGTAGTGTATCACTGAGAAACGTCCTGCTCAAGTCGTCCTTGCGATGCAGGTTCAGGTTAAATAACTAGTTCTTCCAATGTTTCATCATCGGACTCGCACTCAGATTGATACGGTAAAATCGACGTCATCGTTACTGTCTTTACAGCGTGTACAATCGCTGAGCTTTAGGAAGCCTCCGGAGCTGAAGTTCAGTTATGGTAATGGGTGTTTAGCTTCTGACAAGCGGTAGACCAATCACAACTGACTGAGCCATCCGGCCAATCAGAGCAGAGTAGCTCGTGGAAAGGAGGGATTTAGAGAGACTGATTCATCCGACGAGTTGTTTGAGAACCATTGAAAAATGTGATGTGCAATGTATATTATGAGACAATGAAACTGTTTTTTGACCTTTGATGCATGTAAACCTGTTGTAGGAGACTCCAAAACTAAGTCAGGAGCCTTTAAAATAGCATAATAGGAGCACTTTAAATTCATTTGCTTTCCATTCTTATCTATATTTATTAACCTCCATCACAATTTAAACATTCCCGTGTGCTTCCCAGTTTTCCTTGAGCATGGGAATGCCGGGCTGTCAGTAGCAGCCTCTGTGATGCATCTCAAACATTGAAACAGGAAGGTTGAAGAGCCTGCTTTCTGCCAGCAGAGCCCCACTGTAACCCTCCCTTCTACGACAGCATCTTAAACACGCTGTTCACATCATGATGTGATCTGACAGATTTTGGGATGGAAATGCTGCCTGCTGAGTTACACTCACACACACACTCACACACACACACACACACACACACACACACACACACTACATTAAAGTATGACAACGGCAGTCAAACAGATGTTGTACTAATCTAATTTATGAGATATTACAGTCAACATGAAATCAAATGAAACTGTTTACTTCAGTACACTTTGCTGGTGTTACTGCACACGAATCATCAGCGCATGCTATTCCAAATAAAATCTTTCATTTTTCATCAAAAAGCTAGTTTTGTGTATGTTCTAAGATGATTAAGATGTCTGTGAATTAATAGCATAGTTATTTAAGCATAGTTTACTTTATACTAAAATACCAGTTGCTTCTGTAAACTTCATAGAATCTCCTGCAAAAAGCTGTGTGATTACACATCCTGAAAAATGTGTGATTCTACCACTTTATTACCATGTTCAGCATGGCAAATTGGCTGTTGGCTTTTGCAGGCTTGCTGACCTGTTCGTATTTCTCCAGCTCTGTGTGGTAGATCTGGCGGATCTGGGAGAGTTTGGCTCTGTAATCCGAGTGTTCTGCCGAGTTATCGGCTCCAACTCCACCTGACGCCGCCGCCGCTGCCGCAGCCGCCGCAGACCCGCCCCCTTTCTCCGGCCCGGACACGCCCTCCGCCAGCAGCATGTTGTCCAATCGCATCAGCTGGGCATCGGGAGGCTCCTCCTCCTGGGCGCCACGGATACTCAACACTGGAACAAAACAAGCACATGAAAAGGTTATTCTAACCAGAGACTTTAAATATACTGAGTCTGACACAACGGGTCCGACCTCATCGATCCACAGAGAATCTGCTCTTTCTGATAAATTGCCTTTGAGGCCGAAAACTGTAGTTGTCTTTGCCAAGTTGTATGATGATATAATAAAACTTCATCTAATTCACATCATGAGCTTCCCACTCAGCGGTGAAGCTCTGTGGCTGTAAATCTCAGCACGAGTAACCCTGCGCTCTCCTGCTTTGACACTAGAGGGCCTTAGTGTTTATATTTTACATCAGATTGACCATCTGATCTTCAGTATTAAAACAGACACACTTGACCATATACTGTACAAACACTTAAACATACAGAGAACAGGAAATCAACACACTTAAATAGTTCTCAAATCAAATCATGTGTTCTCCCATTATATTTATGATATATTAATTAATATCATAAATACACTATTTAGAAATTAACTATTTCATTACGAAACTATTGTTTTTTTGTCACTTCAATTGACTATGTATATAAATATTTTATATCTTACATCACATTACAAATATCACTATATTAAAAACTATACAATATTATATTATATATATGATACTATTTATTATAAAATACTGCAATATTATCATTATTATGTAGGATTTTAAACTTTATTACTAATTACATGGTATTTTTTCACTATTTTATTCTAGTTCCAATTCAAATTTGAAATACAATGCCATGTCTTGTTTTCTATCTCAATATAAATTCAGGGACTGAACAGTAGAATATAAAAGGCTTTCTCAGTTCAGCTCTGAATGGCACACAATCCTGCTGCCAGGTTTGATCTTCCTTCCATTTTAATTATCAGTGACATTCTCCTCTCTCATCCAACGTCACGTCCAGTTAGCGAGTCAGAGGTAGATGTAATCATTTCCTCACAAGTTCTGACACATGGGCATAAAAAAATGACATTGAGACTTCAAGATTAACGCTGATTATGAGGTGCATTGTCTGGGAGTGAAAGGAAACAGGGAGGAGAACACTTCATTAATCCAGAGACAAAGCCCATGCACTGGTGCATTAACCCCAGACCGCTGCGGCCCGGTTTCGGACGCCATGGCGGTGAGAAAGAGGCCGGCTGTATGGCCATCGGGAGGGTTTGGGAGGGGTAATGTGATTCTGACCTCCTCTTTAAGTCAAAATGCAAATGCAAAGACTGTTGGCGAGCAGGAAAGGTCAAGAGTTCACGACTCGGGCCCAGCGGGAGCCAGACTGCGCAATTCTGTGTTGCTGAGCTTCACGGGCAAGAGAAACATCCTGTTTCATTAACGAACATATTTCATCCAACCTGAAATGGTGGTTTGGCTTCAGATGGGGAAAATCTCACAGCCTATGCAATCTGACATGGATTAACATCACGTGTCTGAGTGACCAAAAATAAAATAAAATAAAAAATAAAATAAAATAAAATAAAATAAAAAAATTAATGAAATAAAATCGAATAAAATACAATGATAAAATATGGCATGGATTAACATCACGTGTCTGAGTGACCAAAAATAAATAAATAAAATAATAAAATAAAAACATTAAATAAATCAAAACAACAAAACAAAATAACATTAAAACAATAAAATAAAATTAAATAAACAAAATAATAATAAATATAACAAAATAACATGAAATAAAAAACAACAAAATAAAATAAAAACATGAAATAAAACAAAATAAAATACTAAAATAACATTAAAGAAAACTGAATTAGAATAAATAAAATAAAACAGAATAAAATAAAACAAAATAACATTAAAATAAAACAACAAAATAATATAATTCAAAATGCAAAAAATAACAAAATAACACAACACCTTTGAAAAACTAACGCGAAGGTAATGTAAGTTTCACGTTTTATCGTCCGTCAAGTGAAAATTGTAAATCTGATCACCTAGTAAAGTAACAGCACACCTCTGGTTAAAACACAGAATTTGAGGAATCATTCATATCTGGAGCACAAACACTACTAAAAAAGCAATCCAATACTATGCCACAAAACAGGTGTTTCTTATTCGATACAGCTCCTGTACTTTCACTCTATTACTGGAAAACACACAGCCGAATGTAATGCGGTTTGCCTGTAGTTCACAACTCATAAACAGCACATTTAGGATCCAGATCATTAAAGCACTAAACTAAATCAAACCAGTTCATAACCTGAAGTTTCTAATGTACTGAGACACTGAGCAAGAACTTTCCAGTTTTACAAACTGATTTCATAAAACTGAGAATAAGGACTCAAACGCACCTATCACACAAGTTTAGCACATGTTTTACGGCGCTTTTAGAAGTAAAAACGGAGACTGTGAGCACAAGGGAGTCTTGACAGAAACTCAAGGCCAACAGAATTCCTCCCAACGTTATAAAACGTCTAGACTGTCAAGCGAAAATGGAACATAAAAATTCCCCCGTTCATGAAACGATTAGGTTTCCTTCTGCCAAGTCCCGGTTTCACATTCGCGGGTGTTTATTTTACTTGGCTGGATGAATCTCCACCATCAGTCTGTTAAAACCAAAAGCTGTTTGGCCAGTGATGGACACAGAACGAAAAACCCAGAGCCAAACGCAATATGATATACTCGTTTGAAAGAAAAAAAATGGCACGGGATCAAAAGTCAATGGAAAGAAAATAATAATAATCTGAACATACAAGCATGAAAACCTTTATGGAGAACCATAGCATTTTCATGAGGTCATGAGCAATACTTCAAGTACTATAAAATCAAAAGTCAGGTTTACAAGCGTGCTGTAACAAAATGGTCTGTGGCGATCTGGCAACATGACAGCGCAGAACCTGATCCTGTTTATAGTTTTGCACGTGCTCACAAGAAAGGGAGACTTCCTGATGCGGTTTCACCCAAGAAACACACACAGATCCTGCTCTGCATCTGTCAGAAGAGCTGTGATGGCCGTCAGGATCCCGCCATTTGGGCTCGGCTGTCATCCCTCATTGACAGCTGATTGTTACACAGAGCAAAAGACCAAACAACGAGAGCACAGCTGCTCTTCATACAGCCGTCTGCACAAACTGGATATGCGTCGATCCCACCAATCAAATGCTGTCATTTTCAATGGGTTAAGGTGTGGACATGTGAAGTTATGGGCATGTGAAATTATCCTGCAATGAATAAAAGCAGTGGCATATGATGTCATGATAGGCTTAAAATAAAAAAAAATAAAAAAATTTAATGAAATGAAATGAAATTAAATTAAATGAAATTAAATTAAATAATGAAATTAAATTAAATGAAAGGAAATTAAATTAAAATGTTTATATCTTCTGAAGAAAATGAGTCAGGCTCTAGGCTTGTAATAAAATAAAAAACAAAATAAAATAATTTTTATATCTTTTGAAGAAAATGAGTCTTGTAAGCTTGTAGCAAAACAAAACAAAACAACAGACTCTAGGCTTGTAATAAAATAAAATAAAATAAAATAAAATAAAACAAAACAAAACAATAAAATTTAATAAAATAATAAAATAAAACAAAACAAAACACAACTATTCAGACAGGGGAGCCCCGAATTTAGTAATTCAGGTAGTCAGGAAGAGTATTTTAGCCTTTAGTTAAATACGATTGTTATTTTTATTTCTTATGCATGGTATTTTTCATTTCTTATGCATATGTTGTGATTATTTTATCATTATTTTAATACCTTTTCTATGTAAAGCCATTTGAATTACCATTGTGTATGAAATGTGCTATATAAATAAACTTGCCTTGCCTAATAATTTTGTATACCTTCTGAAGAAAATCAGTCAGACTCTAGGCTTGTAACAAAATAAAATACATTTTGATATATTTTAAGAAAATCAGTCAGACTCTAGGCTACAAATAAAATAAAACAAACAAAATAAAACAAAATAATTTGCCAGTCAGATCACATAAAAAAAAATAACAGAACAACTCTCCTCAACAAGCCGTGTGATTTGAAGAGTCATTCATATTTGTAGCCCAAATAGTGTGGGACAACTTATGTGCTGAAGTTTAATATTTGGGGTTTGGGGTTGTCCAAATACGGTTCTAAATAAGCTCCATTTTCTAATTATTTCCTTTATTTCTTTTCCGTTGATGGATTAAATAACAGTCCTTTATGCACTTTCTTTCAATTGACATTTGGCTAAAGAGTCAAAACCACACGGATAAACCGCATGCAGGAATATCCTACAAGACCACGTCTCACCGAGACAAATGATGATTTATTTATTTCCCTCGTAAACTAGAGCACATAATTAAAACCACTGAATGGATTATCTTAAATAAATACAATTAAGCGGAATGAGGGAAAAGGGTCCTGCATGCACAGAATCGGCTTGGCTCTGGGTCATAATTACACGACTCACTGAAGGCCACTTTACTCCATAATGGCAGGCTAATTGATTCCTGCTAATATTTTCCAGTGTCGGAGCTGCATGATTCCTTCCAGCAGGGCAGCGTGGAGCAGATAGCTTAGCGCCTCGGAGAAAAGACATCTCTACCCTTGTTAAAACCCGTTGTTTTCTCTTTAGCAAGCCTTATCTCTTAAAGAAGCATCATTTTCACTGCATTCAGAACCAACCTAATTTCAGAACCACTTAATTTGAAGTGAAAATCAGATAAAAAGGTATAAGACTATATATGTACTTCAGGAATGAGCTAATCCCATGAATCCCATTAAAAACTATTGACTATAATTCCATCATTAAGATAGGAGATCAAGTGAACCGTAAATTATGCAAACATCTCAGTCTAGACATTTACCTGACATTACTGAAGATTCACTCAGCTTGCGCTTGTTTTGTCAGCTGTTGCGAGTTATATCCCACATGCACAACAGGAATGATATTTGCAAATAGCAAAATCAGGCTTACATTGCCAGATCTGCGTTCAGAAGGTCAAGGAGATTGGCTGTTTTTTGCTTGAGCCACCGACCCAAAACATCAGATGTTCAATTTAACAGAAAACAAACGGGAGTTCGTGACATTTGCTCAACCCCACAGCGTGTGGCCTTTTACAAATCAAATCAATATTTAATAAAAACCCAAGGCCACAAGCTGACCAGACAATGGATTTCTTCCTCCGTTGGCTTGTTTATCGCAGACGATACGTTTAATTTCCGAGAAACCGAGTCGTGTTATTGGAGGAAAGGCAAATGCAGGATTTATGCACCTTTTCTCAAGGTGGCTCCTCTCCAAAAGCCTTGTATTTTTCTTTTTTTTCCCCCAGCATGGAAGGATGTTTAGTACTTGGAGTCCTCTGCATTTTCCATTAGCCAAACATCAAGTGGTTCTGCTTCAAGCCACGGCTCCCACAGATACTGAAATATTAATTGAACTTCTATAAAAGGAGGCAGCGATGACTCCGGCAGAACCCTGCCACCGCGGCCCCGTCTTAATCGAACAAGCACAAGACACAAATGGCAGTTTGTGACTGAAATGTGTCCAACGGGACAAAAGGAGATCATCTGCAGTGGTGTAGATTCAGCAGACACCTCCTTAAATCTGTAAAGAGACTACGTAGCATTTATAGTTTTACTCAAGGTTCTTGCACCAAAAAC
Source organism: Coreius guichenoti (assembly GCA_039654105.1). Classification (NCBI taxonomy): domain Eukaryota; kingdom Metazoa; phylum Chordata; class Actinopteri; order Cypriniformes; family Gobionidae; genus Coreius; species Coreius guichenoti. Next base: position 5,276,984 of record CM077180.1, on the reverse strand, counting down.
TATGGAAGCTTGTTTCCACCTCAGCTTTATATCACGAAATTCAATTAAGAGTTTACATCTTGAAATTCGTCCCGATTCAGAGGCTGTATTCTTCAAAGGCTCCTTTGAATGTGGCCTACAAATGCGTCCTTCGTTTCCAAGCCGCAAAGGATAGAACGAGTGGATCCTTCGCAGCCTAGCCTATCCCAACATACATTGCATGCCAGAGACAACTGGATTTTTTTTAAAGAACATGCTGGATTACATGTAAGTATTGGGTTTCAATTTACTCGATTATCTAACAATACAAATGTAAAAATAAAACTTTAAAGTGGTTCACACGTTGACATATCTTACTAAGATGCGATTTTCTATAGTTAATACTCTTTATTATGTACATAAATGGACCAAGGGGAACATATTTAGTTGTGAACCCTGTTTTGTTTCAGACAGTTTAATCTAACTTTCAAAAAAGTCCAGTACAAACGTTACTGTCACTCATCAATTGCATCTGTCACAGTTGCTAAGCGACAAGAACAGTCCGGCGTAGGCTATACCGTCCCATTTAACAACGCTCCGGTCTACTTGATTTTTTTCAATTGTGAGGTATAAAACTCTCAATTCTGAATTTGCAATTCTTGCAATTGCCAGTTTATAACTCGCAATTCTGACTTTATTTCTCGCAATTGTGAGATATAAACAAAATTCTGACTTTCTTCTTCCAAATGCGAGTTTATAACTTGCAATTCTGATTATTTCTCATAATTTACTTTTTGTCAGTATTGCAAGTTTATATCGCGCAATAACTTTATAACTCGCAATTGTGAGATACAAACTCGCAA
>CM077180.1:5178663-5271163 GCA_039654105.1 Coreius guichenoti | reverse complement strand
TCTGCATGGAATAGTGGCCTAATAATTAACAAAATAATCAATTAAAAAATAATAATAATAATAATTGAAAATTTTAAAAATAAATAAATAATGATTGAAAAATTGACCTATTCCAATAATGAACAAAAAAACAAATAAACAGAAAAACAAAACAAACATGGGCCAATGCTGATATGATCAGAGATATATCCCTATCTGAATTGCTAGTGTACACATTTAAATATACAGTCAGCTCTGTGAAGTGATGGTCAAAATATAAATCTGAGCTGTATGAAGAGCCCAGTCCCCCCTCAGACTGGATCAAGCGTCCATTTCTCAGCGCCCCCGAGACAAGCGTGTCATTAAAACCTGCCCTGCAGCTCTATATTAAAGTCATTCCTGTGGGACGCCAGAGACACGTCAGTCTCCAAAAGAGCCACAGAGGGCAGGGTGACCAATGACACGGCGCTCATTTCCCCCATCAGAGTGAGTCAGTTCCGTTCCGCACGGATCACTGGCACAGAACTCAATATCAGACTGAGATCATGTGACTTTCAATCCCTGATTCATAAATGGTGGTGGTGTAGTGGTTAAAGATCCTGGTTTCAAATCCTAGATAAGCAACTCCATGAACTTGCTGAGTTCACCAGCACCTTGTTGACATAAGCAAAGCACTAAGCCTCATGTTACTCCAGGGAAACTGTCCCGACTGTATCTGTACGTCACTCTGGATAAACAGCATCTGCCAAATACCAAACCACCTTTAAAGGTCCCAAATCACCTTAAAGGTCAACTGTGTAACTAGATGCATTAAACTGAATAATTAACTAAAAAATAGTTAATTAATAACTAATTTAAACATTTTATCAATGAAATCTGAGTGATTGCCAGTGCAAAAGTTGCTATGATGATATGTGGGTGGTAGCTAGGGTGTTGCTATGCACTTGCTAGGGTGTTCTAGGTTTTTTTCTATGTGGTTACTAGGTTTCTCACTAACCTAAGTCACTCTTTCCACCCATTGGTTGAGCCAGCAACTGACATGCAAGCGTTTACTCTTGAGGAAGTCAAACTACCAATAGATTGTTTATAGTTGACTCTACAGTAGGGCTGCAAGATTAATTGAAATAAACCGAAACTGCGATATAGCTTAGTGCGATTATTAAATTGTTCCCTGTGGGTTTCCTCCAAAATAAAAGCTTGATAGTTTAACGTTTGAAAATTAATTAAAGGTGCACTGTGTAAATTTTAGTGGTATTTAGCAGTGAGGTTGTGAATTGCAATCGCCCACCGCTCACCCCTCCCTTTCGAAGCACATAGAGAAGCTACGGTGGCCGACACAGGACAAAGATGTCGTCGTCTGAGAGAGCAGAGAGTGACTAGCGCTCTGTAGAGCAGTTTGTCCGTTTAGGGCTACTGTAGAAACATGACAGTGCAAAATGGCGACTTCACTGTAAGGGGACCCGCGGTGTATGTAGATAGAAATGGCTCATTCTATAGTAATAAAAACATAACGGTTCATTATGTAAGGTCTTTATACACCACTGAAAACATAGTTATGTATATTATAATTTCAGAGCTGCACTGTAAAATAAAATTATTAATACATTATTTTTGTTAAATACTCAATTTTTTTTCAATACAGTAAAACAGTAATTCTTTGTTTAATAGTTGCATTTTGAATTATTAATAATCATAAAAACAATAATTATTTTATAGTCATATTGATATATAATCATAACATTTTTGCAGCCCTACAGTCAAGCACAGCAAACCTGGAACTTTAAAAAAGAAAGCATTTTAAATTGCAATTTACAGTTTTTACCAAACAATTCACAATTGAACTGCCTGAATAGTGGAGCCCTACACATTAAACTAGTACAAGAAAGTATTTTAATATTGAAAAAAAAAACATTATCTTTAATTAAATCTTTAACTTCCATTTAGACAATACAGGAATACAAAGTGTGACCAGCTGAAGTAAAATAGTGCATAAACAGGACAAAAAAAACAGTTTTCTGTAAAGCATAAAGTCTCAGGTAAACGTTGAGTTAAGGATGTCAGTGAGAAACTCAGCTTCTCAGCCTCTTTGTCAAGCGTGCGCATGTGTGGCACATTTCATAAAGCATCATTCTCTCAGCCAACAAGTTTATGTAAGTGATTAACCGTAATTAAGCCATAATTACTCTGATTAGCCAAGTCGCAGTAAATTACAGCAGCACATGTGAAGCAGTGGCGGGACGGAGAGCAGCTCCGGAGGAGGCGTGTTTGAGACGGGCCGCTGCATCGATTCGGGAGAAGCTGAACCTGTTCACAAAGTGAGAACGTCTTACCCACGACTCATCTCACGCTCTGTGGTGTGGAAGGATGTTCGGATGATTCCCCCTTTTAAACAAATGTGTAAATGCAAGTGTCCAATGTACTTCAAAAACTGGACAAATTGCACATTGATGGTTTTCAAAAGAATAAACAACGAGGCTACACACTCTCAAGTCGGCTGTAATGTATGAGAGAAACTGAATAGAGAAGACAAAACAGCCCATGATTTGATGTTAGAGCTGCACGATTCTGGATAAATTGAGAATCACAATTTTTTTGTTTCAAACAGAGATCACGATTAAAACTAAACAACGAACTAAACAATTCACTAGAGGTTCTGACAAAATGTTAATTGCTGCAGTCTATTTAAAATGTTTAATGAATCTGAATTAATTATTTTTAAAAATAGTTTTGAGTGAATGATTCAATGACTCACTCAAAGACTTGACTTGTTTCACAACTGGATGAATCCGCGTTTTTGAACGAATCTCTTGAATGAATGATCCAGTGACAAATACATATTTTAACAGCCACTTGTCGCCACCTACTGGTGCAATGATGCAATCGATACAATCCTTATTTGAAGCGCCAAGTTACTTTCAAAAGGTGATTGACTCTATTTTGATCGCTTCCGTAGACATCCGTTTTTATATAGTATTTGTAACACAGAAATAATGATAATGTGTGGTTGAAAAGATCAGCGGCAGCGCAAACGCAGATCCGATTGTTCCTGTGTGATTCAGAGCCGAATCGTTGTCATTTAGGAATGAGATTGCGTGAGTGTTTGAATGGAAATCTCGATCTTTTAACGATTAATCGTGCAACTCTACTTGATGTTATCCATAGGAATTGATGTGATGGTAGAAAGTGAATTGTTCAATCAGAAACAAATAAAGTTTCTTTTAAATGGCATACAATTTATAAGTCCTACAAAATCGCTTTATGGTGTAGGGTACAATGGGGCTAAAGGCACACTTTTGTGTGAAAATAAATAATAAAAGTGGTTTATTTTGTTTAAAAATCTTATAAATGTATGAGGTGGCCCACCTTGCCACGTCATACATTTATAAGATTTTTAAACAAAATAAACCACTTTTATTATTTATTTTCACACAAAAGTGTGCCTTTAGCCCCATTGTACCCTACATGTAATATGTTTTAATAATGTCTAAGTTAATACTTGTTCAAAACAATCACTTAAGCAAAGTTTGTACTATTTCGGTTTATTTTGTTAAATAAAAGAATTAATTTTTGTTCAGTAAATATATTGTCATTAGAAAAATATCCATATTTAACACATTATAAAGTAAAATATCTAGCTTCCGTCAGACCGCCTTCCATATTCAGCTTACGAAGAAAGTGTAACGCCTCTCACAGTTCAAAACGCTTGCGCTACGTCTGGCGTCATCAATGCGCCAGTTAGACTTTGTAAGTTGAATACGGAAGGCGGTCCGCTGCGAGCTAGATATTTTAGTTTATAACGTTTTAAATATGGATATTTTTCTTACAAAAACCCATCGATTTGCTTTAGAAGGGCTTTATTAACCCCCCGGAGCCATGTGGATTACTTTTATAATGGATGGATGCACTTTTTTGGGCTTCAGATTTTGGGCTGCTATTATAAAGCTTGGATTAGCCAGGATATTTATTAATATAACTCTGATTGTATTCGTCTGAAAGAAGAATGTCATATACACCTAGGATGGCTTGAGGGTGAGTAAAATCATTGCGTAATTTTAATTTTTGGGTTACCTATCAATGTATTTTAAAGCTGCAGTCCGTAAGTTTTACCTCTTTGTCGCCATCTCTGTTTGAACCCTGAAATTGCAGTTATTTGCAGTTATCTTCTTTACGTGGACTTCATGTATACAGACGTGACATAAGGACGCAAAGACGAACTGCGGAAGCTTGTATTTCCCGCGGAAAGCTACCTTTCCCACTCAAATTATAACATTATTACAAGCTTTACAACATTATTAAATCAGGCTAAGGTAAGGAGATAGTTTTTAACACTGGCTGGTCATGTACTTGCTCAAAAATTGATTTTGGATCATTTTTAACCAGAAAAAGTTACGGACTGCAGCTTTAAATAGTTACATATAATTGTAACAAACTAGGGATGCTCATTTCGGTAAATTTTCCCGACCGATCACTGCCGCTCATTATCCGAATATTAACCGTTAACTGATAAGATTATAATATTGAATTGGCATTAAATAAAAATACATTTGACGAGTGTCTGTGACCCGTTAAAAAGACACAATTTTTTCACGTGTTTATTTTACTGTGCAAACAGCAGCATACAGAACAGCTCAACAACAACAGAACCTGGATTCACATTATCAAATTTTCACGCACCTCCAGCGTTTCTGATAACAGAGAAAAACAGAATAAAATAATATAAATAAAAAACATAAAATAAATTGGCCTACACTAAATATTTTTCACTTAAATAATTAAAATGACAAAACGAAAATACACTGAATCCGTTTGAAGCTTTGAAGAACCGGAATAGTTTTTCCCTTTCAGTCGGTCACGTTCGACATACGTCGAAACTGACCAACGAATTGGGATCTGTTTTCAGAGACCAATCTACTTCGAGTGATTAAAAACGAGCCAATGGACATTGGCATGTGGTTCACGCATTCCACGCACCGCCCCGCAGCGCGGGTATAAATACGGAAGTGGAATACCGCATCATTGCTTTTTAACTTCGGAGCCGAACGGTTTGCTGTATCAAGCTGTTTCTACGAAGAGTGTTTAGACGAGTCTCGAGGAGGATCGCTCTCTTACCCGGGTGCTGGTGTGACGGCACGAGTCAGCGAGTGGCCGCTGCAACATACACTTGTTCCTGTGTTGGTTGGCTGGGCGTTTCTGTTCTTGAGTGCTCACACGCAGGCTTGCAATCGGACTGCTGTGAGCCACGGCCATCTCCCTGAGTGCTTCAGCGTTTCTTTCTAAAAGAGCAACACGGTTTGACCCTGCGTCTTTTTCAAGATGTCATTCAAATCGTGTGTTTCTGGATGCGGTTGTTTCCTGTCCTCATTTGACGGCTACGATCTCTCTCGCATATAAACATGTGAGATTGCGTTCGTGGGTGATCCATGTTCTCTCAGGAGGACGTGATCACGTCGGCGCGTTGTTCGTCTCACCTTTCTCGTAAGGGCTTGAGCGTTCAGCGCGCCGTGTGCCGTCGAGCGCCTGCTGACAGCGGGGGTTGTCACGGTAACCCAGCGCGTCACTCGGCGCTCTAGATGCGCGGTCAAGACTATGAAACCTCAAACGGGGTTGAGTCCCTTCGCCTATTCCCCGATCTAGTTTATTTTCTGGTGCACCAGAAAAGGGCTACTTCGGCTAATAAGCCTTGGTGATCTTAGGATTACAGTGGGGCTTCCCCGCCGGGTACATCTCCTCGGGCCCCCACTCCTCTATCGCATCGCGAGCGATTTAAAAAAAAAAAAAAGGGGCCAGCGTTTCATTTGGGGCTCTGGCAGAGGACAGATGTCAATTGCTGCATCGAAGAGAGAGCTGCTATGCGCTGGAAATGATAATGTTAAGTTTCACACTATAATAGTATGTGCTCATGCTGAATCAGATTCAGAGTTGACAGCCATGCTTTCCTGGGTGGCTGAGGCGTAGTGCAACGCATAAATCGCCTTGCCTGCCCCTGTGCCTTTTTTTCTCGGATGTGCATCGGAAAAATTTAGCAGTGCGGAACTATTTGGTGTCAAAATATGGAACACCAAAAGGGCCATAATCTGTATAAGTTTTCCCTCTCTCACTACCCTCTGTCCTGCATGCACGAGGGTAGTCCCGACCCAGGGGTTATGCAGGAACTGCGTGCAGTGATGGACCTCACTCTCTGGGTGACGGAAGTCACTGCACGCTCCCTGGGTCAGGCGTTGTCCACACTAGTGGTCCAGGAATGTCACCTGGGGCTAAACCTGGCAGATATGTGTGAGCTCGACAAAGTGCGGTTCTTCAACGCCCCTGTCTGTCAGGCTGGCCTCTTCGGCGACGCCATTGAGAACTTCGCCCAGCAGATCTTGGTGGCCCAGAAGCAGACGGAGGCGGTTTAAAAAACATCCTGCCCCGACGAACAGCTGCTGCCTCCACCTAGTTGTCGGCCGCAGCACCTCCGCCTGCTTGTCGCCGAGGGCGTCCCCCTGCGTCCGCCTCCGCCCCTGCTAAGCCAAGCAGCAGCCTCCACCCAGGCAGCAGGTGGCCGGGCGCAAGGGAGGCGCCCAACCCATCCAGGGTCCCGCGAAGTCCCCTGCAAGGGCAAGCGGCCCTGAAATGGGCAGCCCAGTGAAAAGGGGATCTGCTCTCTGGGAGACGGTGTCTGCACCCCTCCCTCCCCCGGAGGAGGACCGGGGGGAGAATATTTTTCGGTTTCGGTCCTGCCGCTGGCTCTCCGGAGTCCAGCAGTACCCACATTCTCAGAGCAGTTTCCTCCCTCCCTGTGCCCCAAGAGGGCCAGGTTGGCAGTGTGCGACGCCCCCGGGCCTTGCCACTTCTTTCCTCCCCTCTCCCCTTCGCCAGGGGGCAGCAGTGTGGGCACTGAGGACGCCCCCAGGCCTCCTCACCCACACTCTGCCCCACCTTGGAGTACTCAGACAACACTCCGGGCCACCTCCGGGCCTCCCGAGTCGGGTCTGCGTACTCTACCTCGCTGCCCCACCCCGGGTACGTCTGTGGTGCCGTTGGTCCCGCTTGCTCGGTCTCTGGGGGCCTGGCTAGGTCTCCCCAGGGCGTCTTGCTGGCTCATCCGTACCATCAGACTCGGCTACGCGATTCATTAGGTAGGCGCGAAGTGCCCGTTCTTGTGTCGGCTTGCAACGCCACTCCCGCCTGCTGGGCCGGATACGTGCGTCTATTGTCTCCAGTTGTGTTCCCCAAAAATTGGTTAACCCTGTCGAGTTCCTCCGTCACCCCTGCGGTGTCAGACGTTGCGGCCGTCTGACGCCAGGCCTGCACCCGTATGCTTGTGGAACGTGTGTGTAGGCTGGGTTCCATATGTAGCGGTCCCTACGGTGACCCCATATGTGTATTCTCCACGGTACCCGCTACCCTACTCGGCTAGCCCCGTGTCTTTCCCTTTACAGAGCTCGCTCTGTCGTCTCTGGTGGTGTTCTTTTCCCCCTGGGACCAGGTTGGATCCACCCTGAGACTGCCATATGTTGCACTACCCTGCTAGGTTAGTCCTTATGAGTATTCCACCTCTCCTCCCCTGGAGGACGTGGCTCCGCAGCATTCCGTCTCCTGAGACAGGCACGCTTTCCCAACGTTATCCAATAGTCACACTGAGTGGGTCTTGCAGAAACAGCAGTGACGGACCTTCCCTGCTTGGAGCCCTGGGCCAGCCTCCCTGGCGTGTTGGTAGGGATCCCCAATTCGTCGGTCAGTTCCGGCATACATCCTGTCGCCAGGTGCTGTGCTTCCGCTGAAGGGCTGAGTCACTTTTTCGGCTCCTCAGTTCCCCACTTCCGTATTTATACCCGCGCTGCGGGGCGGTGCGTGGACCGCATGCCAACGTTATTGGCTCGTTTTTATACACTCGAAGTAGATTGGTCTCTGAAAACAGATCCCAATTCGTCGGCCAGTTCCGACGTACGTCTCCGTTCCTTCCTTCAGGGAACGAGTGTTACATACGTAACCGAGACGTTTTCCGTCAGACTAAGTTTTTTCCGTCAAATAAAAATAGCAGGCCTACCTCAATCCACACCTTATGTTTTTGTTTTTTTTTAAAGTAACATGTCTAAGTGATGTGGGGTTAATCTGGAATGCAGCCTGTTGACAGAAAACACCCTCTCAAGCCTTGTTTATACTTTCGTCTGGCTACGCAGCGCGAGCCTCCGCTGGCTACGCAGCGCGAGCCTCCGCTGGCTACGCAGCGCGAGCCTCCGCTGACTGCGCGCGCCTCCGATGACTGGGGCCAAGCGCACGACCACCCACTCCACGTTGAAGTCATTTTTGCCGCGTGCACCCTCGCGCTCGTGCGGACGCGGCGAGTATAAACAAGGCTTTAAACAAGGCTTCAGATGGCACTGATGTCCCGGGAATACAGAGATAACGCCGCGCTAGAGTGGCCAGCCTCGGGAAGCGCCTTTCATTTGCTTTCCACCAGTCAGGACTACTTGCACTACTGCTGTATTTTAATACCACGTAGCATATTTTGCAAGTAACTTCGTCACCCTTTCTGTCGAAATGGTCCCACACAGTAGGCCTGCTTCTTTTCCATTGCTTCATTTTGCGAAATATGTCTGTGTAGGCACGTGTGGTTCAATGTGTCGACGCGCCCCGTGAGTTAACAAATATAGCATATTTTTCTTTAACCATGCAGCAAAAAAAACAAAAAAAACCTTTTAAACTGTTTAACTGATAGTATTAATCTGTCAAAATTCTTACTTTCGGTTAATGGTTAAGCGGTCAATATGAGCATCCCTAACTAAAACTATAAATTGCAAATTAAAATTAAAACAGAAATCATGGAATTTGGCACAAAATAAAACAGGCTGCACAGGGCCCAACATATATGCATCTGTCAAAATCACCTGCTGCGATTTCATCACTCAAGAACAAAAGACTCACCAGCCAAGACACTGACCTTTCCAGTCCAACACAGAGGCTGCAGAATGGAAACCAGTCTTCAATATTTATTGTACAAAACACACACACACACACGCAAGCACGCAGGATGGGTCGTAATGCCAGCAGAAGTCTTGGAGCATGCCAGCAGTGATGGAGGCCGAGCAAATCTTTCTCATTTCATTTGAGTCTGGCTCCTCTTTTCTGGCACATAAATAATGCATCAGTCGGAGGCGTGTGGCGCTGCAGCCTCTCTCTCTGCGGGGAGCACTGCGGCTCCCTGAGCGGCCCCTGCTCTCCCCGTTACACCGCTCCCGATTAATTACACACTTTAATGAGCTGCATTATTAATGGGGCTCTTACTTGGCAGTTTAAGGAAACGCAGCGGAGCGCTCAGTGCTACCAGCTTCTAATTCTCATTAAAACATCACACAAGGCTTGTGGGACAGCACACAACATCTACAGGATTTAAACACCTCACATGAAAAGAGGATGGAGAAATGAATTCAGAGTATGGTCTCATGAAACAACGTCATGAGGGAAGATTCAATAGGACGTAGAGCTGCACGTATAATCTTTAAAAGATCGCGATCACGACACTTCACATTTCTAAATGACAACGATTCACTTGTGTCTATTAAACCTTTGACAAAAAAACAGCGAACATTCAGATCTGTGCTGCCGTTGACCCAGAGAAAGTGGCGACAAGTGACTGTTAAAAAATGTATTTGTCATTGAATCATTCATTCAAGAGATTCGTTCAAAAACGCGGATTCGTCCAGTACTGAAACAAGGGAAGTCTTTGAGTGAGTCATTAAATCATTCACTCAAAATGATTTTTAAAAAATAATTAATTCAGATTCATTAAACATTTTCAAATAGACCGCTGCAATAAACATTTGTCAGAACCTCTTGTAAATTACGTTATTTTGTTTGGTTGCCTGTTCAGAATCGTGGGAGAATCGTGATTCGTCTATTTATCCAGAATCGTGCAGCTCTATAATAGGACGTTCACATGCTCATTACATTACGTATCCATTACTTAGGTCTTTTAACCTACTAAACATCAATTTTATGTTCAACATTCAATAAGCCACATTCAATTAAACCACGGTTAAAGGCACAATATGTAAGATTTTTAAATTAAAATATCCAAAAACCACTAGAGCAATGTTATATATTTTGTTGACTTGTGTACTTACATTATCCCAAATGTTTCCAAGAATGTTTAAATCCAGAGAAATCAGCCATTTTAACCAGGACACGGGCTGTGTCCGTGCGTCGCCTATCAGTGACATCATACCTGCATTACCCTCGATTTCTCGTTTTATTTTGTAGAAACCATGGAAACACCAAAGACGCTTTAATATATTATGTGTTTTATTAGACAGGTGGGAAACTGTTTGGAGACATTCATCATTCACAGAAAACTAATCATTGTTAAACAGCTCAACACAGTTAGTCTTATTGTTTAAATCTGGTTTTCTTGATTTACCGTGAGTACCATGTTTTACCATGCCTAATATCTATCTAGCTCACTACAGTGTGCAACAAGTGTCTCATAGTAGCCGCCGAGCAAAGACACAGAGTAGCATTATAACATAACTTTCAACACACTCAAATGTATCTAATATGATAAAACAGCGCTGCATTACCCCACATACACATGAGCGGAAGAAGCGGAAGCGTCGTCTGCGGCAGAATAAAAGCTCCACTACTCTCGAGCCGTGTTGCGTTCGTCTCTTATTAGCAATCTCTCCAGCGGCCTCGTTCCGCTCCCACCCTGCTTCATACTACAGTAACATTAATAAATCTTTAATACATTAGCTCATCCATGAATATGATTTCTGCCCGAGTCCTGTCGGATTCTTTTCCACCGGCTGTAGAGGTGAAGACAACAATTCCCATGATTCCGCGAAATCAAGGCGTCATCAAGCTACGCCTTTGTTTTGAATAAGCGCCCTCTAGCAGCGGTCAAAAATCTTCTTAACCACTGTAAATATCACTGTAACACGTAAACTAAAATGATAAAAGACAGCAATGTTCAATAAATAATAAGTAACTACATTCATTAATGTTAATAATCACAATAAACAACTAGAAAAAGACAAACTTTGAATGTTGGTTAATGGGAAATGACTCCAAAGGTCAGGCAAATGACATTAACACATAAGACTGCTCTGTGAACTTTTTTAAAACAGGCAAAACAGTTCCTAGAAAGAAATCAAGACATTAAATTTGTTCCGTGTGGCCCACATGAGCACAAGCATTTTAATTACTACCTTTTTTGAGAAAGTCTATTTTAAGCCTAGGCCTCAATGGAGCAACTATGACAATAAAATGCATCTGACATGTATAAGGAAAACTCTAAAACAGGGTAAAACTGCAGCAAGACGCACTGAGATATCTGCACTTGGATTGAGGAATTGTTGTTCATATTTGGAGCTACATAAATATCTTTTTCTTTGTGTTTGCCAGTGAAGCTCTGTCTGCGTCTGTCTGATAGCATCTCTGAGATGAGATTCACAGCTGCAGAGAGAGAGAGAGAGAGAGAGAGAGAGAGGGAGAGAGAGAGAGAGAGAAAGAGAAAGAGAGAAAGAGAAAGAGAGAAAGAGAAAGAGAAGGAACGAGCAAGCGAGAGTCCCGCGGGTCCTCCATTTGGGTTACTTTGTGCTGGAGACGCTGGCAGAGCGACTTTCCTCCTGCCATTCAGAGACGTATAACACAACACATCAAAACACGTCACCTTCCATTAACGCACAACCCTCCACATAAACAGGAGAGACTTCAAAATGACCAGAAATACCCCGAGAACAACATCCCAACACACCGCCAAGCAGGAAGCACGATGCAACACTTGTGAATCGATTCGGATAAAACCAGATTTTCAGTGCTAGTCCGTGCAAAACTTAGCATCAAAATGCTACTGGGTGTTGCTATGCAGTTGCTAGGGTTCTCTTGGTGATTGCAAGGTGATTACTTGCGGTCTCGTGTCAAAACAGCCCAACTTTCAAGTCTCTGTGATATTCTGGTCTCTAGATATGGCTTAGGCCCCTCCTTCAATGCAAAAGTATGATTTTTTTTTGGGAATTCAGCTTTTTTATCAAAAGAACTTAAAAAAACACCAAAACCCATAAATAAGAAACATAAAAAATAAGAGAAATGAGTGTGCACAATTAAATAATAATATTGACAGATACCAATTAAAAAAATCTCTAATATTGGTCGATAATCAATATGGAAACAATATGGAAAAAATTCTATGCTATTTTGTCCAAATAAGTTAAAAAATAAATAAATAAAACAACAAAACGATTATCAATCATTTATAAATGTGAATTGAGGCATCACAATATTATAATGTGCAATAAGAAAAATGGATATTCATTTTTGATTGATATGAAAATGAAGAGTGTTATTAAATTCTTAGTTTTTTAAATGAACATGAAGTGAACATTAAATGATAGAAAAGGTCATCTAAATGTAAAAAAAAAAAAAAAAAGATAACTGAGAGTGTCAAATTAAATACCCAATATCAGCAGATACCAATAAATTAAATAAATATATCTAAATTTTAAAAAAATCTATAATATTTGGCAGATAATCAATATGGAAACAATATGGAAAAAAAATCTATGCTATTTTGTCTAAATAAGTTTTTTTTTTTTTTTATATAAAACACCAAAAACAAACATCAATCATTTATAAATGTGAATTGAGGCATCACAATACTATAAATGTACAATATGCAAAATTATATTCATTTTGAAATTTGACTGAGATGAAAATCAAGTTATTAAATTATTATTGTTTAAAAAGAACTTGATTAGATGATAAAAAAGGTAATCTAAAATAGATTTTTTTTTTTTTTTTTTTTTTTTAAATAGGAGAAATGGCAGATATACCGATAAACTTAAAATATCTCTAATATTGGCCAAATTTCAATATGGAAATGCTATATTTTGCATCCCTACTGTGCACATGTCATTTTTACAATTTCAACAACATTCTGGTGAGGGAGTACATGAAACTCTTTCATTTCAAACCAATGCTGTTATTGTTAACTAAAACTAAAACCATTAAAAATGTTTTCGGTAACTGAAATGAAGCTGAAATAAAATAAAATATAAATATTAGATGAATAAATTTAAATTTTAACAAAAATTAGAAATGCTGCCTTGACAATTAACTGAAATAAATAAGTTGAAATATAAATACCAAATTTGCTAAAAACTGAAAAAATTAAAGCTATATAGTAATATAAAAAATAAAAATGACTAAACATGAAATGACTAAAACAAACTAAAATGAAAACTGAAAATATAAAAATAAAAGCCAATTCAAAATATTAATAAATACTATAATATTATATACAGTAAATAATAAAATAATGCAGTTTCAAACAAGGAATATAATTTTTTCTGTGAAAGTCGCACCCTGGGACAGGAGCAGGTGAAGATGTGTGTGTTTTGGCTCCATCAAGCAGAGGCCTCCCACCATCCTGTCATCTCAAACCCATGAATAGTAATGCGTGACCCCCCTCCCGACGAAGTGTCCACAGTCCGGGCGGATGAGAATATTTCTCTCCGGACCCCAGACAGCACAGGCCCTGGGGACAAACTCCATCAGCGGCGGGAGGACTTCAACACACCGACGCAAGGCCAAGACGAGGAGGAGCCGGACACTCATTACACCAGCACTATCTAGGTCACGGAGCAGATGCAAATGTAGGTCACGGGAAACTCCTGTTGTCAATCAAGATGCACAAAAAAATGACGAAAGGCTGAGAGTGAAAGATCACGCCTGCTCGGCTGGATCACAGGTCATCGGAGAGGGGAAGAGATGAATATTAGAAGAGCCTACACCAGGCGAGCAGAGGTCAAAGGTCATGAGACACAGAGGACATCTCCAGAAAATTAAAACCTCTGAGTCAAAGTCATTAACGGCTTGAATGCGATCCAGACCAGGAGTGAAGTGATGTTTGGTCATGTAATTAGTTTGGGGTCAGTAAGATTTGTTTATCTTTTTTTAAAGAAGTTAATATTTTATTCAGCAAGGGTGCATTAAATGATCAAAGTAGACATTTATAATGTTACAAACAATTCTTGTTCTTTTGAACTCTTTACTCATCAAAGAATCCTGACATAAATGTCCACTGTCCACAAAAATATGAACTGTTTTCAACATTGAGCAGCAAATCAGCATATTAGAATGATTTCTGAAAGATCATGTGACACTGAAGACTGGAGTAATGATGCTGAAAATTCAGCTTTGATCACAGGAATAAATGACGTTTTAATATTGTAATAATATTTTACAATATTACTATTTTTACTGCATTTTTGATCAAATAAGGTGAACATTACAGACTTCTCTAAATAATACTGATCCCAAACTTACTTTATACATCATAGTTTGCCATTCACAATCCATTTTATCTCCATAATCAGACACATTTGCAAGTGAAACAGAATATCTTATAAATATAAAATTTCTCAAGGGCAATTTTTGAAGGGGTCACAAATAATACAGTCAAAATTGTAATTGTAAGGATATGTGTGGCGTTTTGGTGCACCGAAAAATTACCTTCTATCCGTTTTTCTTTTCGCTGTCATTTTATCTGGCCAACAACACAAAGCAATAGTTGTTTAAATATGAGTTATCATAGGTTCACCATGCGGTAACATAATTATTAAATTATCTTGCTTCTTCCACATAGTATTAAGCAAAACCCAACACAGTGGTAGATATACAATATTAGCCTAATATCAGTTCACACATCGGCTTATCACCATGTTAGTTGTAGTGGGTGACTTACAACAAGCTACCAAACAATAATCGCTAACATATCGGACTCATGGAAAAATACATCGGTTATCATTTTTTTTGTCATTGCTAATTTATTAATAACTCAGCATCATCTGTATTAAAGAGAAAAGCCTTAAAGGAACAGTTTTATTTTAGCCCATAATTTACTCACCCTCAAGCCATCCTAGGTGTATATGACATTCCTCTTGACGGTGAGGAAATTTTCCCACCGGTTAATCGACGTGTGACAACACCGATAATACCGGTATCACCGGCGGGGGCTTTTAAATCACTAATTCTAAACCGAAAGTAAAATGCGCACGGTTGCTCGGGCATTCACAACGGAGCGGAGAAAAGCGAGTGTTTTCAATGAATTCCTATGGAAGCTTAACTTGAACTGAACATGAGCTGAAATAGCGCCAGTGGACACGCACCGTGAATGACAGTGCGGCCATGAATGAATGACAGTGCGGCCGTGCCCATTTGACTTTTTTTTACAATTCCGGGGCGGGTTGCTTGAATTGTGGGTTTATTAGCCTATTATTCTTAATGAAAAAACACAACAAAACAGTACAATAACAAATTCACTTAAATAGGCGCTTTTACATTTCGCTTTGAAACCAAATCTTCCACGATCATCTTGTCTGGCAGCTCTTTGCTCTCGTGATAAATGAGATCTGACTCCTGCTGCTAGTTTGTGCTGCGACTCTCGTTCAGCTCACACTGTATTGAACAGACACGTTGAGTTTTTAATTGTAGTGTCTGTTCTCTAACTGAACTAAATAATTTTATTACTATAAAAATCAAAACAATGGTGGGGGAGGTGCCGCGGTGGGCAAGTGATGTAACCGCTGTTTCGCCTGAACACCGGTAACACCGGCAACACCGACTATCGCAGCAAGCCTATTTCAGACGAATACAATCAGAGTTATATTAAAATATGTCCTGGCTCTTCCAAGCTTTATAATGGCAGTGAATGGCAGCCCAAAATTTGAAGCCCAAAAAGTGCATCCATCCATTATAAAAGTAATCCACATGGCTCCGGGGTGTTAATAAAGGCCTTCTGAAGTGAATCTATGGGTTTTTGTAAGAAAAATATCCATATTTAACACGTTATAAAGTAAAATATCTAGCTTCCGTCAGACCGCCTTCCGTATTCAACTTAAGAAGAAAGTGTAAAGCCTGTCTCGCAGTTCCAAACGCTTACGCTACGTCCGACGTCATCGTCGCGCCAGTTACGCTTTTTCCCGTAAACTGAATACGGAAGGCGGTCCGATTGTATTCGTCTGAAAGAAGAATGTCATATACACGTATGGCTTGAGGGTGAGTAAATTATGGGATAATTTTCATTTTTGGGTGAACTATCCCTTTAACAGCCTACTTAATGGAGGTCCACAACTACTGAAGAACTTTGTTCTCTCCCACCGGACTTGCGTGTGTAGGTGAGGTGCGAGGTGGACCAAACTTAAAAAGCATTTTTTTGCCCTGTTTGCATTTGTATTGTTTTACTACTTACACAATTATTTTAAGTATATATATCATTATATAATTTACAATACACAATGTGTTTTTTAATGATTTTTTGGGGGGAGGGGGGGGCAACCCTCAGATGGGTTGGGTCCTGACCCCCCCACGATTTACGCCTATGTCGTACGAGAAGGTGTTTCAGAGGCGGAGCGGTTACCTTCTGATAAAAGATTACAAAGACAGACATTCTATTTAGAAAAACGTGCACTGATGAATCGATCAAAATAAGGTTCCGTTGACTTTAACCCTCACTACGAACCTCAGCAAAGCCCACTAATTAAAAGTGTCTCTCTGTGATCGATTCCAGAGGCTAATAACATCCTGGGATGCTTTTGTCTTATTCTGAGAAACTTGAAGACGTTCTCAAGTAACCGACTCCAGCTGTCTCTGAAGGATTCCTTCAGCGTTCTGCAGATACCAGCTGAATGATAAAATCACTCTGACCTAGATGCTGCGGCCCTCATGAGACTCTCTCTCACGAGCCTCCCTGGCGCTGTGCTCTATGAATACGTAATTCTAATTTATGAAGCAGGCACTAGTGTGTGTGTGCGCATGATATATACATATATGAAAATACACACGCATGCACATACTCTGATGCCTCTATGCATGCATGTATGCCGTTGTCCTAGTCAATCATCGCGCGCCATCATGTTGTTCTCCTTCAACAGAACCTTGTGATGTTGGTAGAAATGTATAGCGCTGCGCTGACGGAGGAAAGTTCCAGGAAAAACTGACAGTCCTTGTTCGGCTAGAAAACACATGATGGAGGAAAAATAAAGAATTCAGAAGGAGCACTTCAGATGCACTCATTGTGTTCAAGCTAAAAAAAAACACATAGGAATAAGAAACGCTGGCAGATGTGTTGGGAAAGGATGCACACACACACACACACACACACAGGTCTGACAGGCTCTGGAATAATCTTATGTTAATGCTGACGGCCTGTATTTACTCTTAAGTGCACCCTACGAGAGAATTTTTCCCAATCGGAGAGAGAAGATTGAGGAAGAACTGTGAGTGTAAAACAGTGAAAGATGGAGAATCTTTGAGCACCGGCAATTTGTAGCACGGATGACAATTTTGCCGTTTCCTGAGAAGACGCCACTTTATAATTGTGCCGAAGCGGCATCATGGAAAGATGAAGACTCGTTTATGGAGCAAGAACCTCTGACAGTGATGAACACTTGCTAGCAATAAGCAACATGTGCCATTTTACCAGACAGAATTGCAGAAACAGGTTCATAATGACACAGAATTAACTGAATCCCCATTCACACTGACAGCCGTTCCTACCTGACCAGGTGCTAGATCACTGTCTGCAGTCCCATTGGTCATCACAATTGTATTTCCAGTTGCTGTTCCAGAATCAAGCATGGATTGCTAATTTGCTACTGAGTGACAATACTAACTTAAAGGAATAATTCGCTTGAAAAATGAAAAGCCTGTCATCATTTGCTCACCCTCTTGTCATTCCAAACCTGTATGAATTTCTTTCTACAGCGGAACACAAATCTATCAGTGCAAAAGTAGTTTAACTCTTTTAGTGCAGCTTTCCCAGTAAACTTGTGAAATGCGGTTTCATTAGAACCAATCAAGTAATAATACTATGGTACTTTCCAATAACCATGGATCCAAATGAATTCCATATTCACGAATATATGGCATTTGCATTGTAATTCAAGGTATTTCAAAGAATACCATAACATTATAATGGTTATATATTAAGGAAATTGCTTTTCAGCACACTACCATTCAAAGGTTTGAGGTCAGTGATATTTTTATTAAGAAATTAATACTTTTATACAGCAAGGATGCATTAAATTGATAAAAAAGCAACAGTAAAGACAATTATGATGTTACAAAAAATTTATATTTTTAATTAAGTGCTGTTATTTTGAATTTTCCATTCATCAAAGAATCTTAATATTTCACAATATTACTCTTTATTGATAGAAAATAATAATAAAAAATATTGTTCTTTTATTAATTAGCATATCATTGTACAGTAGCTACTTTTGTTCATTTAAAAAAAAAAATGGCATTTTACACTCACCGGCCACTTTATTAGGTAAACCTGTTCAAATATCTTATCAGCTAATCACATGGTAGCAACTCAATGCATTTAGGCATGTAGACATGGTCAAGATGATCTGCTGAAGTTCAAACTGAGCATGGAAAGAAAGGTGATTTAAGTGACTTTGAACGTCACGTGGTTGTTGGTGCCAGTCGGGCCGGCCTGAGTAGCCTATTTCAGAAACTGCTGATCTACTGGGATTTTCACGCACAACCATCTCCAGGGTTTACGGAGAATGGTCCGAAAAAGAGAAAGTATCCAGTGAGCGGCAGTTCTGTGGCTGAAAATGCCTTGTTGATGCCAGAGGTCAGAGGTGAATAGCCAGACTGGTTCAGCTGATAGAAAGGCAACAGTAACTCAAATAAGCTCTCGTTACAACCGAGGTCTGCAGAAGAGCATCTCTGAGCGCACAACACGTCCAACCTTGAAGCAGATCATGGGCTACAGCAGCAGAAGACACACCGGTACCACTCCTGTCAGCTGAGAACAGCAAACTGAGGCTACAATTCACAAGGGCTCAACAAAACTGGGCCGTAGAAGATTGGAAAAACATTGCCTGGTCTGATGAGTCTGGATTTCTGCTGCGACATTCAGATGGTAGGGTCAGAATTTGGCATAAATAATGTGAAAGCATGGATCCGTCCTGCCTTGTATCAATGGTTCAGGCTGCTGGTGGTGTAATGGTGCGAGAGATATTTTCTTGGCACACTTTGGGCCCCTTAGTACCAATTAAGCATCGTTTAAACGCCACAGCCGACCTGAGTATTGCTGCTAACCATGTCCATCCCTTTATGAGCACAGAAAGCTCAAATCATCTCAAACTGGATTCTTGAACATGACAGTTGAGTTCACTAAACTCAAATGGCCTCCACAGTCACCAGATTTCAATCCAATAGAGCAGCTTTGGGATGTGAAGGAATGGGAAATTCACATTATGGATGTGCAGCGGACAAATCTGCAGCAACTGCGTGATGCTGTCATGACAATATGGTTTCCATCAGCTTGTTGAATCTCTGCCACGAAGAACTAAGTCACTTCTGAAGGCAAAAGGGGTCCAACCCGGTACTAGCAAGGTTTACCTAATAAAGTGGTCGGTGAGTGTACAGTATATTACAAATACTGTTGGCTCTTTGGCAAACTGCTTTTGTCCCTTGTTTGTAAGTCGCTTTGGATAAAAGTGTCTACTACATGCAAAACAGTAAATGTTAATGTAGTAACTAAACAGAGTATTAATAATTTTACTAACCCTCAGCCTCCTCACTCTAAATTGATGCATTACTTCAATCCTGTCACAGTGAGTTTGCAATTTATATACTTATAATTTGAATAGATAATAGAGTAAACCCTGATAGCGTCACACCTTAAAAAAAACTAAAAAACATTAATATTCAAAATTAACAAAAAGAAAAGTTTTAATGGCTGAAAGCCAATGAAAAAATCTAAATCAAATCTATGAAATGTGTCTAAGCTAACTTTATCCCAAAAAACCAGGGTGGTTTGACTGTCGCTTTACTGCATGTAGCTTAGAAAACGACCGCTTTAAAGTAGCGTCCCATGCATCCCTGCTCTGCACCGCCCTTGGCAATGACATAAACATCAAATCTGAGTGAAAATAGCCATAAAATAAAACAGATCGTCACAACTCCATCTTCGCCTCATAACATTCACACCAGATGATGGGAGACATTGAAATTATAAATGGGCAAAAAATGACAGGGGCTTTCTGAATAAAAAAGCTCATTTGCCTTTAAAGGTGATGGGATTTCCATAAAAACAAAAGAGCTGGTGAATAAACCCTTTAATGACACCACCAGGGCCTTTCGGTTTGTCGCATTGTCCCCATGAAGCCTGGAAAGGCAGATGTAGAAATTGATTGCTCTTTCCAGGGGACTGGAGGGGGGTAGAACGAGCTTTCTAAAAATAAGGCATCCGAACGCTGTGTATTGTGTGTGTGCGCTCTATCTGCCGGTGTGATAAAGTCACTAGCAGCCCTTTATCGGCCGGTGAGGGGAAATATGCCGCCACCAGATTACAGCCCAACACTCTGCCAAGGTTATAAACAGCCTGTTATCTGCCGCGCAAACACACAAATCCACACACTATCAGCACCCAAACATATGGGCCACACACACACACAAACACTAGACCTCAGCCTCTGACGGACACGCCACAGTGCCTAACGCATACATAATCGCACGTGTGCATGCAATACGATTATATTGACTCTAAAGTGAATCACTATTGAGTGCTAAAATAAAGGACGCACCGGGTTTGTTTTGCATGCTCACTTTTGGCGCGCGTCTTTACCTCTGAGAAGGGTGCTGGCAGCGCTAAAAGGGCCCGATGTCTATTCTGCTGCTCTCAATAGGCTCTTTCTTCCCCATCCCATCTCATTTTGCAGCTTTTGTTGCTTGTTTGTGTTGATCTGCATGGCAAATTAGATGAATCCGCTAGCACTGCGCAGAAAACACATTTAAGGGAGACAAAGAGCTGTCATCTAGGAGCAGAGTGAACGACGGCTGACAAACACACACACTTGGCTAATCAATAAGAAGCAAAACATCCGCATACGCATTCAGTCAAAACTAAAAACAACTTTGGCATCCGTATAGATGGAGAACTGCACAAACAGAGTTCAGAGAGTTAAACAAACACGTGTGGCACGTGTGGGTTCAGCGATTGGCTCTTTGGCTAAATCATGCTCCAGCATCAGCACCAGCATCAAGGTGTCTGTTTTGACTACAGGGAGCTCTGATGGGACGTCTTTGAGCCGTGGTGAGGCGACCTTGGCCATCCTGCACTAGATTCCTACAGCGGCCTGTTCTCTGAGCTTCAGCGCTGATGTTAAAAATGGCTTCTCCCTCTAGATTAATGACTCAGGAGGGAACAGACCATCAGCGAGAGTCAGGATAGAAGAAACACCAGAAACTGAAGGTGCAACAACAGAATTCAAGAATATGAGGCCAGCAAAAACAAGCCCTTGTTTTCTAGACCAGGGGTTTTCAAACTGTTCAATGCCAAGGCGATCTTAAATATAAAAGCATGTAAAACAAAAATTCCTTTCATGTATATATATTAAAAAACATTTATTCTGTGTGAGAAATTATAACTTAAATTGTAAAAGACAACAAAATTAAATAATTGTTTCCCAAATTAAAAATCACTAAAATATGATCTATAAATAAATATATAAATAAATGTTTTATATAAATAAAATTATATATATATATATATATATATAAAACAATTTTATTTTGTGTATATATATATATATATATATATATTTATATTATTTATAAATAATATATTTTTATGTTGTGTGTGTGTGTGTGTGTGTGTGTGTGTATATACAGTATATACACAATACATTTTACCACTTACTGTATCGCCCACTTGCTCATTTTTTTCTGTGACTACATTTTGTTTGCACTGGTTGTGACGACAAAATCGGCTACATTTTTGATCAAGCCCTACCATTTTTGTTTGTGGAACGAACCGCACAGTGCGGACCAATTATCTGCAAAATACAGCATGGCACGACTGACCGTTCCGATCGCACAGCACTGCATGAAACATAGTAAAGAGACCCATTTGAATATATTACACTGGAGCAAAAACTGAATATTTCATACAGCTGAAGCAACCAAAGTGTTTGTGCTCTCCTGTAATGATGAGGCATGGAGAGAGGGAACGGAAGAACATCCTGATAGATGAGTACTAGTAGACGTCTATAGCTCAGCGTTAATGAGTGGAGGGTTAAAAAGAAACGCATCTCGTTCCTCTTGTGTCTCCTGCACTGCCAGTCTGTGATCTGAATATCTCTGCCTTCATAAAAGATTCAAGCACTATTGACTTCCTGGTTTGGTTTCCTCTGCATAGTATCACCTCGCAGACATTCAGCCCAACCACCACAGGAACAACAGCACACACTTAATGAGGATGAGGAGGAGGAAGAGCTTCAAATACAGAATCCTGTTTTCAAACAGAAACATGTCAGAGAAACAGCCCTGGTAAACACGGATATGCGGATATTGTGTTTTAAATATGGATGTGCAAATCTTACTAGTCAGTGGCAAGAAGTAGTTGACTAGCTGGTCTTAAAGCCACCATGAAACCAAAATTCATTCGATATGACTAAAATCTTATTTCAGGATAACAATATAGTTCATATAGCAAGCTGGAATGAGTAAATGACAACAATATCCATCATTTTTGTTGAACTATTAAGTGTATTAAATTAAATACAGCCAAAATTGATTAAAAAAAAACAAACTGTGGTTCACTTTAATGCTAAAAACATAAGACCATCAGAATGCATGGAAAATGAAGAGCTGAACATGCAACAACTGGATGTCCAGCACATTAATATGCCAAAAGAGGATTTATGAGCATTTCCGCTCATGCTGCTGATTTGAGAGTCTCGTTCTATAAAGTTTAAGATGTCACCGCAGGGTCATAAAACAGACCCAGCACAACGCGCCATCCATTTAAACATACCAATAAAGTCTTTTATTCTTGGACCTGCGATAAAACGCGCTTTGAAACGGTCATCCTGGGGGTAATTGATGGCTTTATTGTCATTATGGACCTTCTCAGGGGGCTGTTTCTGCTTTTACCATTCAGACCAGAGACCATGACACTCACATAACGGACACAACCTCTTTCACTGCTAGAAACTGCCCTCACTGTCCATTTAGAAGGTGATTTTCATTCAACACTGCACGTCCTTCTCGTAATCACTACGAACAGTCGCCATATTACAAGCGCACACTCCAACCCTGAGCTCAAACTGGGATGTAATTATTTAGAGACAATTTGCCATTTGGCACATATAAATCATGTGAAAACACATCTCACAGTGTAACAGGTTTAATCATAGCGGGCGGCTTTGATCCCTTATTACACACTGCCGGAAAAATTCTAAGAAATTTCCGTGTCATAATTCCAGCCAAAAAAAAAAAAAAAAAAAAAAAAAAGAATATATATATATATATATATATATATATATATAAAACATTTTATTATATTCTACATAAAGACAACCATTTAGAATGTGACATTACAGTCATTTCAAAATATATTTTCTTGTTTTTGTTTTTTACTTATTTATATATTTTTTACTTATTTATATTATTACTTGTATTATAAAATACAATCAAAAGCTGCAACGTGATAAAAGGTATCTTTTCCATGTTAAAGTCCCCATTAAATCAAATTTTTTGGGATTTTAGTATGAATATGTTAGTCTTACTGTTGTCTATAAGCTAGTGTCATCCAAAACAATGACAAAATTCACATTTAGAAGATATAAGCATGCAAAGCTTACAGTCTCTCAATGATTTTGATGACTTCAGCTTCTCATCAGATTTTCTGTCCAATAAAATGCGGTCTAGAATCTACAGCATAGACAGATAGGGAACGATTCAGACAGTGTAAATATGCTTTCCATTGGGGCGAATGAAGTCTGGTTTTGTGTCACGCGAACCACCGCAGCTCCGGTCCAGAGACACGAGAGCACAGAGAGGATTATATGATCGAGTCAGCACAGACCAGAAAACGTATCGGACCCATTTGAATTCTGCACAGAATGCTGTATTTTAAAGCGATATGGAGGAGATCAGGAGGAGAAACGGTTAGAGATTAGGAGGAAACTGCGTCTTTATCGAGCTCAACGGCTCTAGACGAGCTGTGATATAAATGAAACGCTATTGGCCATTTTAAAAGAAAGGGGAGGAGCGGTTTGATATGTCCCACCCTGTCTCCGTGGAAATTACATCAACACATTGAATAATGCTGCGCGTTTCAAAGGACTTCAGTGGGACTTTAATCAGATTTTCTGTCCTAACCAGCTGCAACATGCCACGATTCTATTTTAGAAACGGTTTCTATTTTTCTGTGACATTACGGCTGGAACAACAACACAATGGCAATGATAATGTTTATGTGCTTTATTTAATGTTAAAAGCGTATAATGTGACTTTGAATATAATTTAGTGCTACCAGCTTTGTAGCCACACTAAAAGAAACTATGAATAATTCACTTCAGATCCTGAAATTAAACAAATGGAAACAAGAACATTCAAATTGTGAACAAAGTTCAATCATCCATCCATCCATCCATCCAATCAATCATCCATCCATCCAATCATCCATCAATCCATCCATCCACCATCCAATCATCCATCCATCCATCCATCCATCCATCATCCATCCATCATCCATCCATCCAATCATCCACCCAATCATCCATCCATCCATCCATCCATTCATCAAAGATCCAATCAATCATCCATCCAACATCCATCCATCATCCATCCATCAATCATCCATCCATCCAATAATCAACAGTAAAAATAAAAAAGTATATATAGTTTTAGTAAAGAGTTCTTTGTTCATAAAACATCTGGTAGATTTATGTTTAAAACCAGCAAAAAAAACTATTTGTTAACCAGAGAAGAAAATAAACTTAATTGAAGATATATTCTGTGAAAAAAAAAAAAAAAAAAAAAAATTCAGAAGGGAACTTCAAGAAAAGAAAAGAAACGACAAAAATACTGCGTAAGAAATTACGTTTTGCAGTGATAGCAACGAGACTCTGAAGTAAAACTGTCTGATGGAAAAGCTGATGTTCTTTATGGATCTGCGCAAGTAGCATTTGTTTTCCTGAACTTTGGATGCTGAATCCAAGACTGTCGAGAGCTTCCTGAAGTCAAAAACCTGGGACAGCTCGACAGCCGCAGTGTGGAAAATCATCACGAGGCACAGCGATGAGAAACGGTCATATTTCTCTCCGACGACAAGAATTTCATGAAGTCACCGAACATTGATTAACAGCAGCTGTCGATTTGTTAGTCTCCAGTGTCTCTCTGTCAATTATCTGATTGTAGACGCGAGTACAGACATCAGACATGGAGCTGACAGAGTATCTTCCCACCGCCGGCATATTGACAGCATGTCGAGTAATGCAGCAACATCTATTTTAATTCAGTGCTTGAATATTAAAGTCTGTCAGAATGAGTCATGGCAACAGACTGCAAACGAGGGGCAAGAAAGAAGCCATTTTTCAATCTAATAGCCGTTTCTTCTTTTCTACTTTTGGTGTGAACTCTGCAACTTTAATTAAACTTTTTTAATGAAGTTTACAAAACATTAACATTTTATTCAAACATTAATATTACGTCAATCTCAGAAAAGAAATGCACAGAGAGATGTCTAACTAAAGTTTTAAAAATGTAATATTTGCACATTGACAATGTCATAGTGTGTGTATTTGACCATTTAAGCACAATAAGCCTCGAAAGAGATCTGAATTGTGGTTATTATTATCATAATATGCAAATAAAAATGTTAACCCATGGCTTACAAATGTACAGTGTGAAATATTAAATACAAAAGAATTCAGCACTAACCAAAGACCCTGGTTTAACACTTTCATGTCTGAAAAGCACATAAAAAATTTTCTAGATTTTGAGACTTTAAAGGGCACCTATTATGCAAAATTCACTTTTACATGGTGTTTGAACATAAATGTGTGTTGGCAGTGTGTGTACACAACCACCCTATAATGGTGAAAATCCACCCACTCCTTTTTTTTTAATCCCCATAAATCATAAGCAGTGTCTCAGAATAAACCGTTTGCAGATTTTAGCATTTGTGACGTCACAGTGCACAGGCCCCGCCCATGACTGCTGACAGACTCCACCCTATTAGCATAGACCCCACCCTGAGTGAGCTGTACACAGTCCGCCATGTTTATCTCCTCGCCAGAGCATTTAACAGCAGCATTCAAGTAAGAAATGTATTCTTATTAAAGCTACTAAAGTTATTCAGTCAAGAGCAGTGAGTGATTTTCTGTTTTTCTTTTGTTGTTTGATTCATATTAACAGCACATAGATACACACAGATCTAATATATACATCCGATTTCTTTACTTGCGTTTACGTTCACAGACATATGACATATGACGACTGTGTTTATGTGAACTTTGTGTGTTTTTGACATAACCTTGTGTGTATTTGACGGTTTAAGCGCAATAAGACGTGAAAGAGAACTTAGTTTAATACTCACGGGACGCACTGTCTGACATCCAGCTCTCTGTGCACGTGCTTCGGGTGTGTGCGCTCAGAAAACCATATATCAGAAGTTTAGACTGATATGGCTTTAAAACGCATGCTGATAATACACTTTCATGATGATGAAGAACTGCAATGTCACGTGAACGTGACCGCGATAGAGATGATAATCAAAACCAAACAGATTTAGTTTTTGGCAGAGTATTGTCAGCACAAGCTGTACAGGCTCCGCCCTCTTCTGGATATGTGGGCGGGGAGCAGCAGCTCATGTGCATTTAAAGATACATGCACAAAAACAGCATGTTTAACCTTCCACTCAAAAATGGGCTTTTACAACATGGTATAATAAATGATCTGATCTGTGGGGTATTTTGAGATGAAAATTCACAGACTTTCACCTGAAACTTATATTACATCTTGTAAAAAGGGGAGTAATACGTCCACTTTAATAAAAGACAAAACAGCCTGACAACCCTTTTCAAACATATCGAGATACAAACCATGTAGAATGCATCAGATTTTGCCTTTCAAAATCTAAGGCTCAAAACGCTCAAGCGACAGGCGTATCTGATACGAGTCTGTTAGTAATGCGGTGGGTCAATAACAAAGGTTTCAATCTAAAGCATTTGGGTTTAATTAGTGGAGCATCTCAAGACCCCACACATTAATCAAAGCACAAATGTGTCTCTCATATGACAGTCACACAATCACATTTTCCATGTACTGCAGCGCACACAGACACACACACACACACACACAGACATACAGACACACACATAAGACACACAGACACACAGACACACAGACACACATACACACAACAGAGTGATGGAAAACTGTAGCTCAACCCACAATACATCATATTGTTTGAAGAGGGAGAGTCTGGGATATTAAATCCATATGAAACATGCTTGAAGCTCATCCATATTTCCAACAGATACAGAGCTGGATTTACTAAAATCATTAGCATAAGCCTTTGTGAGAGTGGAAACTAGTGTGATTACCTTTCAGGAAGTTTTGTAGCTTCACTCAGTGATGCCCGGTGTGACTAAAATATCACCATATGAGTCATTCTTTTAATAACAAATTCTGTATGAGACTCTTTTTATTTGGAATTTACTAAAAGGTCAGATCATTCAATACGCCAGAGATTCAAATTAGAGTAAAAATAATATTATTAAAACTTTGATTGGATGAGTCACATCAGAAGTTGTTTTAAAACAGCCAATATATGCACACTTGTGATGCACATCAACCAAATCACCATATATTGTTTATTCATCCTCATGTGTAAAACATCACGCTCAATGTTTGTATAACTTTGTGTCAAAAAGATTTTAAAGAACACTGTCATTCAGCAAGGAAGCATTACATTGATCAAATGTTGCAGTAAAGACATTTTTAATGTTAAAAAAGATTTTTATGTCAAATATTATCAGCATATTAGAATGATTTCTGGAGGATCATGAGACACTGAAGACTGGAGTAATGATACTGAAAATCAGCTTTGCCATAAAATAAATTAAAAATATATATTTAGATAACAGTTCTTTTAAATTGTAGTACTATTTCACAATATTACTGTTTTGACTTGCAGCCTTGGTGAGCAGAAGAGACTTTCTTCAAAAACACTACAAAATCTTTTATTTTTGAAAAGTATACCAAGCAAAATGTTTACAATCGCAGTGTAGCATTACACCACCTGGCCAGCCCTACTGGAAAGTTGTTGACTATTTCATCCTGCAGTTCTCCGGATCGTCTTTGGTCTGTCCTTGATTTGGGAGTGCAGTCGGTGAAGCTGAAGGGAGTTTGGGTTTTGGTTCTGAACTACAGAGCACACTTGCTCCCTCTCCTGCATGGAAAGAGGCTGAGAGGGAGGGAACGCAGGAAACAGACTTTAATAATTGAGCGGAAGGCTACAGGCAAGGCCTGTCTGAAGGGTAGTACCTCTAAAAGATGTATGTCTCTGGAGAGGCTGGTCCAGATCACATGGGCATCGCTTTAATACTTCAAGATGAACTCGAAAACCTTTAAAGTCAACATGAAATGCCATTCGCTACCCATTTGACTTTCATATTTCTGAGTGGAACAGGGTATTGAATGAGAGCGCAATTTGATTTTATCCATTTGGGAACTAATTGGAGGATGAAAAAGACTTTAGGGTGGACAGAAATTCCGAGCACAAAGTCTACGGCGATTTATACAAGATCTGTACAAATATTCACAGAGATGCAGAGTAGGGCTGCACAATTAATCAAATTAATCGTGAAATCGAAGCTTTAAGGGCACTCGGCAAAAATTTTTTTTAGTGCTGTCAAATCGATTAATCGCGGTAAATCGCATTTAACATAAATGTTTGTGTTTATATAATATATGTGTGTATCATTTCTAGCTAAAACCCCTACAGATGCACATCCATCCATCCATCCATCCATCCAATCATCCATCCATACATCTAATCATCCATCCATCCATACATCCAATCATCCAATCATCCAATCATCCAATCATCCATCCATCCATCCATCCATACATCCAATCATCCAATCATCCAATCACCCATCCATCCATCCCTCCATCCATGCATCCACTCATCCATCCATCCATCCATCCATCCATCCATCCAATCAATCATCCATACATCCAATCATCCATCCATACATCCATACATCCATACACTCATCCATCAATCCATCCATCAGATTTGACAACACTAATTATTTTTCTTAAATACACATTTTTTTAATACAAAAGTAATATTTATTATTTTGTTTTTATTTAGTATTGCTTATAGTATTTAGTATTTATTAGTATTTAGTAATATTATTATTATAGTCATATTGATAAATAATCACAACAATTTAGCCAAATTGTGCAACACAAACAAGCACAGCAAACCTGAGAATTGCATTTTAATTCACAATCGCAGAAACATATCAGGAAAAAAAAAAAAAAAAAAACCTTTACAATTCGATTTTTTTCCCCAAAGCGTGCAGCCTTAACACGGAGCCATTTTCTAAATCATTTTTTTCTGATGTTTATCATTATGGTATCATCTGCTTCATCACTAAAAGACATCTAGCAGCAACTTACTGAGGCTGGTCACTTTTTATCGATCAGACTGACAGTCTCTTATTTACCAGAATACGCTGTGTGTGTATGTGTGTGTGAACCAGATAAAGTGAAAAATAAGCTAAAATATATACTACTATAAATAAAAAAATAAACCTGAGGAGCTAAAACTTCCACTAAGCGTAAAACACACTGATATTCCTGACGCAGATGCTGTTCCTGGTTTTATCTGGCAGTGTCACATCTCTGATGTGTTGTGTTCGACTGGCCCTGTCATTACCGCTCAGACCTAAATTATTGATCGTGAGTGTTCATCAGCATCACAGTCACGTCCTTGAGCTCCTGATCCGTCCCCAATAACAGCCACTGAAATAATTAGGAGGATTTCTCATTAAGGGAGAATGAAAAAAGAAGGCGGAGAGAAGCGGGGGTTGTGGGTGTTAAATATCTCCCCCTGAGAGTCCAGAGCGTTCGGATCATATCTGCTGAATGACAGGCCCTCCACCGCAAAACACACACAGAAACATCAATACAGAGAGAGAGAGAGAGAGAGAGAGAGAGAGCAGCTCTGCCAAAGTAATGAAGAACACTTCAATCTGAAACCAATATTTATCAGCATATAACATTTAACTTTGGGATCAGTAAGACATTTATACTGTTGCAAAAGATTTCTATTTCAAATAAATGCTGTTCTTTTGAGCTTTCTATTCATCAAATAATACTGAAAAAACATGGTTTCCACAAAAACATTTAGCAGGCACAACTGTTTTCAACATTGATAGAAATATTTCTAAAAAATTGTTTCTTGAGCAGCAAATTGGCATATTAGAATGATTTCTGAAGGATCGTGTGACACATCACCTCATATGACATCACACCTGATATGACTGCTATCATTATTGCTGGGTTCACTACAAATGGAAGATGTGTTCAGCCACGTTGCATTATGGGACACAGTCTCAAAAATGAGTACTCGAGTACTCAGGGGCGTGGCTTGTGCAGTGGGTGGGGCGTGTCCATCATGGCGATAATTAAAATATTTAAATTAAAACACTGTTATGAATAATAATGTTGACAAATAAAAATATGACATGAAAATGTGTCTATCAAAATATGAAAATATGACTAAAAAAACTTATATTATCAATAATGCATTAATGTGTTCGAAAAAGAAACATCTAAAAGGAATAGCTGCATGAGGTGAAGCTGAGGAGTGAATGAACACCAGTAAACTGAAGCCTGTTCTATATGGCACACACATATAAGATTAATCAGATATCCTAGATGCACAACATAAACGCAACATTACAACTAGTATCTGCACAAAAGGACGTATGTTATGTAGCCAAATAGCCAGTTATGTAGCCAGAAAGTGTTACTCCCGTTGTTGATGCGCTCTTCCCGTAACAACACACTGAAACACGGGCAACTAAAGCACAAAGAATTTACAACATTCTATTACAATATTGTTCTCATTATAATGTTATGCATACGGCAGATTGTCGCTGCACATCTTGTACTTACTAACTGTATTTCATGATCTAAGTAATTCCAGGCATCACTGTGCACTTTCAAATCCATAGTTTCACTTTGTTTCACCGTTCTGGACGGCACGCTGTCCTAATGCTAACCAATCAGATCTCAGGTACCGCCCAAAATGCTGCAATAACCACTCAGGAAAAAACAGAAATATATACTGTATATACGTTTTCATGATCGATCATCATTGTCATGTGCACATTCCTGCACACATATCATATATTTCAAAAGTAATAGTATGGCTATTCTGAATGTATAGCCTCAGCCTCAGCCAACCACCTTGCTGCATCCTGCCAATTTTTTGTTTGTCCAAAGACACAATGGGCCCTATCATACACCCGGCGCAATGCGGCACCATGCGCTAGTTTCAGCCCGACGCAGTTATCATTTTCACGTCCAGCGCCACGCTGTTTAAATAGCAAATGCACTCGCGCATATCTGTTCACCCATGGGCATGCTGGTCTGAAAACCAGGTGTGTTATTTTGAGGAACTGAAAACGACTGCACCATTGACCAACAGAAACCTGGTCTAAAGTCAATAGCGCAGTATTTTGTGTTATTTAAAGGGCGCGTTAGTAATATGTGCCTATAGGCTTGTGCACAACGTGCGTACACTCTGCTTATTACACACACAGGGACGCGCAGCAGCACACAAACATTTTTAAATATTAAAAATAAAAGGATTCCTCTCTGGAGAAGCGTTCAGTCTTTCCGCTCGCAAATTCCGCCGTGTAAATAGCGAATCCGCCATGGTGCAAGCGCAACTGGCTTTTAAAGGGAATGGGAGATGAGACTCTGATTGGTTTATTGTATGTTACGCCCAAAACACACCCATGACTCATTAAGATACTAGGTACAACCCTTTTGGACCGTAATGGGAATGTGATTTTGAATTCAGCACCGGAACCTGCCGTTAATTCATCAGCGGACTATGAAGTGCCGTGAAGAGCGAAGGTCCTCACGGGGTCTTCACTAAACAAACGGCCCTTCTCCACGCATGCAAACACGCAAAAGCACATCAGGAGTGGCCTTCATTTGGCTATTGAAATATTCTCTCTCTCTCTCTCGTGTGCTGAAGCGGCTCAGAAGCACTGAGACACGGAACACTAGTTGTGTTGGCAATTATGGTAATGGGATGCTATTAGGCCATGATTCCGTATGAGTGATCTGGGAGAGGGAGGCCCCGGCGGTGCAAACGATAACAGAGCGTGTGCTTCTCCTTGATACTGCTCCAGCTACATCATTTGCATAATGAACCCTCCCAGTAATGAGGGGTGTGGCCTGAACCGGCTGCTGCCACTACGTTCTGAAAAGCATGCTAACATACTAGACTTATTATTTCTGCAGTATTAGTATCTACTCTGCACATTTTCTGAATGCATGGAAAACCTGGATGACCTGCTACATTTGCTAAATTGTGCAGTATTTAACAGCACACTGCACTGGATAATGTGTCCCACAATGCACTGGACCAGCATGACGATGAATGAATGAATTAAAAGTAATTAGAAGTTTCCACTGTGACTCATTATGTGATCATAGTACAAAAAGGTATGCTAATATCTTAAGGGTTCCTAGTTTTGTTTTCGAGTCTCCTACAATAGGTTTACATGCATCCAAGGATAAAAAAACACTTTCATTTTCTCATTGTATATAGGGTCATATATACAGTATATATATGGCTGTCAAAATCGATTCATTGCGATTAATCGTATCTAACAAAAGTTTGTGTTTATATAATATATGTGTGTGTACATATATTATTTTATGAGATTCTTCTGAGACATTTATCTAAAATAATGTTCTCTGCTTCACATACTATTTTGAAAATAATATAGTATAAAGTGTACTGTGCAGTATTCAGTATGTAGTAAGCTATCACTTGATTCTGAACACAACCTGAGTCTTCATTACTAGACAGGAATCTCTCTATATCTCTAAGCCCTGCCTCCAACGTCTGCTAACACACACACACACACACTCCCAAAGGAGACACACAACTCTGATGAATTGATTGACACCATTTTCCATCTGCTAGTGCTATCACAGAAAGAGAGAAAGAGATACAGGGGCCATTTCTGCTTGATTTCTACACACACACACACACATGAACACAACACACACCATACCCATTTACCTGCGTCAGGTCAAAACACTGAAATCATGCACATCATTAAAATATAACTGCAGGATTTATATTAAGCTCTATCCTTACAAAATGTCCTATATGATGGCATCATGATACAGTGATTGTATGGTAATCTGAATGAAAAAGCACTGGTTGTTCTTGTGGACATCTTGAACTAGCTTAAGGTGATCTAGCTGATTTGGGTTGATGGTTTTAAAGCGGTTTTGGCCAATTGTCAGCAAATGGCTGACCAGCCAGACCTGTAA
The DNA here is from genome assembly GCA_039654105.1 of Coreius guichenoti. Taxonomy (NCBI): domain Eukaryota; kingdom Metazoa; phylum Chordata; class Actinopteri; order Cypriniformes; family Gobionidae; genus Coreius; species Coreius guichenoti. Next base: position 5,237,791 of record CM077180.1, on the reverse strand, counting down.
ACCACCTTAAACTGTTTATTTCAGCAGGGAAAGCGGAACTGAAACATCACCATACAACTCAATAACACGTCCACATCCGTCACACTTCTTTCATGACAACTAAATCAGCGCAATTAGCACGCCATGCTAAGAGCTAACTATTCCATCAAAAATAGACAAATGACCTAAATCACGCTGTATGAAGAGGCTTTTCAATCTCTCATTTTATGATGAACAGAATGTGATCTTTAAATACACTACTTTTGACATTTATGATATTAATTTGAGAAGCTAATTTTACTGTGAATGTGTCTCAATCTGCTCTCTGGCTCAAAACTATGTATACTAACTTTCTTGTCTCCAAATTTGTGTTTATGATGTTTCTTCAACAGCTAGCACAAGCAAAAAAATATATGTATTTTCAGTCACTTCTGAATAAAAGATGATTTGACATGGTTAGCGGTCAAATTAGGTACACTTGTGAGTTTTCCAAAAAAAGGCCAAAAGTGCCCGTAGTTGATGCAACACCCTATCTAGGGGACGAGGGAGTGAAATAAGACGCAGCCAGGAAAACTAGTCCAGTGCATTCACAATATCTCACTGCGATTCCCTCAGTAAGCGTCTCTAAATCCGTCTTAGCCAGGAACTCATTACTTTTGTGCCACAATCAACATCTTCAGCCCACTACGACCATCAAACTGACTCATTCCTCAAACACGACCGCAATTTCCAGCCTAGCAACCACACGCTGTTGATTATTGACCACAATGTTGAAGCCACAATGACTACTCGCCCACCCACCCACACACGCACGCGCTCTTTTCTCCAGCAGTTTTAATTTGACACCCTGAGCCGGGGTAACGAGGTGAGGAGAGAGAAGCCGCAGTGGAATTCATTAGCCGCGCCACTGCAGGGTCCTCTCTCCCGGCGTTAATGACATCGGAGGCTAGAGAAAAACGAGACAGCCCAGACACAGGATGAAATAAACATGAGCGCTGTCAGCAAGTGAAGGTTCGGGCTAAAGGGACGGTGAGCACGGGGTCTGAAGAAGACCTCCAGCCCCTGAAAGATCACACCAGGTGCCTCCGGGACCCTCGGCGTGATTCTGAGCCGCATGTTATTATGGGCTGATGAAAGCAAAAAGAGATCTGGGCGACAAGAGTTCCTGTAGCACCTGTACCGCGGTAGACATTGCATTTGCATGGCTCTCGGTGGGCAGGACAACTTTTTGCTAGTTACACGAGATATAGACTAATAAATGTGGAGAAATGCAGAGGTGTGCGTCAAACAAGTCAAGAAAGAACCGGTTATTAGGGGCGGAGCCCAAACTGGTTCATCCAATCACAACTCAGAATCTGTTTTATAATTATAGTGATTTTACTACAGCACAACACAAAACAAAGATTTGAAAGACCAGGGTTATTATCGTTAACTAAAAATAATACCATAAAAACATTTTGTTTACTTGAAAAAAAATAAACGTTAACTGAAATAAAATAAAATTACATTTATTTTATTTCAACTAGTTGCCAAAGCAACATTTCTCACTTTCATTTGGTTTATCTTGAAATACTAAAATTAAATTAAATAAAACTAATAAATAAAAATGAATAAAAACTATACAGATATATTAAAAAATAAATAAAAATCACAAAAATCACACAAAAATTACTAAAACAAACTAAAATTAAAGTGAACACGGAATATATGAAAATAAAATGTTAAAATATTGACAAAAAACATCATATTAAATCAGTGATACTAAAAACCACTGTAAAAGACACAACTGTTCAATAAATAGTTACATTATTATTATTAAATCACCGGAAAAATAAATTTCTTTCACCAAGTAATATATTTTTTTTATCTTTTGGGGGGTTTTTTTTAACTTAAGTGTCTCATAATGTGACAGATGTAACATTTATTTAATATGTATAATCAGATATTTTTGGTTTGTGTCTATTAAATAAAAATAAAATGAGAAAATATCCATTTAATTCTTTGGATTATGTAATAATAGACACTGCCACATGATAGTAAATCTTCTAAATTTTCTTTAAAAATAAAAAATAAATAGTTTAAGAATTATATTATAGTATAATATAAATAATATAATATATTATTTAATTAAATGGATGTATTCAGAATATAATTTATTATTCATTAATTGTAATCAAAAAATAAGTTTATTGTGATATATACCATGACCATGATGTAAAATCTACTGTAAGATAACTATTCAAGACAAGAAAAATCCATCACCATACGTCTGCGGCAGCAACAACATCTACATTCACGTCTGCAATTAAATTATTAACGTGAACGCACGGCTCAGACCCCGTTGTTAATGTGCCCGCTGGAATATATTAAACACACAGCCATCTTTGTCAGCTTCACTACAGATCAATTGAAATGCCAAGGAAAGGAACATGCATGCAGGAAATGGAAATGTGTGTGTTGGCTGCAGAGAGAGAGAGAGAGAGAGAGAGAGAGAGAGAGAGAGAGAGAGAGAGAGAGAGAGAGAGAGATCTACATGCGGCTCTGCATTAGTCATTTGGCTCCCACCGGCTCGTGTCACCTCTGAGTGGAAGCGTGTCATATTCTGGCAGTCTGAACAGTGGGAGAGTCAAGACCGAAATTGCCCATAAAGTGACAAGTTAAACTCCTGTTAGACGTTTCTCTTCTGTTTACACACACGAAGAAACAAACTCAAAAATGCGGTGTTGCTGATGAGCGGGTCCAGGCGCGATCGCATGTCCTGTGCTAATTTTGGTGGAAAATCTTGAGAATTCTGAGGAATGTTAGCATGCTAAAATGTGTTTTGCCTGGAAAGATGAAAGGGTTTCTCTCATTCAAGGATCGCTGCAATACACCTCATACTGAGCAGAACATCTGGAATTAAAATTCACCCCATTTTGTAAATGCATGTAATATAAATGTATGTTTAACCAAAATAACTTGATCTGAAACAGATCAGAATTCTCTCTGGTGACGTATGCCAGACTTCTCCAATCATTTAGTCGTATTTAAGTGCATTTTTAAGTGCAACACCCACATTTCAAAATCTAATCAACAACTGATGGATTGAACCAAGTCCCCAACTGTCACGTTTAGTTCTTGTTTCTCATTGTTTCCTGTTCCCTTTGTTCTGTTTTCCCGCTCTTCATTAGTTACTATGGATTTTTTACTCCCTGTGTTTATAACCCCAGTTCTGAGTTCGGTCTCATTTGCATTTATGCTGACGTGGTTGTGATTGTGATTCCTGAGTATTTTCTATTAAATATAATTCTTGTTGAATTCTCCGTTGTGCGATTTCAGCGACCAACCCTGACGCCAACCAACATTCGTTTATTTTTCGATAATCTGTTACACTCGAATGTACGTCAAGCCAAGTCTCATTTATTTATATTGTGCTAATAATTGTTTCAAAGCGGCTTCACATTAATAAACAGTGTTAATAACAGTGTTAGTGTTAAATACATTTTGAAACAAATTCAATTTCAGCTGTAAATCAGAAGATAATAGTGTCATTGTTCAACTCAATTTAGTTAAATGTTGATTCAATTCAGTTCAATAACCACCTACAGTCAAACCAAAATTTATTCAGACAACTTCAACATTTTCTCACATTATCACAGTTTATTCACTATAGTTTAGAAAATGGTAATAAAATATGACAAGAACTCAGAACTGTGTCAGAACAAATTCATCTTGATAATGTCAGATAACTTTGATAGAAAGGTATGTAATGGATTACAATCAACCAATCAGCTGTCAGCTGTTCAATTTAACTACACAATTAGATAATACCAATTTAGGTCAACCAATGTACAAGCAATGCTTCATTTTGTCCTGAATAATTTTGGTCCCAAATTTATCAATTTTACTGGTAGTCCACTGTATGAAGAATGTTTGGGTATAATATTTCACAGTTTACTTTATTTTGCTCTCCTCATAACTATAGTGTACTGCACCCACTAGTAAAAAATTATATCTGGTGTCTGAATAATTTTTGGTTTGACTGTAAATGCAGTTCAAACTTTTTTCATCCGATAGTGCCAGTGCAGCTAAATCAATCATATTACTGATAAATAATATTTATCAATAATAATAATAAATCGTAACCTCTGACTCCAAATTTCATCCGTTTTCTGAAGGCCAAACAAAGCGGTTTTGCTTTTGCACCGAAACACAAAGCCTTGTCTTCTTTCTTTGCGCATGCCTTTGGTCGGGCATTATGCTAATATTTCACATTGTGGCGTGGACATTTAAGGAAGTAATATCTGGACTTCAATCAAGGCAGGTCTGGAGCTGTTCTCTGTTAAACAGAATAAATCCCTTTGTGGAAGACTATGAGCTTTGTAATTTGCATTACACACTCAAAGAAAAAGGAAAACATTAAAAAGCATCATATGCACAAGCATTTTCCATGTAATCTATCCCAGATGTTTGTGGAATTAAAAATATATGTATATTATTTAATACTGAAAGAACAGTATGGTATAAAAAGTTTGCAATTTTTACTACAAGGCGAAAAACTTTTTTCTGAAAAACTGGTTTTCTCACCAAAAAATAATGCATAAAGGCGTTACGATTCTATGAAAATGTGTGTAGTTTTTTAGTACATTTCATGTGGGTCTGTACTGGAATTCCTCCTTTGCTTTTCTTCCATCAGGACAGTGGATGGAAGCAGATCGTTTCTGCTGCGTCAGCAGTCAACAAGACAACATCCCTCAAACCCAGCATCTGATTTCAGTGACGCGAGAGAACGGCAAGCTGCCTGACACACCTAGTGGGGGTCGGCGGAGGAGATGACCTCTCTTTCCGAACCTCTCATCCTCAGACGCTGAAGGAACGGTCTTGACAGTCATCTGCCAGGATAACCAGACTAAAATGACGGCTGTGTACAGTAGACACCTGTCTTTCTTCAACGAGACCCTCTGGATGATGCTTGCATATCGGCGATCGGGACTAAGTGCTGACAGATTTAACAGGGAGTCAGAGAGCGACTGTACATGAGCAAAGAGATCAAACAAATCCCCGACAGCACCGGCTGTGACATTTAGAAGAATATCTCCAACCGTCTCATTCACATGCCTAATAAATCAAGAGTCGGCTCTTGATTTATTAGGCAAAAAGTCATATTAGCAAAAAAAGTCACCTCTAGGTGTAGGTCAGGCAATTCAACGCGTGTTTGGCTTGGCTGCTTCGACGACGTGTTTTAAAAGGAATTTCACATTCGCTGAGCCCTTCCAATGCGGCAATTAAGACGTCATGAAAAATCTCCCAGCCGCATATTGAGGGAGTAATGTATGGAAGAGTGAGGAGACGGCAGCACGAGTCTCTTTATCCGACCACACCACAGAAAGTGACAAATTGGCCTAGTTTTGTATTTAATTAATCACAGCAGCCTGACAGCTACCTGAGCCCAACTGCATCATTAGTGCGGCGCTACCAGTGTGTTTGGGGAGTTTGTGATAGTAGACGATTCTGTTCATTAACTCGTCCAGTTCAACAGATCACAATAAACACACTCCAATATGACATCTTACGGATGTTTTTTTTCAGTCAAGAAGATCAAGTAAAAGATCTAAACTATATTTTGCAACGTGGAAGTAAGCTATTTTCTACTTCCGATTCATTAGCCGTGTTGAGTAAATAACTCAAAGAATAACAAAGTGCAGTAAATGGTAAAACTAACCAGTGTGTTTGTAATTACGACAAAACATTTAAATGATATAAGATATGGCAGTTTGCAATAGAGGGCCCCTATCATACACCCAGCGCAATACGACGCAAGTGTTTTTTGCTAGTTTCAGCCAGACGCAGTTATCATTTTCACGTCCAGCGGCATGCTGTTTAAATAGCAAATGCACTCGCGCACATCTGTTCGCCCATCTGTCCACCCATGGGCATGCTGGTCTGAAAACGAGGTGTGTTTAGGCGCCTTGTTGGCACGTTGCTATTTTGAGGAACTGAAAACAACTGTGCCATTGACCAACAAAAACCTGGTCCAAAGTCAATAGCGCAGTATTTTTTTGTGTTATTTAAAGGGCGTGTTAGTAACGTGCGCCTATAGACAGGTGCACAATGCACGTACACTCTGCTTATTACACACCATGGACGCGCAGCAGCACACAAACATTTTTAAATATTAAAAATAAAAGGATTCCTCTCTGGAGAAGCGTTCAGTCTTTCCGCTTGCAAATTCCGCCGTGTAAATGACGAATCCTCCATGGTGCAAGCGCAACAAGCGCAAGCGCAACTCCCATTTTAAAGGGAATGGGAGATGAGATGATTGGTTTATTGCACGTTACACCCAAAACACACCCATGACTCATTTAGATACTAGGTACAACCCTTTTGGACCATGCGCCTGGCGCGCCAACTGTTTTTTCTGTCGTTAAACTAGCAAAAATGAATTCAAACATGGCCTAAGTGCACCTGCGGCATGCGCTTCAGACCATGCGCTCAGATCGTTAAAATAGGGCCCAGAGTGTAACAGTTCCCGCCCACTTTTTCAGTGGTGTTGGTTCTGGAAGTATTTTTCCATTCATTTCTCCCATAGGGATTTCAAAAAAAGTCTTTGTTAAAGAATTATAAGCCATGAACCAAGTCAACCAGCTACGAGGTAAATCACAACTAGAGACGCACCGATCGACCGGCCAGGGACCAGATTCGGATGGTTTTCTGCATGATCGGCCCGGACTGGTGCACATCTTTCCGATTGCGAGCTGGTCTGTTTTGTTGCCAGCAGCCAGGCAATAACATCAGCTGTGCGTTCTCGCTCTCTTCTCTCTGACGGCGAAGTGACACACACCCGCCTCCTCTCACTCACTCACAGTCAGTATCATCTGGTTAAATAGTGCTTGTATTGCGCATAATTTTAGTCATTCCCGCAGGTTTCGCGCTCACAACAAAAGCCACTGACCTATATAAGTGGGGCGCTTCTCAGTCTCAAACAGCTTGTGAGTCGCAAGTACCAAAATGAGTGGCTTACTACTGCGCTTAAACGGTCAAATACATAAAAAATGATATCAAAACGCCTGTCTTGGCGAGTATTCAGTTAAACACAGTCAGTTTTGGAACGTTAAATAATTGAGAAAGATAACGCATGTTGTGTAACAGTATACTGGATCCGTGCATAAACTCTGTGCATAAAAGTGACAGCAGCCTAATATTCCTCATGTTAATCAAAGAACAAAAGACAAAGAAAATCACTCTCTGATCTTGACTGAATAAGTTTTATAACTTTAACTGTAAGCATTAATCTGTATTTAATCTTTACAGTGAAGACTATCCCGTGTTATTTTACATTTGATTAATTTCCTGAAAAACTTACTTATTTCATAGCTCTCTTTATTCTATTGCATTTATGTGTGCTGTTGTTTGCAATTAGTTTATTTGTTCTTATTTTATTACTTGTGACTTTTTACTTGTTTTTTATGAAAATAAAACTTTGTGTTGAAGAAAAGTAGATATATTTAAGTATTTTGAGAGCATAAGGAGAGCAACTTGATTACGTCATGCACAGCGCTTGTAGCGAGGTCTTTTGGCACGTGTTCCTTGTTTCCACTCTCTGATTGGTGGACTTTTTGTACAGTATCATGGGTAATGTAGTTTCACTGTGGATTCCACTGTTAAATGAATAATTTTAAAACTAAGCTGAAATAGTGTGGGCTTAACAACCTCGTAGCTCACAGTAAGGTTGTCTTTAAAGGTTTATAATGTATCGTTTTAAAAATAAATTTCCTATGGAGAAAATGAATGGAGTTTTTACTTGCGGAACCAGACTGTTGCGCTCTGTATAACGCAGCATAACAAGCTCTTTTAACGTTCTTGCATTTAAAATAAGTTGGATAAAAACCAAGGTAATTGGGGCTTTTACAAATACCAGTTTCAATATCATGTGAAAAGGACTTCACTGTTTTTAACTGATTATGTAAACATGAGCTGCGTTTTTTTAAAGCGCATCTCAAAACCTGTCTCTATTTGTCAGTGCTGTGGCTCTGTGGTTGGATACTACTGTGTGATGTCCCACATTTTTAAAAGCATGAGCATGTGTGAACGGTCCCTTACTCCTGTCACTCAGAAATCAAATAAAATTTTGTCTAATTGGACCGATTATCCAGGTGGATGAAGAAAAAGTCATTTTCGTTTACCATTATATACCGTTATTTTATATGCAAAAACATAAAGCGCCATTGCTGAACAGCAGATATGATGTATTTACCGAAACGAAGTCAATCCAGCAATCCACCTTTATTTTAGCCAATCAGAAACAACTTTCCGTTTTGGGGGCGTGTCAATTAAAAGGTGAAAAGCAAATTGGTACTGATCATGATCAATTTTAACAGTGAATGTTCACTATACAAATATGTTTGTACACATATCGTCTACAGAATAGTGAAGAATGATCAAGCAGCACAAGAATGATCAAATAAAGCATCAGTTACACAACAAATGCACATCATTTGCTCTTCATTTTGGTGAACTAGCACTAAAAACCTCTAGGTCTTTGTTGGGAAACAGAAAGGAATGGCATTTCCCAACACTTCCCATTTATTCTGACCAAAAGTACTTGAGCAAACAGCAGGTCATAATATTTTTAAGCAATACAGCTAAATTAAAAAAAAATATGTGGATGTAAATCCATCTATTGTCCACAAACATGTTTCAAATCATTGTTTGGTCCAGCTGTGCTATGAAAAATGTAGCAATAACACTATTTCAAACAAAATGACATTGTTCGCTGTGCTGTATTCAATAAATCTTCTTATAAACTTTATCAAAGTCTTAATATACCAAATATCAATGCATGAATGTATCAAAACATTTCTCACAAAATTGTGTTCCTCACCTATACTCATTGTTTTGTTCTTTCACCTCTACCTGTTATCCAGCACACAACGAATGTGCTGGTTTACTGCCAATTAAACGTTCTTCTCTTCATGCTTCTGACCAGAGATCAGACATTCAGAGAGACTTTTTCCACTTAATGCTCTTTCAATTTCACCCGTCTGTTGCAAAACAGGCAGCGGAGGACTAATCAAAACAATGAGACATGTCAGTGGACAAGAATAACAATAAAACGTGTCAGAGCTGATTAATAAAAGTACCGTCAGCACGCCAGTCCTCAACACCTACTTAAAGACGGCCGTAATTCACGTCCTATCAAAGGGAATGTGACTTCTTAAGAACATCATTGAGATTCTGCCGCCGGTGTTGAGAGGCTGGATGGTTGAGTGACAGTTTGAGGGACTGAAGGACAGCTGGACGGGCTCCGACTCACCATAGCTGTGGCGTATGATTGACATCTCGTTCTTTATTGGCGTCATCCCGTGAAAAGGAAAGTTCAGGGTTCATCCCCTCCCACCTGGACAGACGTACTCAGAGAGGCGTCATGAAGCATGTAGATAAAGAGACGCCGAATCCATCATCTGAGGACCCGGAGATATATCCGACCAGACTAACGTGTTAAATAGGTTAGCTCACACCGTCTACGGTCAAAAGTTTTTAATGTTTTTGAATGAAGTCTCTTAAGCTCACCAAGGCTGCATTAATTTGATCAAAAATACAGTAAAATTGTGAAATATTATTGCAATTTTAAAAAATTCCTGTGATCAAAGCTGAATTTTCAGCATCATTACTCCAGTCTTCAGTGTCACCTGAACCTTCAGAAATCATTCTAATAGAAGCATTTCTGATTATTATCAATGTTAAAAACAGTTGTGCACCATATTTTTTGTGAAAACCGTGACGCACTACCATTCAAAAATTTGGGGTAAGTAATATAAAAAAAAGAGAAAAATTAATACTTTTATTCAGCAAGGATGCATTAAATTGATCAAAAGTAACAGTAAAGACATTTATAAATGTCACAAAATATTTCAAATAAATGCTGTTCTTTCAGAACTTTCTATTTATCAAAGAATCATGGAGGAAAAAAAACGTATCACAGTTTCCACAAAAACATTAACCAGCAAAAACTGGTTTTAACATTGATAACAATAAGAACCATTATTAATAATTTAAAATGTAAAATGTCATCAAAATGTCATAATTTCTCAAGCAAACCAGGACTGGAGCTTTCAAGCTTCAAAAAGTCTTACGACAGCAAAGTCATACAATAGCTTTGTGTGACAAACACTCAAATTTAAGTGTCCCTGGCACAATGAGAAGTAACATCCAATTTACAAACAAATCATTCTTTTGAGTCTGACCTTTTTAAAGTACCAGTTGATTCAATTCACTGCTCCAAGTCTCAGAGCAAAATGATAATTACACAAAGCTACTGACCTCAGAACACGTGGAATATACAGTACTATATAGTCATATGGATTAATTGTATGATATTTAAATTATATTTCATGATCCTTTTTGAACATGCATTGCAATTGCATGTAAAATCGTCAGAATTTCTCCTGTTGTAAAGAAAGTCATAAAAGTTTGGCATTCATTCTTTACTACGTGTTCATCGTCCAACAGCTGGACAAGACCTACAACAGCTGTAGTGATTGAGACATGTATATACACCACTTTTATACAATCATTATAGGAGTTTTGTAGGAAAAAACAGCCTGATCACAGATCTTCTCATGCATATTGTGCACAAAAAAGACATTTTTCAATGTGGAAATGCTCCAATCTGACTGGTTATCTGTCATGTTCACAAGTTTCCAAACTGCTACAATGATGGCTTATGAGGAAAAAATTGTTGCTTGCCCAATGCATTGCAAGCACACCCTCCCATTGTGCATGTTTAATGTGCATTTTTGCATTTTACTACGGCAGTAACAAACCTCCAGTACTCAAAAGAGGCAATAAACTGCAAAGTGGCTATAGACAACAGGCATAAAGTCTGGCTAAACAAGACATTTAGTCCAAAAGTGTTGAAATCGCTGACAAAAAATGTGAATTAATGGAGGTCTTTAAAATGCTCTACCTTTGACTCTGAGACATAAAAAAGATGGCGTGGGAAAATGGCTCCAAATAAGCAGCATTAAAATAGATGCAAGCACACAAATAGCTGCAGCGCAGCTTGTGCTGACAGACCTGAAAATGAAAAAGAATGTTGCCATGTAAAATTTCCTACACGCTGTTAATATTTTATGAGCGCTCGTTTTGACACCAGGCTGTATATCCCTAATTTGTGTTGCTGGCTGGCAACACAAATGGGTTGTGAATAGAAATGAAGAGGTGAGGTGGGTTTACAGCAGAGGAGAGATGGGTAACGAGAGGAAAGAAGATAAGAGGCGACTGAAAGTGGCGGAAAATGGACTGCACAGGCACGACGGGGGAGATTTCGTAGTCGGTGTGCTACACAAAACATCTGAAATGGCCCATTTAACTGCTTCATATTGTGCCGCTCTCGACGGCTTCATTTTCATACTCCATGATGGTGGAAGATGGATTGAGCACATGAATCTCACCGAGATGAGCGTTTTATCAAGGTTACGTTAACCTCCAGCCTTTATCTTGCAGGAGATGACGTTGGAGGTGAGTAAACAGGAGAAAGCCATCAGCGGTCTGATGAATTCAGTCAGAGCACGAGCAGATAATGGCACTTTCATTAAGAACACTGTCTGATTCTCTTACAAATGCAGCCGCTCTACAGATGACCAGAAGAATCCTGCAGATGTTATAAGTTATTGCCAACTTTCATTTCTAGAGCGGTTCCCTTCATACTCTAGTGTCCGGCTCAGACATGAGCACATCCATGGACCGCCAAACGCTCCAAACGCCGTCTGATGCATTTTGCAAACAAAAGATTCAATAACATTGACTAAAAATGGAATATGGAAATTAAAACACATCGTCGATGGCATTTCAACTATGCAAGATAGTCTACCAACTGTGGACCATAAAGATCACGCCAACCAATCAAACTGGGATCTGGGGCCTCGTTTATAAAACTTATTTACGATCGGATTTGATCCTTAATTCCATGGATTTAATCCTACATCAAAAGTGAGGAACAAATCAGGATTTATAAATGCAAAAACTGATGTGAAAATATGTGTACACATTCTTTGCACTGATATACCTCTGATTAAAACAATACGACATTGATTATGAAAATGTATAGATAAATAGGCAATCAAAATATGCATTTATATCATTATATGCACAAACGAGAAACATTGAAACTGTTTTGTGATAATTACGTCAGTGAAATTAAATTAATTAATTATGATTAATGATTTACTGAAAATAACTTTTTTGTGGTAATTTCCATGAACTAAAACTAAAACCATAAAAAAATACATTTTCGTTACTTGAAACTATTTAAATTCAATTTAAATTGAAGTACTAAAATAACTAACTAAATAAAATAAATCTAAATAAAAATGAGTAGATCTTCAACTAAAATTAAAGTGAAAACAAAGTATACGGATGATTTATAAATAGTATTTATAAAAAGTATTTTTCAAAGGGGAAATTTTTCTTTAGCAAGATTTTGCACGCAGAATCAAGTAAAATCTACTTAAAGAAAATAAGCAAATTTAACTTGCCCGGTTAAAGTTTGTTGAGTAATTTCTACTTAGTTGAAGTTTACTTTGCAATACTCTGTTTCAAGTACATTTTACTGAATTAAGCCACGCTTTTAAAGTGTATGCTTTACTTAGAACATCTAAGTAAATAATACAGTAGATATTGTGTAGCCACATATCTACATAATAGAATTAATGTGGTACACACCCGAACACAGCTATCTCAATACAACAATACAAAATAACGGTAACATTCGCTGGATCATTTTTGAGTAGGGTAAATGTACCTATTAAGCTCAAGTACCCATTAAGCACACTACTATCTTTGAGCTCAGATTATAAAAAGAAAAAAATTATTTATCATCCTACTTAATGTCTTAACCAAATGATGTGTTTGTTACTATATACCTCCTGTAATTTCAAGCTAACCAGACCATTGCACACTGAGATATGGGTATTCATGTGTTCACACTGTCTGGTGGCTATTTTGAAAGCTGTCTGAAAACTTTCACCAGAAGAGGAGCCCCTTAAATGTGCATTTTTTAGATGTTTAAGCCTTTATTTTCGATAAGTATAACTTCTTATTGCAAAACTAAGAGATTAATGTTTAGACTTTTGCATATTATAACCTGGAACCTGGATGTGGGAAATAATAAGTTAGATCCAAAAGATAGTTTAAGCAACATAGCGCAGATGCTGCAGAACATTGTTAGCTTACTAGCTGTATAAGATTGTGTGCTACACTAATATATTACTTCACAGGCATTACTTGCTTGTACTTTTAAATCCATTATATTATAAATTTACAGTTTATTGATGTTCTGTTGTTTTACACTTCTATAATTTTTAAAGATTTCATATTATTGTAAGGTGAGCTTAAAGGGTGCACTACTATGAAAATCACACAGCTTCAGTGTGACATCAATAAGAAAAAGTATAATGTCATAGATATTTTCAATAATAGCGGTCCATATTAAAATATGTATGAACTTAATACATGACCTAGATTATTTATTTAGCAAAATTATCCTTTTAAATTTAATTTAATAATATTTATTAAATTAAATATTAATTAAGCTCAGTGTGCTCCCTTTAAGCTCATCCACATTGAACGTCTATGTAAATACTTCATAAACAGACTTAATATTAACTGATGGTTGTCACTTCAAGTTAATCTTTGTAAAATTATTCTTTAAAAATGTTGTTTAAAATAAACAAGAATTTTCCAAAAAAAAACATGTTGTGAGCTTAATGGCAACAGGGGTGTGCTTAAAGGGTACAAACATGTACCCATTAAGCACAGCCAGACTTTTTCTATTTAATGATGTACATCTTAAAATAAAATTAAATATTATTGTGTGAGAGATTAATATTTTATTTTAACATAACTTCTTGTACTGAAACCAACACCCTGTGCACTAAAATGTCTCCATGTAGACTTTGGTGAGCTTAATAGGTACGTTTACCCTATTAATGTGTCAACAAAAGCAATGATAAAACAGTGTAAATACAGCTGGAAAACAGTGAAAAATGCAACATTATTAATTATTCATGACCCAGTGCATGATGGGAACACCAGTATCAGAAAGTTGAGTAGGTTTTACTTACAAACCCGATTCCGAAAAAGTTGGGACACTGTACAAATTGTAAATAAAAACAGAATGCAATGATGTAGAAGTTTCAAATTTCAATATTTAATTCAGAATACAACATAGATGACATATCAAATGCCCCTCTTCTTTTTATAACAGTCTGCAAACGTCTGGGGACTGAGGAGACAAGTTGCTCAAGTTTAGGAATAGGAATGTTGTCCCATTCTTGTCTAATACAGGCTTCTAGTTCCTCAACTGTCTTAGGTCTTCTTTGTCGCATCTTCCTCTTTATGATGCGCCAAATGTTTTCTATGGGTGAAAGATCTGGACTGCAGGCTGGCCATTTCAGTACCCGGATCCTTCTTCTACGCAGCCATGATGTGTAATTGATGCAGTATGTGGTCTGGCATTGTCATGTTGGAAAATGCAAGGTCTTCCCTGAAAGAGACGACGTCTGGATGGGAGCATATGTTGTTCTAGAACTTGGATATACCTTTCAGCATTGATGATGCCTTTCCAGATGTGTAAGCTGCCCATGCCACACACACTCATGCAACCCCATACCATCAGAGATGCAGGCTTCTGAACTGAGCGCTGATGACAACTTGGGTTGTCCTTGTCCTCTTTAGTCCGGATGACATGACGTCCCAGTTTTCCAAAAAGAACTTCAAATCTTGATTCGTCTGACCACAGAACAGTTTTCCACTTTGCCACAGTCCATTTTAAATGAGCCTTGGCCCAGAGAAAACGCCTGCGCTTCTGGATCATGTTTAGATATGGCTTCTTTTTTGACCTATAGAGTTTTAGCCGGCAACAGCCAATGGCACGGTGGATTGTGTTCACGACAATGTTTTCTGGAAGTATTCCTGAGCCCATGTTGTGATTTCCATTACAGTAGCATTCCTGTATGTGATGCAGTGCCGTCTAAGGGCCCGAAGATCACGGGCATCCAGTATGGTTTTCCGGCCTTGACCCTTACGCACAGAGATCATCTTTGGATGATATTATGCACTGTAGATGATGATAACTTCAAACTCTTTGCAATTTTTCTCTGAGAAACTCCTTTCTGATATTGCTCCACTATTTTTCGCCGCAGCATTGGGGGAATTGGTGATCCTCTGCCCATCTTGACTTCTGAGAGACACTGCCACTCTGAGAGGCTCTTTTTATACCCAATCATGTTGCCAATTGACCTAATAAGTTGCAAATTGGTCCTCCAGCTGTTCCTTTTATGTACATTTAACTTTTCCGGCCTCTTATTGCTACCTGTCCCAACTTTTTTAGAATGTGTAGCTCTCATGAAATCCAAAATGAGCCAATATTTGGCATGACATTTCAAAATGTCTCACTTTCAACATTTGATATGTTATCTATATTCTATTGTGAATAAAATATAAGTTTATGAGATTTGTAAATTTTTGCATTCCTTTTTTATTCACAATTTGTACAGTGTCCCAACTTTTTTGGAATCGGGTTTGTAATTTTATAACGTTGATATTTACGCTTTAATTTCTACAAGCTTTACTAATATAGAATTTACTTTGTTTTTTTTAATTCTTGCTAACTAACTTATTCAGGTAGAAATTGCATTTGTTTTTTCTGTAGTATTTACTTTACCACAGAAGTGTCATTCTTCTACGTACATCTTTACTGACGCACGTTCAGAAAACAGCATTCACACACACGGACCAAATGATCTGAACTCTGACAACAAACAAACCCCACCAAAAGCTCAAGTGCGAATGAGCCCGCAGAGCTCCAACTTGGAAGTAAATGGGAAGTTTTTGTTGATGCCCCAAAATCTGGCTTGCATTTACATTAGGCGAGTGAAATCACAAATGCATCAGTCATAAAGCAGGGTTCTGTTTGAGCTGAATTTGGCGGTGTTGGATGTGGTAAATGAAGCATGACGGAGCAGAGAAGAGCAGCATGTCTGTTAGTGCTCATCTCAGTCCACATGACTCACGCCTGTATTCTGGGCCACCAGTCAGAAAACGCCAAAGAAAGAAATAAAGAGAACACAACACAACTAAACTGACTTGGACGACTCCAAAAGAAAAACTCAAGCACATCTTGTACCTTAAAAACTGTTTGGAAGGAATCTGTTTGAGGAGTTTGACTTACACATTTCACAACTGCTGATCAAAGGCTGCAGTTTCAAATAACACAAAGTCTGTCCTTAGTTGACCACTCAAATGACAAGCACCTGTTTCATCTTCCACATCCCTGACAGCACAGAGGATCGCATGAGGACGCTGACTTCAAAAGTGCTGAGCTAGCTAGAAAGCGACAGCGCCATTTTCCAAAAAAACCCTAGGATTTAACTGAGCATAACTGCTGCTTTCCAAAGCACTTCACAGCGAGATCAGAGAGAAAATAGCTCATCTCCATGTATGTAAGCAAGGTGAGACAGGTTTATGGACCATAGAATGTCGACTTCCAGCATTAAGCAACATTAAATGATGCAACTATGCATTGCATGCGGTTCTGCTCGAAACCGGTTCTTGCATGTGCAGAAGGAACTTCAGTCTTCCAGAGCCTGCGATGGTACTTGCGTCTGTGCCGGGAAAGCGGCCAAAACCGCCGCTCTCTGCTTCTCCCAAACATTTGTTTCCTTTCAGGGGGCACAAGGCTCCACATGCTTCCTTAAAAAAACATTTCCGTGCCACGAGCACTGTGTCGAGAGACTATTTTAAGATGGTAAAAGAGACACATGAGACCAAACACTTTCACAATGAACTAATGCACTAATTAGTGTAAGTGTCCGTAGATTTGTAGATGTACACTGTCAAAAATGGGGAAAAAACATAAATACCAGCTTAATTTGAATCACTAGCTACGTTTACATGGACACTTTTTCCTGAATGAATTCATTCCGATTGATGAATCCGAACGTAGAGTTTACATGAACGCTAAATAAAGTGATCGGGTTGATGTGTGCGTTTATATGTCACAAGCTTCTGATCGGATTTAATCTTTTGACATGCGCACACTGCACGAATACACAGAGTTTCTTGCTGTTGTTGCATACTAACCATCCTCCTTTTCTTTGTTTTAAAAAGCAGACGTGATATTTTTCTATTTCGGGTCCTAATTAGACAAAGACAAGCACATGAACGTTGAGCCGCGCTGCTTATATTTATCAAACAGTAAAAACGCCCATTCTCGTCCCCAAAACAAGGCGTCAGTGGATAAGAGTGCGAAACAAGGTCTGGTGGGACGTTGTCCTGCTCCACTTCACAGACGATGAGTGGAAAGAGAATTTTAGAATGACAGGACAATCATTTATGACACTTTATTCAACAGGAAGAACAGGGGGGTATTCCAGAAAGCAGGTTATGTGCCATACCTGGGTATGTTTAAGAGTAAGTAAGCGGATAACCTCAACTTTCGGTTCCAAAAACGGAGGTAACTTTCAGGGTATGTAAGTAGCCATGGCAACTCACTCTCTGAACATAACCTGCTCCGGAACAGGTTATGTTCCAGGGTTAGTTTGCTTAAGAGGTATTCAGATGTGTGTTATATAATTAATATAGTTATTAATTATTAATATAACCAAATTTGTTATATAGTTACAGTTATATAATATACAATATTATACATTAATTATAAAGCACTATTATAACACGGTAATGTTTAAATGTTAGTTAAATTCAAATATATATTTTTTTTATTGTCATCTCACACATGGATCTGCATTCAATTAATTAGCATCAAACAAGCAATATAATCCTTATTTTCAGTGAATAAAGATCATTTATTTAATCTTTTCGTTTAATAAGTAATCTTTATTCACTGAAAATAAGGATTATATTGTTTGTTTGATGCTAACCTACTTAGTACTAAGTAGGTTATGTAAATCGCCATTAAACAAAAGAAGACGGAGGAAGTAGAATGGCGAATGAATCATCGATTCGTCGCTCTGTCTTGTGTGTTATCTGGGAACATACTCTGAGTTGTCTGAACTTACTCACGGACGCATTTTTGGAACCAGCATACCTTGAGTAAGCAAGGTTTAGGTTAATCAACCGAGTTCAAGGTATATGTGACGGTAAGTTAACCTTGCTTTCTGGAATACCTCCCAGCTCGTTCCGCGCGTCATACATCATTACACTATTTCTACATCACTGCACATGCGCAGTCCTTTCAGTTTCGGTTTTTAATCCGATCAAATGTTTACCAAGCGGCAACCTCCCGCGGTCTCTCTTGAAGCAACACGGAAGTGACTTAAACTGCAATTCATCGACTGGCCACTAGAGACAGACTCCAAAAGGGAGTCAAATCTGGATCTCCTCATGTTAAAATGCCCAACTTTACAGCAGAAAAAAATATGTTTACAGCCTGGTACAAAAAGAGCTTATACAAATGAAGCATGAAAAATTAGCTATACAGCTAATTTTGCCCTTCATGACAACTGTGAGGGGGTGAATTTTTCAGTTTAAACTATATTAAGCCTTAAAGTTCTGCATAATCAAGGGCATGGCCACTTGAGTGACAGGTGGATTGCCACTATGGTCGAGCTAGGCGGGTGTGGTTTCAGCAACCAGTCACCTCAGCTCCACCCACGTCCCGCCTCTTTGCCCACTGTCAGTTATCCGGGAGTGACGCGTGGTGACGCGCTGCCAAGATGGCAACGGCCGACTTTAGGCTTTAAAAATGCTCTTCAGAAACCTACGGGTGATGTCACAGACACTACGTCCATATTTTTTTTTACAGTCTATGGTGTTTACATGTCCTCTCGATCGGATTAGAAAAGGAATAAACAACCCCTTACAATCCGAATGAAATTTTAATCAGATCTGGCCAATTCATTCTGATTGACGTGGTTACATGTGACTTTTTTGTTCCGATTGTGCCACTAGCGATTGGATTATTAGGGTCCACGTAAATGCAGCTACTGCCTAAAGTTAATAAAAAAAGACAAATTTGTGAAATGTGCATAAATGAGGCAATCATTGAGAATCGGTTTTTTTTATGCAAACTATGTGACATGTCTATGGGAATGACAGAGAGGACTGTGGGAAGCGTTATTTTAAAGACATTTTTCGCTGGACACAATGGAGAGACTGGCAGACATAACGACAGACTGCGGCTTATTACTGCCATATATTAGCATGTCTAATTATGAGGGATTTGCATAGCCAGACAATCCATACAGGAGGAGAGAGAGAGATGGTGGTGGTTTTCCTCTGATCTCTGTGGGGAAGCTCACAGGAACAATCATTTCTGTATCAGTTTATAACTCTACAGAACGCATCAGTTCAACCTTGCAACAAAGGACGGGTCACAATGGTTTACTAGTCTTTTAACTAACCATTTAGTCAATTAGTGAGGTCAACTATACACTACTGTTCAAACAGTGGGTTGGTTTTTATGTTTTTGAAAACTCTCTTCTGCTCTCCAAGACTGCATTTATTTGATCAAAAATACAGCAATATTTTGAAATATTATTGCAATTTAGAAGAAGTGTTTTCTATGTGATTATATGTTAAGATGTAATTTATTCCTGTGATCAAAGCTGAATTTTCAGCATCATTACTCCAGCCTTCAGTGTCACATGATCCACCAGAAATCATTCTAATATGATGCTTTGCTGCTCAATTCTGATTATTATCAATGTCATATTTTTGTGGAAAACATGATTTTTTTTTTCTAGGACTCTTTGATGAATAGAAAGTTTAAAAGAGCAGCATTTATTTGAAATATAAATATTTGTAACATTATAAATGTCTTTACTGTCACTTTTTAAAAGTATTCATTTTATTTTTAATCTCGACAAATTGAAAGAATCGTTTTGGAATTGTATTGTGACTCCCCGATTCAAAGTGAATCAAGTGACAAGATTTTTTTTTTTTTTTAAATGTTGTTGTTTTGAACAGCTAGGCCTATTAATAGAGAATCCTGAAAAAAAATCCAAAAATATGAAGCACCACAACTGTTTTCAACATTGATAATAATCATAAATGTTTCTTGAGCAGCAAATCATCATATTAGAATGATTTCTGAAGGATCATGTGACACTGAATACTGGAGTAATGATGCTGAAAATTCAGCTTTGATCACAGCAATAAATTACAGTTTAAAATCTATTCACATAGAAAACAATTATTTGAAACTGTAATAATATTTCACAATATTACTGATTTTACAGTGTTTTTGGTCAAATAAATGCAGCCTTGGTGAGCAGAAGAGACTTCTTTCTGAAACATTAAAAAAATCTTACCGACCCCAAACTTTTGAACAGTTGCCACAAACACAGGTGAACTTAACATGATTCTAAACATATATAATCAATCCCACAAAAGGAATGTGCAAACACTCTATCAAGAGACTGATGAGTTAGATGCAGCGTTTTACCTTTAACTTTTAGAAGTTAACTATCAGATGCAAATAGAAAAGGAAATCTATCACGTGTGTAATGTGACGTGCTGGAAAGAGGTGCGGATGCAGAGAGAGGGTGATGTATGAACGAGCTGGATGAGAGGTGAAAAGCGTGGCGGGGGTTCAGATCCTTGCATCCTGAGAGCCCAGGGCAAAAGTGGGATAAATGTTGATTTTGTCCAAGGAACACCCGGCAACTGACAGAGGGACTAAACTGCAGCGAAAGGCAGCCATTAATCTTGGTCTAGTTTAAGTAGTGTATATTAATTTGTGTCATTTCCAGTACGTGGAGAGAGGCCTCTAGTCTCCCTCTCTCTGTGTGCCGACCGCCTGTAGTGGCGGTGATGGCGAGGGGGGAGGAAATGAGATTCCCAACCGCGCATTAAAGACAGACGACTCCTCCGGGGTTGGTATGGCAACGGCGCTCACGAGAAGCACTTCACGTTCACTTTAATGCGCATTACAAATTTTCAGATTTGATTAAAGTCGTAACATATCAAGAAAGCTGGCAGTAACGGAGGGCCGACCGTGTCTCCACCTACCAGCTTTACGATGAGCTGTTGGGAAGGAGCGACACAAAGCAAACGGGCAGATAAAATCGCCACAGCGTCTCTGTCTAATGCACCGAGCGAGCGCCATCTCGTCTAATGTGATGCTAGCGCCGGTCATTCATATCTCAGTGAGCAGAGCCCGTTTGAGCCGAAGATACCATCTATTGACAAAAGAACAGATTCGGAGGCAGTTTACCAGGCGCATTCTGTTTGTGAGGGTTTATTATGCTGCCGAACGCAAATCTGACATTTTCTAATGGTTTTGCCTCTGCACCTGGCCAATAAATCATATAATAGGAATTGGAAATATTAGGCCTGCAACAAATAATCGATGAAAATTGACAGTAGCAGACAATGAATTTGTTTTTAACACTTTTTTTATGTTTTTGAAAAAAAAAAGTCTCTTCTGTTCACCAAGGCTGCATTTATTTGATCATTTATTACTTTTTTCTATGTGAATATATAGTAAAATGTAATTTATTCCTGTGATCAAAGCTGAATTTTCTGCAGCCTTCAGTCACATGATCCTTCAGAAATCATTCTAATATGCTGATTTGCTGCTCAAAAAAACATTTCTGATTATTATCAATGTTGAATATATTTGTGGAAACTCTGATGCATTTTTTTCACGATTCTTTGATGAATAGAAAGTTATTTATTTGAAATAGCCTGTATATATTTTTGTGAGTCTTTACTGTTACTATTGATTAATTTAATGCATCCTTGCTGAATAAAAGTATTAATTTCTTTTAAAAAAAAAATCTTACTGACCTCAAACTTCTGAACGGTATTGTATACACATACATATATAAATAAGAAGATTTTTTTTAAAACCTTTGAAATGTTAGTTTCGGCCATATTAGGAATGAACATAGTAAGGAATTTAATGTTTAATGGTTTTGCTTCCTTAATAAATCTGCTGACGACTCTTTCAGCTATTCTAAAGATGCACACGGAACCAAATATGATGAAAAGAATTTAGTCCAGTATTTTTTTTATATTCTACTTAAAAATACTCTCTGAACGACCAAGCCTATACCGAGGACTTTGCAGGTGATATATAAAATTATGCAATTGTGCAATCAATGCTAAAACTTTTTATTTATCATGCTTTATTTCCTAAACACATCATCATTAGATAAATTTAAGCTTGAGAATGTTAAAAGAAGGAAATTAATATTAAAAGAAGAATGAATATTGGCAAGGCCAAGTATAATATCTCTAATTCAGGCACATAGACAGACATATAAACACTCCAACATGATCTTCAACAAGCAGCTCAATCAACGGCACCCCAAACTCGCCGTCGTGCTTAATTACCAAATAGCATCACAGTTAAATTCAAGCTATTAAGCCTCTTAATATGATTAACACATCTCAATTAGGCCACTGACAATTTGCATAATTCATAAGGTAATGTGATTGTGCTCCAGTGTATACTCAGAGAAAACGATGACAGATCTCTCCGTAACTGCTGTTGCGTGATTGCCTAATCTCATTTCTGTAAAAGCCTGGAAGAGTCGTTCCAAAAAGCGCCACGCCAGCCGCGTGCTGCCAGTCAGTGTGCGTGCTCCTCTATTATGTGCTGGATTAGGCTTTAGCGTTTCCGCTTGAAGGATGATGAGCCGGTCCAACAGATGTGATTCTCATATCCTGCTTGTTCGCGCTCCGCAGAGATGCTGCATCAGCACACTTTAAAAAAAGAAAAAACCCACACAGAATGAAAGACAAAGCAGCACATATTAGCACTGAGACCAGGCCAGCCGCACGTCACAGCGTATTGATGGCACGCAAAACCAATGACTTCAGGCAGCTGTGCTGGAGAGTACAACCTGCTTTGTTTGTCTTCAGGATTCAAGCACCTGATCGGACACCTGAGGGTTTACCAGGAATCCGTACAAATCCTACGCCCTTGTTTTAATGCGGAATCGAAGGCCTAAGGGTTCAGATCTGGAAAAGCAATGCTAAATGCAAGTAATAAAATGCAACTAACAAAACAAACTTTTAAAAGGAAGCAGAAAACCATCCCATTTCTTTTCTCGTTGACGTCAAAGCATGTGCATCCAATCAAATTAAATTTACTGCATACTATAGATAAATACACAGTAGAAAGTTAGAAAGTGAAAAAGTGGGCATTGATTCATTAAAAATCTTTCAAAACGGTAGTTTTCTACCATGTTAATGGCATCTAGTCATCATCTTGGAATATGAGTCAAAAAAGAGATGTTAAAAATCCTGGATGATAATGTTAAATATTAAAACAGAAAGAATGCATTGCATTTTAGGATGCAGTGTTGCACAATTTGGCAGGTCATATTCTATCCAAAAAAATAGGATTTTTTTATAGTATACTGCAGCAAAGGTAGTAGTATTTGCATATTTGAAGAAAAACTGCAAAATTCCACCAAAATTAGGTGTTTTTCTATCGCCCTAACAGGCCCCCTCTTGAATCTCTTTTGTGACATCAAGCATGTCATTGTTAATGCTACACCCTTTTAAAACGTGTTAAATGAACGTCTGTCAGCTGGTTTGAAACTGAGCTGCCGTAGATGATTTACTCCGTCTGTAATGAGCTATAGAAGTGTATACTGTGTGCACTGGTGTGTTCAGCCTAAGAAGCCGTAAGGAGTCGAGCTTCCCACAGGACCGAGAGAACGGCGTGCTGAGCGCGCTCGCAGTAATCTCATCTCTGGCTCGTTTCAACGCTGTCAAATATTCCCGCCCTGCCCTCTGCTCACCTCATTCTCACCCATCAAAAAATAACATTACATCACCCGAACCCCCGGGCGCTAAACCTTACACCGTTTAAACACATGCCACAAGAAAACGAGCCTTTTGTTGAGGTTCACAGAGAAAAAGAAAACTCTGCAAGTCAAGATCTGTGAGATTTGACAGATGTTTAGAAGATTGAGATTTACAATCATCATCATATGCTTGCAGATGGTTGCAATAAAAAAAAAAACATCATACAGTGTTGAAACCAATAACTAAATTAGCTCTTCAAT
Source organism: Coreius guichenoti (assembly GCA_039654105.1). Taxonomy (NCBI): domain Eukaryota; kingdom Metazoa; phylum Chordata; class Actinopteri; order Cypriniformes; family Gobionidae; genus Coreius; species Coreius guichenoti. Next base: position 5,213,789 of record CM077180.1, on the reverse strand, counting down.
TTCTTTTTTACGTCTGTTTTACTATAAAAATATAGTTAAAATATAGTTAATCAGCAAATAAATATTAGCTATTAAGAAAGGAATGTATTACTGTCTACACATATAAAGTAAAAAAAAATAAATAAATAAATAAAATAAACATGGGTTTCCGAAGTATCAGTTTGATACACAAAAAAAAAAAAAATATCACTCAAAATCTGAATTACCTATTCCAATTTTTTGTGACTTGTTTACGTGAAATGTGAAAAGCGTTTCATAAAAACAATGCAGAAAAAAAATTTTCACTAAGAAGAGAAAAAGCTATTCTGAACGGAATAAACAAATAACGTAAAAACAACAACAACAAACAAGCCACTGAGAGCATAAACGGCTTCCATTAGGGCTTCATTTGGAGCTTTCAGAAGTTCACGACTATTCGTACGCAACGTAAAATCTCTGACAGGCGCTCAAACCCTCGCACTCCTCACCGGCAGAGCGCCGCTACTGTGTCTTTGTCAAAGCTGAAGGTTCAAGGTGGTGTCACTGAACAAACTCTGACATTCAGCAATTAGATGCCTTGACAACGTTCTGAAGTTCCAAGAGATCCAAGAATTCCACTTCCATAGAGACGAGTCTCCGTGTGTCAGATACACTGAGATGAAACCAAAGAGGGGAAAAAAAGGATATATTTGCACTGTTCCTTTCAAGTGCTGGCTGGGTTATATCGTTGTGAAGAATAATGAAAAGAGAGTTTGCGTGGTGTCGGGTCCATGTGAGCTAACGGATCTGGCTGGAATTGTTTGAGAGTGTATTTTTGGAAAGCCATTTGGTGCCAGAGCCTTTCCAACCTGATTCTGTGCTGCACGCTTCAAAGATCACAGAAGCTCGGACAAAACACTGCCATTGTTTTCATGAACGTGTAAACAAGAGGATTGCATGTGGAGCATGTTTTAAAATTCATCACTAATTTTAAAAAATGCATTGCATAAGTGTATGCATGTGGTGCATTTTTTTTAAAAACTAAAAAAAAAACTGTCATTCTATGCCACTAAAGCAATTAGTTTAACTACAAACAAAAGGGACAATTGTATTTTTTTTGTACTATTTTGCCTTTTTTGATGGCAAAACAACATAGCTTGCATTACAGCGATTTTACCATGGTAAATGAGTACCAACCAAGTACATAAAACCATCTTAAATGCAGTCAAGCACAACCTAATAAAAAGTCAAAAACAACAATACTATAAAAGACACCAATATTCAATACATTTTTAAAAAATCTGAAAAAAATGTGCAGTGTGTTTATCAGCATTTTACAGTGATTTTGAACGAGTTGTCCAAACTATAATACACACCATACAAAGATGACAGTGCAAACATACACAAATACACACACGTATGCAGAAACATTTGTGCACATACACACACACACATCTGCAGACACATTCCTCAGACAAGAAAGAAAATATGAGTGGAATGAAAGAGAGTAGAGAAAAGCGGCACGAAAATACGGCAGGACTAAAATAAAGCGTTCCTTCATCCCGCACGCAGAAGAACGTCTTTAGATTTCCCTCTGCGCCCGCCGTTCCTTTATATCCCAGTAAAAACACAGCGGGGTCAAAAGGTCGGGTCGTGACCCAGGGCCGCGTCCTCCCCTGCAGGTGTCAATTGGCACACTGGGAGGAACTGTAAAAACACACTATAGACACACATACAATCTGCTGACAGGACTGTACGTGATCTTGAGCTTTAAAAAAATGAGACGTTTCAACTGTGAAACTATAATAACTACTTTAAACTTTACCAAACACAATCAGATGTTTAGTCTCTCTCATTGTTATATTGTGACAATATGTTATCATTGCAAAGCAAATTTTGGACTTTTTTAATGTGTTTCAAGATCTAAATTACGTATATTCGACAGTACACTTTTAAAATGGAGAAAGTAAGCATATCTTTAATTACATGACTACATATTTATAAGCTTTAACTTTTTTAACTAGCTTGACAACAAACAAATCATACATTTTAAGCACCTAATTCTGCAAATCTCACTAAAATATCCTGTTTAAAATGGGCTAAAGCACTGAGAATATACAGTAAACAAATCTTGTTTTTAAGAGAAATGCAATTATGAAATGTAAAATAAAGTTTACTACTAGTCTGGCTTCAAATCACTATCATAATAGAATATGGTGGAATAAAGAGTATGCAATGTTTTTTTTATTATTACGCACAAAAAAAAAATACAAATTTTACAAAGCATTTGCAAACATTTTAACAAGGCTCAAAAACTAAATTAAAGGCAATTATATTGCATTGCAATTTTAGTAAAAGATTGGATCTACAAGTTTACCCAGTTTTTAATAATAACTCTAACTTGCACTAGCTTTACGGTTTTCCATTGTGCTAAACATACACTGATTCAAACATCACTCCTGCGTACTTTTTCCAGTGAACCAACATCTCCACAGATGTCAAACAGAATAAACATTTCTCAAGAGCTATTTTGATTCCTGCACGATTTCAAAACAAATGAAGTTGACCAGCGTACACAAAAGAACACCGCAATTCAGTATCTTCTGTCATTTAAAACACCGAATGACCAAACTCAAAATCCGAAACATTTTTAGACATGACCAATGTTGTAAACTGCTGAAAAGATTTTAAAAGGGTTCTTAAGTGTGCTAAACATCCACGTTGAAGTTCAAAAAGGCAGCAGAAGAGGGACGAAAACTTTCTTCCTCACATCTAAACACTTAGAAGCTCACGCCGTGTCATTTCGACCTGTGCCGTCTTCCAGAGCTCGCGGCCTTTCGTATTTTCGCAGGAAAAGGGCAAAGAGGAGCAGAGCAGTATGGGATGGTCCACATCGTCCGGCGTTCCGTTTGAGCTCGAACTCTGCGTGAACTCGAAAAAAAAAAACAAACAGAAGAAGAAGAAACGGCGGGGAGTAAAACTCCACGCATAACTGTGTCACTCCCCTCTCGGACGCTTAGCAGGAGCGGAGCAGCAGGCCGCAGAAACACCCCCCAACTCAATGAAAACATCATAGCCAAGAATAAACAGAGATGAGAACCACCCACGGCCTCACAGCTGGAACAGAGCAGTCAGAGAGATAATGATAAAGAAATCTGCTTTATCCTTCATCTAGTCCTTTTTATTACATGCACTAACGACTGTGAAACACGCTGGAACCGTTTCCACATCAAACCGCGGAGCGATAGTGTCTCAATATCTCTCGAGTTCGGATCCTGCAGCCAGTCCAGGCAGAAAACAGAGCAGCAAAACGTCTACTTGTAACCACCCAAAATGACGCCACAAAATTAAACGAGCTTTCCCTCCAAAAATGCACACAAACACGACGTTCATTCATCGCTTTAGCCAAACACAACTAAATAAACATTTCAGCTAAACAACTTATGGCGGTTTGAAAGTGAATCCTGCACTTTCCTAACTAAAACCTAGCTGGATTTTTTTGCAGACAAAAAAAGACGACTGGTGCAGTGCAAGAGTTGTAAAGATGATTTAACAGCGAGAGGTCAAAGAAGCTGAGCGTTTTTCTTCATTTCCGCACTACGATCGCCACAAAACCACATTTACCCACTGAAATCCACACTCGAAAACATCCACATCCAATGCACAATGTAGAAAAACAGCACAACACTTTTTCTCTCTAACTGTTATTTTGAGTATTTACATAACCCTTAAAATACAAAAAGTTGCTTTCACAGTGTTGACCAGACGCTGAAATACCAATGCATGTCATCCAACAAATATCCAGTCATTTTTAAAAAATATGATCTTACATATGCATAACATCACTTGCCTGTTTTTTCTTTGATTTCACACAGGACGTTGAAGAGCGCCGGCTTCATTCTGTGGCAGTTGAGTGCATGTTTTCTGAAACACAACACAAGGCCGCGGTGAGCGTCTGAACGGCCCAGTATTTCACTCGGCTAGTAAAGAGTTATTTATCTGCCTGTTGGCTGAACGTGAAGTGATCAGGGTGAAATGAAAAGCACATATTGACCATTAGCCGGCTCATTACAGTCTCTGTTTATCATACTTATGCTTATGCATAACATTAACAAAATTCCATTAGTAACTAACATTATTTTGGTAATTCATAGTTTAATTCATAGTTTTGTATCTTTGCATGTACTGTAACAATTTTTTTTAAAAATGCATGCTTTTTATTGAACACATCCATACACACTATGATTAATTAATGTATTAATTTAGCAATGGTAATGGTTGTAGGTTGAAAAATACTTTTATTTAAAAAAAAAAAAAAGCATTTATTAATATTAGTTAATATTAATTTCAACATTTACTAATGCATTATTAAAATCAAAAGTTGTATCTGTTAACATTAGTTAATGGACCTGAGCTGACAAACTAACAATGAACAGTTGTATTTTTATAAAATAACGTTAACAAAGATTAACGGATACTGTAACAAATGTATTGCTCATTGTTATATAATATTTCTTAATACATTAACTAATAATGGAACCTTATTGTAAAGTGTTACCTATTTTTAAACTGTTAATTAAAATCAGTTGTAACACTGCAGGTCGTTCTAAAATATACAGGTTGAAAAAAATGCTCAAATCTCTTTGATGAATTAAGAACCTCGATCCGTTCGGAACAATATTCATCCTAAAGGGACAAGATGTGATACGAGTCTCGGTGCTGTCTGTCAAATTCTATCTTGGCATCTCTTTCATTTCTATTGACAAAAAATGAGCACTGCGTGTCAGAAAAATACACTGATGTCTGTCACTACACACCACATGTGTTTGGACACACTGACAACAGCAATCGTGTTATCAGTCCATTTCTGGGTGCCTACTTGTCAATAACTCCTGATATGCATGTAAACATTAGCTAATTGACAATTATTGTAAAGATGTCAAACATATCACCTATATTCCCTTACGATAGTAACCTTTTTTCTGGCAAAATCCTAATTGTTACTACAATAGAATTGTTTTTGTTTTTCCACTTGATAAGTGAAAAGAAGCTTAGATGCCAACTGACATCAAAAAACAAAACGACAGAAAATATCTCATATTAATTTATTAAGAGTTTACAGTTGTAACAATAACTGTAGCATTGTATTGCATTTATCATTATTTGACAGTATATTTTAAGGTACACTTAAAATTAAATTAGGTTAGTTAAATATTTTTGGAAGTTTATCTTTAATTAGCTTACTAAAAGTGATGGTGAAGTATATATATATATATTATTATTATTATTATTATTATTATTAATAAAAAAATATGTATATGTAACATTTATATAATGTTTTAGATATAATATAGCCTAAATGTTTTTTTTTTTTTTTTATTGTTATATACATATTATTTTTCATTTATATAAATGTAGTGCATGTTTTTTTTATATCACATGCTTTTGAAATTATTTAATTCATGTAGTGAATATTGTTTGTTAAGTGTATTATATTTTATACTCTAAACAACCAAGTGTCACTGGCATCTTGAAGATGAAAGTCAATATAAATATTCCAGATCTTTGGATGTGATGAGTGACAGCTCACCTGGCCTGCGCCTCGTCCAGACTCTGGTCAGTGATGGTCATGATCTGTTGTAAAATGTCTCCAATGTCCTGCTTCCTCCCGTCTCCGTCAGTCGCTCCGGTGTTGTCCGGAATGTGCTGAGACAGGCCGGGGTGTCCGCTCATCCCCACGGCCGCATGAGCGTGCATCAGGCGCGGCTGCTCGTCCATGTCGGCCCGCTCTGGTCCTCCGGTCGCTCTCCGGTCCAGCTGCGGCGGAGATTCCTCTGCTACTCTCTTTGCAATCTGTAAGAACAGTCCTCCTGAGCTCACTCACAGCCCGAGCCACTATCAGACCTTTAACCACTAAACTCACCAGTGTGTGTGCGCGCGCGTGCGTGTGTGTTATTAATCAGGTCCCGCGTGAAGAACGCAGCGCTTCATACACTCGCGCGTTATTTCACTGTTTCATCCCGCTGCTTTTGTTACATTGTAGCACTCTCAGAGCTCAGAGACTCTGCGATGCTTTTGGCCCCGCCCGCGCATCTTGATTGGACGCAGGGACCGTGTAGCCCCGCCTGCGTATGTCTCTCAGTGTACGTCAATCATTGGGCAGGGGAGACGAGACGCGGGAACGCGCCTTCGTGCCCTCCTGAGAGGCAGCTATTCATGTTTGTCCGCTGCACATGTGTTTTTTGTTAATATCTCTGAAAGCACACATGCATGACCTTTTTTTGTGATAACAACTGTTTGGGGGTGTGACCAATATGCAAATATAAATAATGCTAGCTATTAAAATAATTAAATTAATATTAAATATAATGAATAGGCTATTATATACATTTAATATCATAATTTAATAATTTAAAAATATAATATCATAACATATTAATGTATATTATAATATAATTATAATAATTATTTGTAATATTTTTGTAATAATATAAAGCATTCATTACATATTATATATATATATATATATATATATAATATTAATTGCATTACTATATTTATAAAGTATTGAATTATAACAAACACAAATAAATAAATAATAAAATAATTTAATAATTTATTTTTCATTTAGGTTTTTATGATACTAGTGCTTGCTTTATGCTTATTACACAAAGCATATTACTAATAATTATAAAAATATATTGTAATATAAATTAATATGTTAATAGAATATTGTTTTTATGTTTTGTTTACTAAATTACTTTATATTATTATATTTATATTTAAGTGTGTGGAATTTTTTAAGTGTGTGAAATGAACTATGATATTATATGCATTATATATTATAATCATTTATTATACAGTATGTAACATATTATTATAATTAAAACTATATTAACTATATTTAAAGAATCTAAATGTCATATATTTTTTATTTGTCATTCACTCATTCATTCATTCAGTCATATGTGTTATAGGAACACACGAGACACTTTAAAATGAGGGACATTGAAGATGGTGGAATATATTGAATTGTCGAGGATGAGTTAAATCACTAAGTCTGACATTCAGGGTCTGTCTCATTTTCCCCTTTGACCAGTGATAGACCTCCATTTTCTCTCCAAGACTCCATCTCATTTTCCAGCCCGCTGCCAAGGAATAGACATATTTCACTCCCAATCAAAACAATCGACCTTGTCCGTCATTCATTTCAGTTATTACCCGGTTAATGTGCTTAATTCAGGATTAACGATCGAATGATTCTATCCTTCACTTCAGTCGAGGAAATCCCAGAGAATAATGTTGAATCCTTACATTTTTCATACCGTTTTGCTCTTTTAATTAAACAGTAGCAAAGTGTTTGTGAAATCCACTCCTTAAATGATTTCATGCATTTTATTTAAACGTCTTGTTTGAGCATCATGCATCGATCTGTTTTAATGCTCAGTGCAGCGCTGTGTTTTTTTAGGTATGTTCAAGCAGCATGCTTGACTGTGTTCGGTTGGGTTTTTCTAATGTAAGCCGGTGACCCATGGTGGGCAGCCAAGCAGCAGGGCCCCAGTGTGTGTGACCAGGCTGAAAAGTGCCTTCCAGGTCTGAAGCATCCACTCTAGTGCTCCTGCCACAGGGAAAGAGGGGGAGGTTACACACACACACTGGATCCAGTGTGTATGATTGAGAGATGCCTGCTTAACTCAGCCGGGAACATCCAGCAATCTCGGAGCAAAAATAAATGGAAGACACTTCAGGCTAGTTTCCCTGTTCCAAATTGAGCAGTGACCCTCTGGCTAATAGATAGATTTCTTGGAATGTATTCAGAATGACTTTTGCAGACAATTCCCTGGTTGTTCTCTGTTTGAATTTGTAAAAGAACAGTTCTGTACCTGGTAAACGCAGACAGCAGCGTATGCACTGTGGCGGTGGCGTCTAGTGTGCATCTCGCCATCTGCCAAGCGTAACAGGAATCCCTGAGAGATCATTCACGTAGCATGAGAGACGGTCACACTGTCCAAACATCTGTCCTGACCAGCGCACGGCAACATATTCACCCATCAGATCAATCTAACAAGCTTTCAGATGGAGCTTTTGAAGTGCACACTTCATGGAACATTCAAAATATGGGTTACCATGAAATCAAAATTGGCCATTTTTTATAGAATATTGCATATTGTTTTAAATTCATGTGCCTCGTAATCTTGAATCTATGTCGAGGGCGGGGCAACCTGTCACTCACATGAGATCCACCAATAGCAAACCACAACCATCCAATCAATTCCCCACAGACAAAATCAAGCCCCGCCCCACATTTGTTCTTGTTCCATAAGCATTTCACTCGGATATACGTCACAATAGGGAAGAAAAAGACTAGCAAAACTTCAGTTTCACGCCGACTTTAAACTGGTGGTTGCAATATTGGGCCTTGATTTGACTTTGGAAAACTTTTATTGTTCAGAATCATCACAAAATCCTGAATGTTAATTGTACGTTAAAGACATTTTAGCAAATGGAATCATGTAAAATTATATGCATGACTGATTCTCAGCTGGTGGGTCGCGACTCTAAAGGGAGATAATAAAATGTGACTATACAATTGTAAAGATACACTCTTAAAAATAAAGGTTCTTTATTGGCATTGATGGTTCCATGAAGAACCTTTAAAGGGTTAGTTCACCCAAAAATTAAAATTCTGTCATTAACTGCGTAGGAGACTGGCACAGTCGTTATTTTTGTTTGTTTTTGCGCACAAAAAGTATTCTCGTCGCTTCATAAAATTAAGGTTGAACCACTGGAGTCACATGGACTATTTTAACGATGTCTTTACTACCTTTCTGGGCTAGAGAGGTCTCAGATTGCATCAAAAATATCTTCATTTGTGTTCCGAAGATGAACGAAGGTCTTACGGGTTTGGAACGACATGAGGGTGAGGAATTAATGACAGCATTTTCATTTTTGGGTGAACTAACCCTTTAACATCCATGGAATCTTTCCATTGTTTGTTATAGTTGGAAAAGGTTCTTTAGACTGTTTTCTTTACACAAAGGGGGAAAAATGGTTTTGCTGTGAAAACCCCCTTTCAGAAACTTTATTTCTAAGAGTGTAGCAAAATAAATAGGAAGAAAAATCCAATTGTGGTGGAAATCAAACCAGTTTGAAACCACTGAACTATTTAATTTTTGTAAAATCACCTCTCGGAAAATCAATATAAAAAATATTGTTTGTGGCAGCCACACTCATAGTTTCCTCTCAGTGTGTATATGATGAGACGCAATATTGCCACCCTAATGTGATTCTATGTCATACATTCACAGCTATTAAAAGTAACAGAGTCCATTTCAGATCACGATGTCAAATACAACACCACAGTGGGGGAAGAAGCTTTCCTCGTCCTGCTTCCATATGGAAAACCACTGGATCATCTGTCTATCATATAGTTAAAATGCAGTTTTCTGCTCTGCTCTAATTAGAGGGAATTCTGCAGGATGGGTTAAACTTTATGTTAATATATAATAACAAACATGCATGATGTGGAAGGTGTATGGAAATTTGATTTGTGTAAATCTTTCTACCGAATTCTGCAGGCACATTCTGTATATAATGCCATAAATAAAATATCCTAATTTACAGTTTTAATACCATAAAAAGAACCACCAGGAATGGCTATTGACATACGACTTAAGACAGCATCTAGGATTTTCAGCTGCATATCAATAAAGACATGAATTAATGCCAAATCATATATCACATTTCTCATCAATGAAAGAGCTTTACAGTAATCACTTAAAACCTCACTCTGCACACCGCAATCACACTGTCTGTGCTGTTTCACACAAACACACACACCTACCACCATTACGCTTGCATGTGTGTGTGTGTGGTGGGTGGCATGAGTGAATTGAAGCTGACAGCGATGCAGTCGTGCAGTGGATCGGTGGATCTCTCTGGTGCCATGGGTCATTCCTCACGAGGAGGAGATTCCGCTCACACTGCTGGAAGTTTCAGAGCTGTTCTTGGAGGAAGTGTGAAGTGTGACAATAATAAAGTTTTTTAACTTCTCCTCCTCTTGCAGTGACATCTCTTCTCTTCTCTGATGATGAGGGCAGGGCAACCTGTCACTCACATGAGGGAACGCCATTCCAGGGCCAAAAGCAAATTCTCAGATTTTGATTAAAACTGCAGTCCGTAACTTTTTTTGGTTAAAAATTATCCAAAATCAATTTTCTCCTTACCTTAGCCCGATTCACTCCGGTAAGCTTGTAATAATGTGAATTTGAGTGGTACTGGTAGCTTTCCACGGGAAATTTGAGCATGCTGGCGTTTACATAAAGAAGGAGTAGTAGTCTGGCTAGTAGTATGGTGGATGCTGCAGGTGGCGTATCATTTATAGCCTTTTCTCACAGCAGCTGGAATAATTAAATTTATCATTTTGATGGCGGATTGTAATCCAGAAAGGTCCAAACGACAATCATCAGTGACAACTAGAGATTCACCCGTAGTCAAAAGCAAAAGATTAGACTGGACAGAAATTGAAATCTACACTTCTACAGGTAACGCTAATACACACTAAATACACGTATTCACGCAATGCTGATGCTGTTAACATTAACCATTTGAGAACAAAGTATAACAATTATAATAATTTGCATTTCCAGTTGTGCTTGCACCATGGCGGAATTTGCGAGCGGAAAGACTGAACGCTTCTCCAGAGAGGAATCCTTTTATTTTTAATATTTGGCATGTTTGTGTGCTGCTGCGCGTCCCTGTGTGTAATAAGCACGTTGTGCACCTGTCTACAGGCACATATTACTAACACGCCTTTTAAATAACACAAAAAATACTTTTTACTGGTCAATGGCGCAGTCGTTTTCAGACCAGCACGCCCATGGGCGAACAGATGGGCGAGAGTGCATTTGGCACAGGATGTGAAAATGATAACTACGTCGGACTGAAACTAGCAAAAAACACTTGCGTCGCGCCTGGCGTCACATTGCGCCGGGTGTATGATAGGGCCTATTATGTTCTGAATTCCGAACTGCTCGTTTTAAAATCTTCCTGGTCTATTTGTTATGACATCTGCTTCAAACATTACAATGCTCATGATAACTTTTGTTAACTCTACAATAAGTAAATCCACTTCACCAGCTAATTACTCTATGACAGCGATGCCATCAAAATATACAGAGCTACCGTAAAAACGTGACTCGTGAGAGACAGTCGGGGCTTGTGGTATGAGCGTTTAGGTTTCAGGGCATCAAGGACCTCAGAGACGCTCTGAGCAACATGCCAGTGGAGCCTCCATAGACGAGCCTGAAAGAATCAATACAGCTGAGAACAAAGAGGAGCTGTGTTACAGCAGACATACTAATCACTGGCCCAGAGCCACATCAACGCCGCCTCACAGAGCGAAAGAGAGAGACTCCAACGTCTTGAGCTCTTCGGGAGGTTCTGCTTCATCTGTTGTGCTGCGATCACAGTCCGGTCTCCATCAGCAGCACGTCTCCTCCATCACATCAATCAACAGCTTGTTTATTTGCAAGCCTCGTTATGTTAGTGTGCCATCTGCACTCCTGTCCTCCTCCTCCTCTCCTCTTCTCCTGTGCCCTCTTCATCTACAGGTGAGTTCAAACCCACACACACACACACACACACACACATATATATTTTAAAGAAGTCTCTTCTCTTATTTTCATCAAGGGTTTATTTCATCAAATATACAGTAAAAACAGTAATATTGTGAAATATTATTACAATTTAAAATAACTGTTTTCTGTGTGAATATATGTTAAAATGTAATTTATTCCTGTGATCAAAGCTGAATTTTCAGCATCATTACTCCAGTCTTCAGTGTCACATGATCCTTCAGAAATTATTCTAATATACTGATTTGCTTCTCAAGAAATATTTCTGATTATTATCAGTGTTGAAAACAGTTGTGCATTTTTTTCAGGATTCTTTGATGAATAGAAAGTTCAAAAGAACAGCATTTATTTGAAATATAAATCTTTTGTAACAGTATAAATGTCTTTACTGTCACTTTTGATCCATTTAACGCATCCTTGCTGAATATTTCTTTAAAGAAATCTTACTGACCTCAAACTTAAACATATATATATACACAAAAAACATTTTTCCATGATACAACCACTTTAAAAACATGGCATGTCTTTTAAACTCAGCGGCGGATCTGTTGTCCAGTGCTATAAAACGTGTCTGAACTGCCTTTGACCTTTGACCCTGTAACTATCTCACAATCTAATGAACTCATGAAGCTGATGTTCTGCAGCACACACACACACACACACACACACACACAGATACACACACACAGCTGCCAAGGATACAAATGAAAAGTCTTGGAGTGGTAAAGTGTCCTCTGAGACATGTAAGTACTTCAGAAAATTCTATCAGACGCTCCATACATGCACTTATGCACTTATGTGTAAAGAGAGCTATTGTTTTCACAGCTCACGGACAGAGTGAGATAAATTAAGTTTCCATATATGGACTTCAACTCCTGGACTACTTCAGTTATGGAATAATATTAAACTGTTTACAATCTAAAGGGTGACAGAAAACGATCTTGAGTAAAAACAACACACAATAAAAACATCCCTTGCTCTATGCATTTCAAAACAGACCTGTACAGTTAAACGCGGTTCAATTAGACAGTGATGATTCTCACAGATCATTATCAAGCGGCGTCTGAACTGGCCCGTGTTCAAGGATAACCTTTCAGAGACACTTGATTGTGGAGAGAAGGTTAAACAACACATTAACATGCCTTAAAATATTAAATTATGGCTCCATTTACTATATGAGGGAAAAACAACAACATAAAAAAAAGCTTTTAAAGGCCGTTTATAAAGAGTCAGGACGAGCAGGCTGGTTGGAGGAGGGCAGAAAGGAAGGTGAAATACACACACTCTCTCTCTCTGCCAAATTAACATTTCTTTGAATTTAGGTTTAATGAACTAATGCAGGTCAGCTCTGTAATTACACTAAAATTCTGCAGAAAAGCTGGGGAAAAAAGTTCCCAGTCCTCCACAGCTGAAACATCTTTTACACATTACACCAGAAGGACTGAATAGATGTCTAAAAGAATGCGTTTTTCCCCCGAGATATTCTAAGACAACATCCTAATTAAAATGATACCTGGAATTTGAACTGGAGTTTGACATTGCTAAAATAACAAGCAATATTTAATACTGGGTAAATACATTTAGCAATACATTTAATTTTGGAATTAATTAAAATTAATATTTTAATGCATGCATGCCACTTTGGCCAAATCAAAATATCTTAAAAGGCAGCATGATTTTGTGATTTTATAACAAACTAACATTTTTTTTCTACAACACTGTAGGTTAAAATCATTAAATAATATTTATTATTAATTTATAAATAACATTAATAAATACAATATCAATATCATGCTTGTAGTGTGTTTTGTTCCTGAATGATTTTGTGTGTGAATGAATGATTCAGTGACTGTAATTGTTTCATTCCTAAATGAATTCAGGGTTTTTGATTGAATCGGTTGAGTGAATGATTCAATGACTTACTCATTAAGATAGAGGCTGCATCCAAAATCACATACTTCCCTACTATACAGCAGGCGAGAAACTATATGTGACAAAAGAAGCATGTCCGAATTCACAGTACTAGGCAAAAAGTACCTGGATGACCTACTTCTTCCGGCGAGATTATGAAGTGTGCATAGGTGCATAGTAAAGTGTGCACTTTACTATCCCATGAGGCCATGGAAGAGGATTTATGAATGGCAGTGAAGCGACAACTGACGCTGGTAGGTCACATGATAACAGCATGGCAAATGTAGTACATCTGGAATACATTCATGCTACACACACTCATACTATATAGAACATACTTTTTTAGTGGTCGTAAAGTAATTACTTATTCAAAAAAAGTACCTACTCAAGAGAGTATGCTTTTTCAGACGCAGTCAGTCACTTATTTTGTTTTTGAATTAATCAGTGTTTTGGACAAATCGTTTCAGTGAATCTTTAATGATTCACTCATAAAGACAGACACTTGTTGCCACCTACTGGTGTAATAATGTAACTTGCAGAAAGAGTCACTGAAAATTCCACACCACTATAGCACAGACTGATAGTGTCTGGAAAACCAGAACTAACTGTTGTATAAAAATTAAGTTGCTGGAAAGAGGGAATGAAAAAGAAAAAAATGTTGAACAGATGGACAGGTAGAAGAAGTAAAAACAAACAGACAGTTAGCACATTAGTTGAAACACAAGAGACAGAGTGGCTAAAAGATGGGCAGAGGAGAAGAAAAAGTGGGACAATTTAGCAGTGAGAGAGAAGGAGAGGCAGAGAGAGACACGTCACTCTGAATCTTCATCACGGAGCAGGTGAGGAGAGATAAATGTCAAAGGACACTCAGCGAAAGAAAGCAACAACTCGACTGTGCTCATCCAGGCCAGAGTCACTCAACTACACACACAGAGTCCTGCCCTTTGGTTAACACACAGCCACGTCACACACACACACATACACACACACACACACACACACTGCATGGAAAGTTCACCTTTTATTTCTAAACTAGTTTCTGTGCCATCTGAGGTTATATAGCCATAAGTGAGCTTTTCAACTGCCATGTTGACCAAGAAAGAAGCCTGCATGTGCTCCAGTACACACAACACAACAGATGATGCTCTTCTCAGCACTGATTGACTGATTGATTGTCAACATGATGGAAAAAGTAGCATTTGTTTATATATATATATATATATATATATACACACACACACACACACACATACACAGACATATATACACCGATCAGGCATAACATTATGATATTATGATTAATATTGTGTTGGTCCCCCTTTTGCTCCCAAAACAGCCTTGACCCATCAAGGCATGGACTCCACTAGACCCCTGAAGGTGTGCTGTGGTATCTGGCATCAAGATGTTAGCAGCAGATCCTTTAAGTCCTGTAAGTTGCGAGGTGGGGCCTCCATTGATTGGACTTGTTTGTTCAGCACATCCCACAGATGCTCGATTGGATTGAGATCTGGGGAATTTGGAGGCCAAGTCAACACCTCAAACTCGTTGTGCTCCTCAAACCATTCCTGAACCATTTTTGCTTTGTGGCAGGGCACATTATCCTGCTGAAAGAGGCCACAGCCACCAGGGAATACCGTTTCCATGAAAGGGTGTACATGGTCTGCAACAATGCTTAGGTAGGTGGTACGTGTCAAAGTAACATCCACATGGATGGCAGGACCCAAGGTTTCCCAGCAGAACATTGCCCAAAGCATCACACTGCCTCCGCCGGCTTGCCTTCTTCCCATAGTGCATCATGGTGCCATGTGTTCCCCAGGTAAGCGACGCACACGCACCCGGCCATCCACGTGATGTAAAAGAAAACGTGATTCATCAGACCAATTCACCTTCTTCCATTGCTCTGTGGTCCAGTTCTGATGCTCACGTGCCCACTGTTGGCGCTTTCGGTGGTGGACAGGGGTCAGCATGGGCACCCTGACTGGTCTGCGGCTATGCAGCCCCATATGCAACAAACTGCGATGCACTGTGTATTCTGACACCTTTCTATCTGAACCAGCATTAACTTCTTGAGCAATTTGAGCTACAGTAGCTCTTCTGTTTAATCGGATCACACTGGCCAATGTATATTGTTAAGTAATATTAATATTATTTAATATTATTATTAATATAAAATAAATACATAATGAAATTAATACTAAATCATTTTGTGGGGCATGAAGTCAAAAATGCTGAAGTGGTGTCACAATGAATAAATCCTTTAAAAAAACAGAATTAAAATTAGCACACTGTAAAAAAAATCCCCGTAAAATTTACGGTAAAAAAATGGCAGCTGAGGTTGCCAGAACTTTACCGTAAAAAATACGGTAGCAACATTTTAGGTTTTACGGGACAGCACTTAGTTTACTGTCTATTTTACAGTTCAAAACCATATAATTTAAAGGTTTATATTGTAATAATTATGTGTACACTGTAAAAATTTACGTTAAATTTATGGTTAAAAAAACGTATTTCATTAACTGAATAATTGAAATCACTCATAATTGAAATACTAATATCTGTTATGTACCTTTGATATATACTGACAACCACCACACACAGTGGTGATGAGAGTCACATGATGAATCAAAGCTCATCACAAGCAGCTTTTAGGAGACAATACTAATATATGGAGGGTGTCATTCACACAAACACTAAACACCATCATGGTAACACACATGAAATTTTAAAAATGCAATAAACATTAATTTAAAAACATTAGATGTAACATTAAACCCTAATGTACATAACTGATTAGAAAAAAAATAAGAAACATAGTTATTTCAATGAAAATACATCAAATGTGAAGTCACGCAGGGAATTCTGGGAATGCCAATTTACGGTTTTTCACTGTAAATTACACAATGACTTGTTCTTTTTCACTTCTAAAAACTGTAAATTTAACGGCATTTTACTGTAAAATTAAATTAAATGTAAGGTTAGATCTATTACAGTTATTCACCGTATATAGTTCGGAAACTTTCTGTTAACCAGTTAACTGTTTTTCACCGTAGCATTTTTAGTCTTTTACCGTTAAAATCACGATCATTTTTTACAGTGCACTTAAGAATTAAACATGCTTTTAACATATTATTGTTTATATTATCAATTAATATTATTAATAATATAAAACAAATACATAATAATATAAAAAATGTATGAAATTAATTTTATTTATGCATTTAGCAGACGCTTTTATCCAATCGCTTTACATTGCATTCAAGGCACGTTTCAATCAGTTCTTGCTTTCCATGGGAATCAAACCCATGACCTTGGCGTTGCTAGTGCCATGCTTACAGAGCTACAGAAAGGCATAAAGTCAAACATGTTGAAGTGGTGTCACCATCCAGAGACAACAATGAACAAGAAATCTCATTAAAACGCTGCTATTCTTGAAAGAAAGAAAAAACCTCTTGAAAATCCTTATCAACTCTTAAACAAATGAATGCAACATTCATGCCAATGTTTGTTTCCGGCCACCCAATTTACAGCAGTCACAACAGCGAGTGAACGTGTCCCAGTGGGCGGCTGTGTTGGTTTGTATCTGGACGGTCTTTGGTGAGATAAGCCCCCCGTAGCTCTGGGGTCTGTCACAGCTGAGACTGGCAGATTTGTGTGGGAGCTCTCAAACCCACAGTCACTCACTCACTGCTTTTATTAAAACACACACACACACACACACACAATCAGGTGTCTAAAGCCAAGTGCCTGGTGCCGGCGTTTTTTCAGGCCTAATTTGCATTAATAAAGAGGCTGTTCCTTGTCGGAATGTGTTTTATTCCGCTCAAAAAATCCCTGGGTGATCCCTGGCGGAGAAGCGCCCGGGAGAATCCGACTGTCAGATACGACAAGACAAATGTATGGTGGTGTCACCGGCGTGCGGCTCACAGATGACAGATTGAGAAGAGCTGTCCCTCTGCCGACAGGCACGCTTCATTTTCAAATTAATAAATCTGAATAAAATATTTTAGCCTTCATTATGAGAGATTCCTGGCTGACAGCTCGGCATGCTGGGAGTGTGTGTTTGGGCTGGGAGGGGCTGCGGAGAACAGCTTGCTTCCAATCCACCTGGGCCTCGGCTTCACGTTTGTGATGTGAACATGCGCTCGAGACTCGTGTGTGTGTGTGTGTGTGTGTGTGCGTACATCTGTAATCATTTCTCCTAAACATAACAGCGCTTGCAGATTCTCTCTCGTAGTCAGCAACTAAATAAACACACCGATATAACCCCGTCCCAGTAGTACCTGGGTAATATTTGCATGTCTCACACCTGTGTGGCCATTTGGGGACTAAACGACCACAGTAGGGAAATACATTTGAACAATGAGTCGGTGACGCTTTCAACAAGAAAAACAAAAAAATCAGAGAAAGATCTGGTTGCTCTGAAGTTGCTGTTTCATATCTCAGGAGACTTTCTTTGTAGTTTGCTTTAGATTTTTCTCCTAAAATTCCTTTGGGGAAATAAAAATAGTCAATATTTGTCATACAGTAAGAGTATATACTATAAAATGAATATGGAGAGCAGCTCTGATCTTTTTTCATTTTGGGAGGATTTGATGAGCTCATATTGAGATCTCTGATTTTGGTGTCTTGGCAAATCTGAGAACAGTTTGTGACATTGTTGAGATTTTTTCAGAAGGAGGAGACACGTGAGATTATTAAAGTCTTTTTCTCAGTAGAAACATCTGAGACTATAAGCAAACCTCTTCATTTGCCATTGTTGTCTCTATATAACTCAAGGACAATTGAGAGTAGTGTTAATATAAAATAATATACGATATATACATTCAAAACGTACAGGGCCCTATCATACACCCGGCGCAATGCAACGCTTGGCGCGACGCAAGTGTTTTTTGCTAGTTTCAGCCCAGTGCAGTTATCATTTTCACGTCCTGCGCCACGTTGTTCATTAGCAAATGCACTCGCGCACATCTGTTCACCCATGGGCGTGTTGGTCTGAAAACGAGGTGTGTTCAGGCGCATTGTTGGCATGTTGCTATTTTGAGACTGCACCACTGGCCAACAAAAACCTGGTCTAAAGGCAATAGTGCAGTATTTTTGTGTTATTTAAAGGGTGCATTAGTAATGTGCGCCTATAGGCTTGTGCACAACGCGCGTACAATCTGCACTATATAGGGGATAGGGAACGATTCAGTGTAAATATGCTTTCCATTGGGGCGAATGAAGTCTGGCTTTGTGTTTGTGTCACGCAAACCGCCACAGCTCCGGTCCAGAGACACGATAGCACAGAGCGGATCATATGATCAAGTCGGTGCAGACCACAAAACATATCGGATCCATTTGAATTCTGCACAGAATGCTGTATTTTAAAGCGATATGGACGAGATCAGGAGGAGAAACGGTTAGAGATTAGGAGGAAACCGCGGCTTTACCGAGCTCAACGGCTCTGGCCGAGCTGTGATATAAACTAAACGCTATTGGCTATTTTAAAAAAGGGGAGCGGCTGTTCGATATGTCCCACCCTGTCTTCCTGTTTCAGTGGAAATGACATCAACACATTGAATAATGCTGTGTTTCAAGGCACTTCAGTGGGACTTTAATGTTATGGCCAATAACCCATAAACAAACCAATTAATTATAAATCTATACTACTCTGTTAAGAAAAAGGTAAATAAAACATACTAAAAAATAGCTTGTATGCTGCAATCGAATTTAGTCATTATATGAAATATATATACTGTTTAAAAGAGAAAATCATGAGAAAAGTCTGCTATATGGATAAATAAAATGTAAAAAATAATAACAGAAGAGGAACCTCTGGGATGCTAGTTAGGTCTGGTTAGAGAGTAGGACTAACAGAGTTTATTGCACATTTCAGAGTAACTTTATTAAAGATTGTTGTATTTAAAAACATTTTTAACTTAACTCATTTGTATGCACAAACTGTCACCATTCTGTTTAGTTTTGTTCATGGACTTTCAGTTTGTTTTCATTTGTCACGTGATTCTTTGTTCCGCCACTCGTCTGTCACCATAGTTATCATCATTATTACTTCATATGAGTCAGCTGTGTGTTAATTATCATCCTCTTTGTGTTGCTACTTAAGTTGTTCCCTCCCCTCCTTGTCCGGTCACCGTTATGTTAAATTGTTGTGCTATTGCCTGTTGTCCTGTCTTTAGAGTACTTGTAGTTAAACTACATTTGGGAACTGTATTACCTGCCTGCGTCTTCCTGCCTGCACAGACCCGTGACACAAATACACACAACTCTGCTATTGATACATATTCATGAAGCAACATGCACTTACAGTCACCATGACAATTCTTGTTTTGTTTTTTTTTTATGGAATATTGCAGTATTTATTATGAATGATCTATCCGTGCACATCATTATTGTTTTAAATTCATGTGCCTCATAATCTTGATTCAGAATAACTTCCCCTCCCTCTTGCAGTGTCTTCTGATGATGAGGGCGGAGCAACCTGTCACTCACATGAGATCCACCAATAGCAAACCACAACTATCCAATCAATTCCCCATGGACAAAATCAAGCCCCGCCCTACATTTGTTCTTGTTCCAAAAGCGTTTCACTCCGATATAGGGAAGAAAAGACTAGCGTGACTTCAGCTTCATGCAGACTTTAAAAGGAGATTGTGTTAAATCTTGGCTTTTATTTTAGTGTTACCTGACAGCAACTCATCTAAATCTAAAATATGCCAAAACCGTTAAAGTATCCGCATCTATCTGTTTGTTTAATAGAATTTTTGGTTACACTTTATTTTAAGGTGTATTTGTTACACTGTAATTATACATTTGAGTAATAGTAAGTGACTGCATGTACTTACTATAGGGTTAGGATTAGGGTTTGGTTTGGTTTAGGGTTAGCTGCATGTAATTATGCATAATTTATAGTTATTACCATAGTAACTACATGTAACATCTGTAACAATGACACTAAAACAAAGTGTATTTTAATACATGAACTAAAAAAATCCAGGGCAGAAGGACTCGGCAAGAAGGAGGAATACAGTAATGACGGCCGCAGGAGAGCTGTGAAATATTTAGCCACTGTGGGTGATGTGTTTGGGGGAAGGGTTGTTATAGTTAGCCCGAACCAGGCTGGAAGGCAGAATAAATTAAAATCCAAAAGCAAAACTAATATGCCCTTTCAACACATAATCTGTGTCTGTGTGAGTCCAACAAGAAATTAGAGCTTGCGGCTGCAGATCATTTTAACATGTAAATGCATTACAAACGCAGAATGCGAGATGCATTATTGCATTCATATATTTTCACGTGTGCCCCTGCACTTTCAAGGTGATCAAGTAAATGGGCAGATTTATCCAAGACCCTCCAGTGGAGAATTAATTTGGATCTCCTTGATATATTTAAACACAAAAAGCCGCTGATGGAAGATGCTCATTTTTCATGAGAAGCTGTTTTGTATTTGAGGGAGAGGTAGGTGTGTAGATGCTCGAGAAAACAGAGTGCCATTAGTACGGAAGACATCTTCATGAGTTATTGCTGAGTGAAAAGATGGAGATGAATAAATATCTGCTCTATAATCTCAAGCATGTAATGAAGATGCACAAATGCTGGATAACTGCGAGAGATTTAACCAGCATTTTTATTGTACATGACACATGAACGAAAACATCATTTCAGGTGTGACGTCTTTCCTGTAAGCTGCAGATATTTAAAAGACAAATCTGTTTGTTTTCGCTGTAGAACTTCTAAAAGGTTCTTTAAATATCAGCAAATATACAGTATTTTAATAGAGAAGGAAATTACCTAAAGCAAACTAGAATCTAATTAACATCTGTGTTTTCTATGTAAGAAATAATTAATCTTTTCACCAAAACACTTTTATTCCATAATGACGCATTGATCAATTTGATCAAAGACATTTATAATTTTACTAAAGATAAATAAATGAGCAGCCAATGAGCATATTAGAATGATTTCTGAAGGATCATGTGACACTGAAGACTGGAGTAATGATGCTGAAAATTCAGCTTTGATCACAGCAATAAATTACATTTTAACATTACATTCAACAGTTATTTTAAATTGTAATATTTCAAAATATTACTGTTTTTACTGAATTTTTGGTCAAATTTTGAATGGTAGTTTAGTTTATGTCTGTATAATTTTTATTTATTTTTTTGTGTATTAGTATTAGTTATTTTAGCACTTTAGTTGTTAAGTTTTATATTAAAATTATTTTTTTTTAAAGTTTTTTTATATTTTATTTTATTTCAGTTAACGTTTATTTTGTATTGTGTTAATATTTTTTAAATGGTTTTAGTACTCATTAACGGTTAATAACACTGCTTTGATTTAATGTTTTGGCTGTGTTTTGGAGTGAACTATCCATTAAATACGTTTTTTTTTTTAAATAAATAGTTCTTAATAGAGGTTATGAGGCATATAGCATTATGCACAACTGAGAAGTCTGTTTTGATACTGGACATTGACCATAATAAGTCTTTTTTTTTTCTGAAGTTGATTAGACCATGTTGTATAAAAACGGACTATATTTGATTAATTCATGAGCTCTTTATGAGTGCGTGAGGGCCGATTTGCATGTTCAGAAGGAATGTTGTCGCGATGTGCCATTCTAATGTCTTATGGCAACTCATGTACAGATGATAAGAATATTTCATAGGAGGTCAGGGCCAATAAAATGCCATTTCAGCACCACAGAGATGAATCAATCCTGACTACAACACTCAAACACAACAGACGGACACACACACACACACGCATGCAAACACGCAGTGACTGTAACACATGACGGCAGGGATGCAGTACAAACAATCCCAGCTTGTCATTAATGATGAAAGTTGTGTTGTGAAACAGCAAGGCTGGTCATTACCGCTGATAAATGGGTGAAACCAGCACTGAACTAATCTAGTGAGCCATCAGTTTAACCAATAGCACATCCAATATTCCAGCCATAGAACTGAATCCCCAAACATTGTTTGAAGGGCATTAGGGAAATAACAAATGCAGTGCAATTTAGTTAAGGATTCTGGAAATGTCACGTCCTGAAAGCAATAACTCCATCAAGCCCATTGGTAATAATGAACATCTCTCATGTCTTCATTGACACATAAATGGTCACAGCGATTTGTGTTTGTAAATAGATGTGAGCGTGTGTGTGTGTGCCCTCCTCAAGAGAGATTAAAGATGTATGAGCATTCAGCATGCAAAGGGTTAAGTGTTAGTTCTCCTAAAATAAAATATTCTGTCATTATTTTTCACACATTCATGTTGTTCAAAACCTGTATAGCGTTCTTCCTGGGAACACGGAAGGTGAGAACTGTTCCAAAATCAAGTGATGACGTATATCCGAGTGAAACGCTTCTAGAACACGAACAAATGTAGGGCGGGGCTTGATTTTGTCTGAGTTGAATTGATTGGATGGTTGTGGTTTACCATTGGTAGATCTCATGTGAGTGACAGGTTGCCCCGCCCTCGACATTAGAGAAGTGAAAAGATGTCACTGCAAGAGGAGAGGAAGTTATTCTGATTCAAGATTACGAGGCACATGAATTTAAAACAATAATGATGTGCATGGATAAATCATTTACAATAAATACGGCAATATTCCATAAAAAATTTAAATTGTGATCAAAACGGGGGGGTGGTATTGGGTTGTTTGACTGTTTGGAGTTTCTTGTGTTGGTAAGAATCGCATTCCGGGCGGGGTCCCCCTCGGTAGAAATCGCGTTCGCGGGGGCACCGCGGCGCGATGAAAAGGGCACTTTCACTTTCAAAGGGGCAGGGGTTTAAATTTGGTCTGTTCCTCAAAAGGTTTTGCATGGCTTCAGAAGACTTGTAATATAGCGCACAAGGCCACTGTAACTATATTATACTTTAACGGCGCTTTATATGTCCTTTTTTTAGAGCTTGATAAACATTAGAAGAGCAGCATGAACATTCTTCAGAGTTTCTAATTTTTGGTTTCACAAAAGAATGAAAGTCATACAGATTTAAAAAGGACAGTAACTAATGTAACTAATGAATTACTGAATTGTTTTGGTGAACTATTCCTTTAAGAGTCTAAAGCAACTCTCTCTCTCTCTCTCTCTCTCTCTCTCTCTCGCGCTCGCTCACCATCCTTATTCAACTCCAAACTGACAGTGTTTTTAATCTTTCCTCTGCTTCTCTTCTGGAGATTGGGGAAACAAAAATCAATAGCTTCTGGCAGGTGATGTGGAGGGTTGTGAATTACCGCCCACTTTTCTGCAGTGCTGACGGCCGGCTGGCCTTGAGCCGGGGAACACAGCAGTGTGGATGGAGGTCAGAGGTCACGACAGGAGCAGCGTGGGTAAAGTGAGGTATTTACTGCAGGCATGACTGCAATGAGAAATAACTCCTGAAAGTCTGTCAGTAAGAGGCTGAAATCACACAGGCTTTTTTGTTTTCTTGGTATACTTCTGTGCTCTCAATTGTATAATAAACAGGCTCTGATCCAAAATACATATGCAGCTGCCTTTTAAGGCAGCACCATGACTGCTAAGCTAACAGCATGATTCTCTAAATGCATTAATATATACTGCATACAGAAATATTGGGTAAAATAGTCAATTTTAAATTAGAATTTTTGATTTTTTCTGTATTGATTTTTTTAAAGAGGCCATATTATGCCCTTTTATAAAGTCTTGATTTTGTTTTTGGGCTCTACTAGAATAGTTTTCATGCTTGAATGTTAAATAAAACCTTATTTTCCCCATTTTTGACATTGTTGCAGCTCCTCTCTTCCCAGTCTGTCAGTAACGCTCTGTTTAGTTCCTGTCTCTATGAAGCCCCTCCTTCTGAAAAGCACACTGTGCTCTGATTGGTCGTCTGGACCAGTGTGTTGTGACTGGTCAAGTGCTTCGAGCGTGTTTGGGAAATGTCCCACCCCTTACCATAACCACAAGTTTCAACACACTATTAACTAATTTAACCAGGCCCCGCCCCTTTATTCTGCATATGCCTTGGATGGGAATTATTCAAATGAGGAATACTGTGACGTGTTCGTTCCCGGAAGAAAACTCAAGACTACAAGGGAGGCGTTTCAGGGAGTTCAGAAACAGTGACACTGATATAGAGAATATCTCCCGCTGGAGGGACTTTGGAACTTTGCAACTTTTTGCTCAAACAGCAACATTACACACTAAAGAAAGATGAACATGGAAAAAAGCATAACAGGTCCTCTTTAAAATAATTATTTTAATTTATTATAATTTATTTTTATTATATCATTATTATAATAATATTATAATATTATATTTTATTATAGCATACCCATAATCAACATTTTTCTCATTGTCGGTAATCTTTAAGTTGCGATGCATTCTGTAAAGGACACATAATGTTTTGTTTACCTTTTACTTTGTCCACAAGAAGATAGCAACATGAGGTTGCCTACCTGTGTCAGAATCATGTTTGTGTTGGCTTAAAATGCTGTCTAGTTAGGCAGCTTCCTGTGTTTTGGAACAGAGCCACACACACACACACACACAGAGAGAGACAGCAGGTGATGTATAGTACCTCAGACAGTGCGTGTGTGTGTGTGCCAGCCGGGACTACAAATCCTGCAAGAGAACACACTGACGCTCCAGCGTGTCATTACCATTTAATCACACCACTGACGTGTGTTTCAATCCTTACTGCCTACTACATGAACAACACCAGCCCTCCGCAGTAAATCCACTCACATCACACACTTTTCATCACACATCTTTCCAATGGAAAATCGTGATTACAATTATGACTCCTTAATGAATATTAACAATTGATGCTCTAAAAACTTTCATTTCAGATTATTAAACAGATCTGCCTATAAAGTGTAATTGAATGCATTAAAAGCCATTGTAAAATAGCTGATCAGTTGTTGCTGCACATCATTTGAAGTCTATATTAATACGGCTGTAAACATCGCAGTTAGCCAAATGAAATATATCACCTTGTGAAAGAACTATTTAAATTATTTAATTATTATTTTAAATATTAACTATTAAAATAATTTATAAATATGGGTTTATTATAAATTAGTATTTATGAATTATTATTAATAAATGTAACTAACTTGATATTGATGTCTTTTTTTTCAATAAAGCAATAAGCTGCTCTATGCTTTGAGATAAAATGTGTTTATTACATATGTGTTTATGCCCTTTTACGAAGTCTTGATTTTGTGTTTGGGGTGTACTAGAATATGCTTTCATGCTTTGTTCAAAAAACATATTATTTTTCACATATTTTACATTATTACAGCTCCTTTCTCCCCAGTATGGCTCAAACATGTCATTAGTTCCGATTTTGATGAAGCCCCTCCTTACGAAATACAAAATATGCTGTGATTGGTTAGCTGGCCCAGTGTGTTGTGATTGGCACCGCACAGCTCATGTTCGGGAAATGTCATGGCCCTCAATAACCACAAGCTCTACTCAGATGTAAATATTAAGGATGCTGTCATTTTCAAACCAATTCAAGCCTGATTCAGACTGATTCAACGAACAAGAGGATCGTCCAGAACGGATTTCATGCACAGGCTTTGCAAGCACAGATTTCACAGGACGTTTCAGAGTGGTATATTGGTTTTTTGTAATTTTCTTATACATTTTAGATACAATGTTATACACCATTTAATCATGATATTTGTCGGAAAACTATGGTAATACAAACAGTAATTGATCACAAAAACAAGGTTAATGGAGCTTACAAAAGATACAGTAAACACTATATCAACACTAATGTCGGCTAACAGGCTAGCGGAGGCAAAACTTTGCCCTTTGTTTACATCGTAGCAATAACATAAAACCTATAACTGTTAATAGAAAGCGCTCAACATACAAATAATAAGACATACTTACAAGTTGTGATCCACAAAAAACAGATTGTCCTGACAAATTGGGAACTTCTCCATTTCAGGAGAGGCTTTTGTGCGTAGCCTGCATTGTGATTTTGGAAGCTGTTCTCTGTAAAATGTGCAACGCACAGATAAACGCTGGGATTATAATGTTGAGGAACAGTGTTTAAAATAAATTTAAACCACTCTAAGTCTGTCAGCCTTAGGAAGGTCAAACAAATGAGTTTTGGAAACGGGGTGGAAACAACAACACTGTCTTCTCAAATGCAGCTCAACCAGGCCTCATCCCCTTTTTTGCGTATTCTGTGGGCGGGGATTATTTAAATGAATAACATTATGACTTCACAAAGCCCGGAAAAAATGTGTTGTAGTCCAAACAAGTCGTTTGTTGTCGTTCTTGGTAAGTAGATTCTGTTAAATAAAATATCTCCCTTTGGAGTGGACTTTGAGCTTTGTAACCTTGCAGATCTTTTTTATGCCCAAGCAGCAACATTACACATTAACTTAAGTTGGAAAAGCGAAAAGGCATAACAGCACCCCTTTAATGCCAGGTACACAGTCTACACACTTTTTATTTTTATACACACAATTTTAGCCCCGATTTTCACTCACTGACAGTTTTGTGGAAATCGCTGACAAATGCCCGAAATCGGATGCAAACCGGTGCTCATTCATTTGAGTGACAATCGCATAGTATGTATTATCAAAGACGCGATCTAATACCAGTCTCAGAATACAGGAGTTTAAGGCCGATTTATGCTCGATTTACCCCTCCTGACATTCAGAGAAAAAATCATGTCCAGGGCATCGGTTGGTTCTGATGTTGGTTCTGATGTTCGGCCCAGATTATCTGGTAATATGTTTACAGATCAAATCTTAAACCTCTCGATCTGCTCACGGACACATTGGGGCCACCCAACAATATCAAACATGTTTAAATCGGGATGATTACAACTATGATTATGTCAGTACTTCCACAATACCAATGAGAGACAAGTCTACAAGGAGACAAAAGTGACGGAACTTTTGAAATGGCGACCGTGAAACAACAAGCAGCTGTAGGGGTCCGGTGGACAACGGAGATGGAGGAACAACAGGTCGAAATGTGGCAACAACACGGCTGTTTTTTCTCTACAAAGAATAAGTATTGATACAGTAAGTTACCACGACACAGTATGCATTTTGTTTTTATCCGCTTCCCTGTGAGATAACGTGAGGTGCTAAATCTGGCATGATAATCTTAAGAATATCTTGTAGTGTGTGATGTGCCACAATTTTCAAATCTGCAGTGTGAAAATCTGTGAAGATTCTCCTTAAATGCGTGAAGATTTAAAAACTCCTGTAGTCTGAGTCCGGCTTAAGAGAAGTGCCAATGCCTTGCAGATGCCTGTGAAATATTTAGACATACCTATCTGCGAGTCATGCAGTGTCAAATGTTTTTTGACTAAAAAATTACATGGGCGATGACCTACAGCCAATGAGAGAGCAAGATACAGGGCAAGGGGAGGTTCAGGGGGAGGAGTCATAGACCTGCAACAGAACATCAGCAAGCATGGCTTCTCTCCTTCATACTCTTGTCTATTTTTTCTTTTTCGCTCCAAATCGGCAAACAGACAGCTTGGATCACAAGCTTCTTACGTGCATCATTTTAAAGCTGCAGTCCGTAAGTTTTGCCTCTGTGTCGCCATCTCTCTTTGAAACCTGCAATTGCAGTTATTTGCGGAGTTATCATCAATTATCTGTACGTGAGCTGTGCATCAGTTATCTGTACGTGAGTTGTGCATCAGTTATCTGTACGTGAGTTGTGCTTAAGTTATCTGTACGTGAGTTGTGCATCAGTTATCTGTACGTGAGTTGTGCATAAGTTATCTGTACGTGAGTTGTGCATCAGTTATCTGTACGTGAGTTGAGCATCAGTTATCTGTACGTGAGTTGTGCATCAGTTATCTGTACGTGAGTTGTGCTTAAGTTATCTGTACGTGAGTTGTGCATCAGTTATCTGTACGTGAGTTGTGCATAAGTTATCTGTACGTGAGTTGTGCATCAGTTATCTGTACGTGAGTTGTGCATCAGTTATCTGTACGTGAGTTGTGCTTAAGTTATCTGTACGTGAGTTGTGCATCAGTTATCTGTACGTGAGTTGTGCATAAGTTATCTGTACGTGAGTTGTGCATCAGTTATCTGTACGTGAGTTGTGCATAAGTTATCTGTACGTGAGTTGTGCATCAGTTATCTGTACGTGAGTTGTGCATCAGTTATCTGTACGTGAGTTGTGCTTAAGCTATCTGAGTTGTGCATCAGTTATCTGTACGTGAGTTGTGCATCAGTTATCTGTACGTGAGTTGTGCATCAGTTATCTGTACGTGAGTTGTGCATCAGTTATCTGTACGTGAGTTGTGCATCAGTTATCTGTACGTGAGTTGTGCTTAAGTTATCTGTACGTGAGTTGTGCATCAGTTATCTGTACGTGAGTTGAGCATCAGTTATCTGTACGTGAGTTGTGCATCAGTTATCTGTACGTGAGTTGTGCTTAAGTTATCTGTACGTGAGTTGTGCATCAGTTATCTGTACGTGAGTTGTGCATAAGTTATCTGTACGTGAGTTGTGCATCAGTTATCTGTACGTGAGTTGTGCATCAGTTATCTGTACGTGAGTTGTGCTTAAGTTATCTGTACGTGAGTTGTGCATCAGTTATCTGTACGTGAGTTGTGCATAAGTTATCTGTACGTGAGTTGTGCATCAGTTATCTGTACGTGAGTTGTGCATAAGTTATCTGTACGTGAGTTGTGCATCAGTTATCTGTACGTGAGTTGTGCATCAGTTATCTGTACGTGAGTTGTGCTTAAGCTATCTGAGTTGTGCATCAGTTATCTGTACGTGAGTTGTGCATCAGTTATCTGTACGTGAGTTGTGCATCAGTTATCTGTACGTGAGTTGTGCATCAGTTATCTGTACGTGAGTTGTGCATCAGTTATCTGTACGTGAGTTGTGCTTAAGTTATCTGTACGTGAGTTGTGCATCAGTTATCTGTACGTGAGTTGTGCATAAGTTATCTGTACGTGAGTTGTGCATCAGTTATCTGTACGTGAGTTGTGCATCAGTTATCTGTACGTGAGTTGTGCTTAAGTTATCTGTACGTGAGTTGTGCATCAGTTATCTGTACGTGAGTTGTGCATAAGTTATCTGTACGTGAGTTGTGCATCAGTTATCTGTACGTGAGTTGTGCATAAGTTATCTGTACGTGAGTTGTGCATCAGTTATCTGTACGTGAGTTGTGCATCAGTTATCTGTACGTGAGTTGTGCATCAGTTATCTGTACGTGAGTTGTGCATCAGTTATCTGTACGTGAGTTGTGCATAAGTTATCTGTACGTGAGTTGTGCATCAGTTATCTGTACGTGAGTTGTGCATCAGTTATCTGTACGTGAGTTGTGCATCAGTTATCTGTACGTGAGTTGTGCATCAGTTATCTGTACGTGAGTTGTGCATAAGTTATCTGTACGTGAGTTGTGCATCAGTTATCTGTACGTGAGTTGTGCATCAGTTATCTGTACGTGAGTTGTGCTTAAGTTATCTGAGTTGTGCATCAGTTATCTGTACGTGAGTTGTGCATCAGTTATCTGTACGTGAGTTGTGTATAAGTTATCTGTACGTGAGTTGTGCTTAAGTTATCTGTACGTGAGTTGTGCATCAGTTATCTGTACGTGAGTTGTGCATCAGTTATCTGTACGTGAGTTGTGCATCAGTTATCTGTACGTGAGTTGTGCTTAAGTTATCTGAGTTGTGCATCAGTTATCTGTACGTGAGTTGTGCATCAGTTATCTGTACGTGAGTTGTGCATCAGTTATCTGTACGTGAGTTGTGCTTAAGTTATCTGTACGTGAGTTGTGCATCAGTTATCTGTACGTGAGTTGTGCATCAGTTATCTGTACGTGAGTTGTGCATCAGTTATCTGTACGTGAGTTGTGCATCAGTTATCTGTACGTGAGTTGTGCATCAGTTATCTGTACGTGAGTTGTGCATAAGTTATCTGTACGTGAGTTGTGCATAAGTTATCTGTACGTGAGTTGTGCATCAGTTATCTGTACGTGAGTTGTGCATCAGTTATCTGTACGTGAGTTGTGCTTAAGTTATCTGAGTTGTGCATCAGTTATCTGTACGTGAGTTGTGCATCAGTTATCTGTACGTGAGTTGTGCATCAGTTATCTGTACGTGAGTTGTGCATCAGTTATCTGTACGTGAGTTGTGCATCAGTTATCTGTACGTGAGTTGTGCTTAAGTTATCTGAGTTGTGCATCAGTTATCTGTACGTGAGTTGTGCATCAGTTATCTGTACGTGAGTTGTGCATCAGTTATCTGTACGTGAGTTGTGCTTAAGTTATCTGAGTTGTGCATCAGTTATCTGTACGTGAGTTGTGCTTAAGTTATCTGAGTTGTGCATCAGTTATCTGTACGTGAGTTGTGCATCAGTTATCTGTACGTGAGTTGTGCATCAGTTATCTGTACGTGAGTTGTGCATCAGTTATCTGTACGTGAGTTGTGCATAAGTTATCTGTACGTGAGTTGTGCATCAGTTATCTGTACGTGAGTTGTGCATAAGTTATCTGTACGTGAGTTGTGTATAAGTTATCTGTACGTGAGTTGTGCATCAGTTATCTGTACGTGAGTTGTACATCGGCGCGGCTCCTCAGGAATTTAATGTTTTGAGGAGTATGTGCGGCTTGCTGTCAGTCACCGCACCAGTCAACACGGTCTCACACCAACTCGTCACATATTGACGCTTGGTCAGTTCCCTTCGGTGTCACTTTTTAATGCACAGGGTACTCCTTTAGCGTCATTTTCTGACGCGCAGGGTACTCCATTGATTTCAATGAGAAATCTTTGGCGTCATATACAGACGCGTTGGACATGGTTATCGTCATGATGAAATTGGGTATTATATTGGGTTATAATTTTGCCATTATGACATGGAGTGTGATTTTCAATTTAATCAGCCAGCATAATTTTATTTACATTTATTTCCTTTTTTTATTTACGCTATTCAGACACGTTTGAACACGTAACCCAACCCCATCCCTAAACCTACCCATTTGTGTATTATAAAACACAGGATATAACAGGCAGATACGACTGCAGCCACAATTTATTCAAAAAGTACAAATATTCAATAAGTGTTCCGAGGCCAAACGATTGATTTGTGTGAAGAAAATCCCCAGAAGCGATCACCGTCTCCATCCGCCGAAGATCATTAACACATTTCAAAAATTGCCGCCCGAAGAAACATTACGTCAGCTTTGATAGTGAAATTGCATTGGCTGTCGTATGTCTCGTGACCAATTGTGTCATTACGTCAGCTTTCATTGTAAACTGTCATTGGCTCTTGTGTGTCTCATGACCGATCGCGGCATGCTAAAGAGTCGGGTGTATCTTTTGAATGAGATATGACTGAGTGTGTGCGTGCGTTCACAGAGCGGCGGGATCATCATTTGAGCGATTAAAACATTAAGATCAACTCTGCTCTTCACATAAAGATATCGTATGACTTCAGAAAACTTGGAATGCAACACGAGTTAATACTTTTATACTATTTTTGGTCAGTTTTTGTAATAAATACCTGTGACTGTACTTGTATTTGCCTGTTATGTGTTTTATATTATTGAGAAGTGGGTAGATTTAGGGTAGGAGTGGGATTAGTTGCCCCAAAATATAAAAGTAGCCTATAAATATTAGCCTATAATCATGTCTACTTTTACAAATGCAAAAAATTAAATGCGTCTTGATCTGACGCATTGGGCAAACAACTGAAATCAATGGAGTACCCTGTGCGTTAAAAAGTGACGCCGAAGGGAACTGACCAAGCGTCAATATGTGACGAGTGAGATCGTGTTGCACCGGTGTGGATACTGTTCTTCAGAATCACAGATTCTACGTCTTGGAGTATAACCTAAATAAGAATTTTCACCGGAAAATGTAATCTGAACAAGTAAGTAACATGTCTGCCACTTTTGGAAACAAAACATTACAATAAATCATGCTACCAACGGTGATTAAATCTAACGATCGCTCGTATAACATCAAACCGTGCAAATTATTATTATTGTTATACTTTGTTCTCAAATGGTTAATGTTAACAACATCAGCATTGTGTGACTACGTGTATTTAGTGTTTATTAGCTTTACCTGTAGATTTCAATTTCTGTCCAGTCTAATCTTTTGCTTTTGACTACGGGTGAATCTCCAGTTGTCACTGATGATGTCATTTGGGCCTTTCTGGATTATAATCCGCCATCAAAATGATACATTTAATTACTCCAGATGCTGTGAGAAAAGGCT
This sequence comes from Coreius guichenoti, assembly GCA_039654105.1. Lineage (NCBI taxonomy): Eukaryota > Metazoa > Chordata > Actinopteri > Cypriniformes > Gobionidae > Coreius > Coreius guichenoti. The sequence goes on along the minus strand of CM077180.1, from coordinate 5,181,090 downwards.
ATAAATGATCCGCTGACCAGACAGGGTTGTTGGCGATGCTTCCTATTGAAATGTTGCATAATGTGTGACCCTCTGCAACCTCAACAGCAATTAAATGATATCGTGTAGTTTAAGCAGAACAGCGATCCGACGACTTCGAAAATTGTGCAGTGTGTGCACGGCATAAGAGGGTTAAAGGCCCACTGCTTTACAGAAGAATAACCCTCAGTTGTGGTAAAAGCACAGAAATGCATGCAAAATCAATATTGAGCTTTGCAAAAGTATTCTAATCCTTTAAAAATCCTCTCTAAATTATAAGACTGACATAAAAATGTTGTTCTCAGTGATATTTTGGTCAACAAGTACAAGTATGTTGTGGTCTTCAAATCTTCAAAAACCAAAAAAATTTCCCAGCCTCAGGAGAGTCAAGCTGCAGAATGAATATGAAACTCGTCCCATTACCGCAAACAATGATCCACTATGTCAAAACTGCCCAACAAACACCAAAACAATGTTTCTCAATGTTTAAAATCTCTTCAGAACATACAGTATATTTGGACTCCTACACTGGAAAAACGAGCACATTTGATCTTTTGCTTTTAAAATCTTGAAACAGTCTGAGTGCATCTCTCCACTCCTCATATAGCTGTATATTTCTTCTGTTCTTTCTCTGAGTCAAGCTCTCTGGAGGTTTATTCTCCGTCAATAGCATCCTCATGCATACGTTCCCTTTGCAAATATCATCAGAAACTGTCCCGTAAGTTCTGTCGATGCAAGAACATCTTACTCGGTTAAGTATCTGCCTTGGCTCAGATCCATCTTTTCTCAGGCCAGAATATGGCTTGATTAATTTGTGTTTGAGGGATCTGATCGATAGGTGTGCGGTCAGCTGTCAATACCGCGCTGACTGAGTAATTAGCCAATGGGCTACTGCGATCGTTGGCAGAGCCGACAGCCAGAACAGAGTCCCGCCCACTCAGAGTCAGGAGGAAAAGACTGTGACTGTTCTTCCAATAAAGCAATGAAAATCATGTGAAAATTCAAATTGCAAGAATGACTCTGCTATACAAAATAACCATCATAGACAATATTCAGAGTAATGGCTGAACAATATGAGGTTGTGTGGCATTTCACTTCTGAATGCTTGAGGTAACAAATAGGGTTCAATGAAAACATCATAAACAAATAAAAATTGCTTCTCAAATTATATATTCGAGAACTGTAATCAACTGTTGCATGATTTGCAATAACACTTACTTATGCATCTGCTAGTTTCACTAAACCTAATAATTTCTCCAGAAGCACCTCTACAAGTTAAATACTGTAGCATGGGATGTTCACAAAGCAAAGAATATTGTATGTGACTGACCGATAATAGCGTCTTGATTTCAATCATTTTCTGCTCTAGAAGTCACAAAAGATCCATTGTGGCCTTTAAATTTGAGTCACAAAGAGCAAATTGAAACTTTCCCTCTTGTTTTCCTGCTCGATTTTCCCCAATTGTCACAAAATCGATGGAGCTGCTTGTCTCCTCAACAAACCCACCAAACACTGAGATGGTACAGAATCCATGCATGTTTGTTTATATCAGTGGATATTTTGTCTGTGTACAACTGACTGATCCTTCTTTACAGTTTTTCTCAGTCTTGTTCAACCTCCACATCACCTAGTCACTAGTGCACATCATAAAAGCAATTTCTCATTCTATTGAACAAATTGCAAATGCTTTGGTACATTCATGCATTGATTATGTACAATTGTCTGCTGTTTCCTACATTATCAATTGCTTATGTCATGTTGATAAAACATACATTATACTGGTTCCCTGTTGAAAAGTCTTAGCCTTCAAAACATCTAGGCATTAGTTCCTTGCGTAAGTCATTAAATGCAAAACGGTTAAACTAGTTTTCATAACGCGTTGTGTATTTTCTATACATTTCTTTTAGACTTTTTGTGTGTGTGTGTGTGTGTGTGTGTGTGTGTGTGTGTGTGTGTGTGTGTGTGTGTGTGTGTGTGTGTGTGTGTGTGTGTGTGTGTGTGTAAATGCGTCCTGAATTGATGAATCACAGATGAGAATTTTGAATTTCAGTAATTAAGGGAAATGTAAAGGGCTAGATCGACCAATATTCAACCAGTTCTCTAAAATAGCTCAGAGATGCATCTCATGAACCTTCATTTGGCAAGCATATATAGACAGACGACAACACAGTGTTACAATTTCTTATAATTGGAAGAACAACAAGTAAACAAACAGGGTCAACAGCCGGGAAGAAGAAGAGGAGTAAGAATGTGTGGTGGAAGGGTACGGAGGCAAAACAGTGGAAGAGGTAGAGGAGGCCAAGACTGTGGACATGTTTCTGATGAAATAAGGGCCACTATTGTGGACCATGATGACCCTATGGCTGAGGTGGGTCAAAAGATACAGCCAAATGTTGTCTTTTTCTTTAT